>CM053624.1:84124044-84139892 GCA_028646595.1 Phalanger gymnotis
GCAAGTCATTGACTTGTTTTTCATGTTTTTCTCTCATCCTTCTCATTTCTCTTCCCAATTTTTCCTCTACTTCTCTAACTTGCTTTTCCAAATCTTTTTGAGCTCTTCCATGGCCTGAGACCAGTTCATGTTTTTCTTGGAGGCTTTTGTTGTAGGCTCTTTGACTTTGTTGATTTCTTCTGGCTGTATGTTTTGGTCTTCTTTGTCCCCAAAGAAGGATTCCAGAGTCTGTGACTGAATCTGGGTGTGTTTTCACTGCCTGGCCATGTTCCCAGCCAACTCACTTGACCTTGAGTTTTTTGTCAGGGTATGACTGCTTGTAGACTAAAGAGTTCTGTGTTCCAAGCCTGGGGGGATGCCCCAGCTCTGCCACACCAGCAGTCCTCCTTCCCCAAGAACCTCCAACCAGGACTGGACTTAGATCTTAAGCAAGCTCTTCACTCCTGCTCTGATCCTCCACTTAATTCCTCCTACCAGGTAGGCCTGGGGCCAGAAGCAACTGCAGCTGTAGTTCTGCAGCTGCCCCACCTCCGCTGCCCCAGGGATGGTGGCTGAACCGCAAACTCTATCCTAGTCCCCAGCAGCTTCTCCCACTAACCTACTCTGTTGTCCTTGGTGTTTGTGGGTTGAGAAGTCTGGTAACTGCCGCAGCTCACTGATTCAGGGTGCTAGGGCACGCTCCGCCTGGCTCCCGGTCTGGTCAGTCCTTACCACCCACGCTGGGCTCTGCACCACTCAGCTCCACTCCCTTCCGCTCCCACCTTACCCAGAGACCATCCAAGCTCTCCTGGGCTAGAGCCCTGCTTCCCTTTGCTATTTTGTTCTAGAATTGGTTCAGAGCCATTTTTTATAGGTTTTTAGAGGGACTTGGCAGGGAGCTCATGCTAGTCCCTACTTTCCAGCCGCCATCTTGTCTCTGCCCCAATTGTAAATTTTTTAAATTAAGTCATTTTAAAAATTGACATTTAATGACAAACACTGACATTGACACATAAAGAATTCAACTTGCTCAGTGAGTTATATATCGAATGTTACATCTAGAAGGGACTTTAGGCATTATGTATTCCAAACTAATTATTTTACAGATGAGAAAATAGGCTCAGAGAGACCAGAACGACTTGACCAAGGTTATTTGGTTAGTGAGAAGTGAGACAGGCATCTTGATTCAGTCCAGAGCTCTTTCTTCAACACTTAGGCTGACTTTCTCCCTTTCTAATTATGCAGGAACTGAGTTCATTGCCCTGTTCTGAAGCCCTGGATACTACTGTTTTCCCCTGGGGCACCTATCAGTGAAGCTTAAAGCTGAGTGCAACTGGCCCATTTGCTCTAAACTTAGGGGCAGAGGTATTTATTTAGGGGAGGAGCCCTAGCCTCAGAGGCAGAGATTCTGTTAACATTTATCTCCCTAATCCTTAGGGTTGGTCAGAAACAGATTGTGAAACAATTAGGAAACACCTGTGTTAAAAGCTAAATTCATTAAATTTATAGAAAAGCCAAGGCCACCCAGTTTAGACCCTTGAAATAAATGGGAAGTAAAGTGGATTTTCTATTCCAAGTAAGTCTGCCAGGTTTGCAGGTGTTTCATAGATTTGGTTACGTGGTGTGTTTACTTTCCTATTCCTCATGCCCAGAGATGTAGAGGAGATATGCAGCTTAGAGATGTGGTTTTAACTCCAGAAGTTCCGTGATGACTTAAAACTGAGAACCCTTAGCAGGTGCTATGTTTGGATCATAAATTTAGAGTTGGAAGGGAAATCAGAGCAGCTCTAGCATAACCTCTTTGCTTTACAAGTGGAGAAACTGAGGCTGAGAGAGGTTGGATAAAGTGACTTACCCAGTACCCAAACTTAGGAGTCAAACTGACTCCAAAGGCAGTAATCTTTTCATCATACCAGGATTGTTTCCCATGAAGCGTAAAAATATAATACAATCCCCAGTACCTTCCAGGCTGAACAGGGATTAAAATAGACATTGCACTGTTCCTCTTTCATATAGGCCTGTTTCTAGGTGCATGTTCTCTAACTCTAGGCAAGGCACAGCAAGAACCCAATGAACTTATACTGCATTTAGGAATTGGCTTAGATAGGGAAGGAATTCCTGACATTAAGGTTTAAGACGCTGGAAAGCTCGTAAGATTACGAGGTTGGATTTCATAACTCGAGATCCATTCAATTCAATAAACATCTGTTAGATACTCACCATATATAAGGTGTTATACTTAGTGATAAGGATACAAAGACCAAAAAACGAACCAAATCAGTCCCTGCCCTCAAGAAGATTACATTCCACTGGGATGCTGACAGATATGGCAAGGTAAGAAAAGAAAGAAAAGGAGAGATCAAAGTGCTCAAGGAATATCTGAGAGTAGAATGAGCTTTAACTGTTAGGGGGAAGAGGGAAGGTTTCAGAAGGTAGTTAGCATCTAAACTTGTCCTGGAAGATAAAATTAATCTGAAAGGCAAAAATTAGGAAGGAATATATTCCTGCTATGTACAGTGCACCAGGGGTAAAAGCACAGAGGCTGGAGATGGCCAGTTCCAAGAATAACATGTAGCACAGTTTAGCTAGAACACACATTGTGTGAAGTAGAATAAAATGAAAAAGGCTAGAAATATAAATTGGATCCAGATTGTATAAAGCCTTAAATACCAAAGAGTTTATATTTTATCATAGTATAGGGAACCACGTAACATTTCTGATTAGAGGAATGAATCATAGACCTGTGTCTTGTGTAGCTCCTTCCTTCGACTCCCCTCCACCTTGAACCCCTACTTGGAGTTTCCGGTCTCCCAGAGGAGCAACTGCTACCTCCTGTTCTAGAAGTAAGCCTTCCAGGTAGCTACACTCCTAATGCTGTGGTTCTTGAGCCCCCACCAGTGTGCTCTCCATTAATATCCAGCCACTAGACTCAATGCTTAACAAAGTCATTTCCTTAGGAGTTTCAAAACATTCTTCCCTTAAATTCTGGGTACATTCTTTCACCAAAATACACTTCGAGGTCCATTGAGGAGGAATGAGCACAAACTTAAAGCACAATGATAATGAGGCACATATGGCCACGGCAGCTCATAACTCTGAAACTGCAAGGCCCCCACATCCCTTCATTCTCTGTGACTACAACTCTCTTGACAGGCTGAAATTGGTATCTGGGCTAGATTGGTGGTTTGGTTACTAGGCTGAGTCACTTTACTGCTAGGCTATCCCCTCACAATGCATACAGTCTCACTTGGATGAGTCTCTCCATTGTACTCCCTCGGCTAGCTTGCTCTACCGCTAGGCTAGGCTGTTCTTTCTCTTAGCTGGGTTAGCTCCTTAATGGCAGCAGTACCCTTGCCCACTTTTTACTTCAGGCTCAGTTGAAGCTCTCATCTGAGGTCTCAGGGGTCTTTCAGAAAAGACGGAGGTCCTTATTTAGAGGTTGTGTGTGTGTTTCTACCTTCTAGGCAGTAGCAGGTAGCAGGATAGAGAGGCATAATCATTGCTTTTCTTTTCTTTGACTACTCTTCCTGGTTGAGGTCTAGTCCACTCAGGGAGAGACTACTCTATTGCCTGTAAATACTGTACCTTCTCCTCTCCACCTCCTGGCTCCCCTGGTTTCTTTCAGCTCAAATGCCACCTTCTGCCAAAAGCCTTTCCAGACTTCTCTTGATCACCATCACTGGCACCTTCCCTCTGAGATTATCTTCCATGTATCCTATGTGTCATGTATATACATAGCTGTTTGTATGTTGTTTCCTCATTTAGAGGATGAGGTCCTTGAGGGCAGGGACCAATTATGTTTTTGCCCTTCTCTGTACGCCCAGCATTTAGAACTGTACCTGGCACATGGTAAGTCCTTAACAAATGTTCGCTGTTGTAACTGCTGAGAGACTTGCCTTGTGAGATGATGAAAAGTCATATTGGCTTCTAAAGAGCTAATGACCCAGTACATGTCATTAGGGAGTGGTCCACCCACCTTACTTCCCCCTTCCTTTCTGGCTGCAAATCATTCAGGCATATGATATTTTTCTAGATTCCAAATTCCAAATTGATAATTTTATTTTACAGGTGAATTTAATTTTACAGATGAAAAATTAGGCTGAGAGAGACTAGGGTGATTTGGCCGAGGTTATACAGCTAGAAGGAAGTGTTTTTATCTTCAACCTGAGGGTTCGCTTCGTGATGGGTGGTGGCTGGCCTTATTCTCTTCTCCATGGTCCTTGAAGATATTAGGACATGGCAACTTAAGACCACATTCTGCCTCAGCAAGCCTGAGCCTGGGTTTGTGTTGTCTCTTTATGTTTGTTCTTTCATGATCTTAGGTGAATGAATATTCCAAGATGGACATGTGAGAAATGTGGTTTTGGGGATCACAGGACTTCCCCAAATTGTGAGAAATGCAGTTTTGGGGATCCCTGGACTTCCTAGGCAGGGCCAAAATCCTGAGGAAGAACCCTATGATAATCCCTAAGGAAGGCTGTACAGACCACAGGACTTCCAGAAGAAGACCAAGTGGTAGCCTCCCCCTCCTTAATCTGTGGGGATCACAGGGCCTCATAGGGGTCAGACCCTAAGGAGGACCCAAGTGATGGCCCCTTAGGACAGTGGTAAGATCACAAGGCTCCTAAAACAGGGCCGAAAGACCCAAGTAATATCCCCTTAAGAAGCCTCTTAACACCACAATGGGAATCACAGGACTCCTCAAGGCAGGATCAGGAAGTAAGCCTGAGACAAGCTTCTGCTGCTCATTGCTTTCCTTAAGCTTAGGAAAATCCATGTGATTTGCCCATTTTCACTCAAAGAACTCAGGACCAGGATGGGCAGAGGAAGGGATTTATTATGCTCCTACCAGAGAACAGATATAGTATTCACTGAAACAGCTGCAAGAGCAGGGGTAACCATTCCCTCCATTCCTGCAAGAGTTATGGTTAGTTTACCATCTTTACTTTTCACATAGTTTTTCTAGGTTGTACAGTTTATATAGATAGGATAATAAGGATACAGAAGCAAAAGTGAAGTTAATTAGATTTTCCTTGTCTTAGTTTAAGATTAATCGACATTCTTTTACTTCCCTTACCTTCCCTCTTTAACATATGCAAATTATGTAAATCAGTAGGCCTGGACTCTTGACCAAGACAAGACCCTAGATAAGCTTGAACTGGTTCAAGCAGTTTGGCCTCTCTAATTCCCCTTACTGCCTTCTCAAAAAGCATGCTCATGGTACAAGCCTCTGACCTCTCACCTTGAGGCCTGGTTTCTGCTAAAGCTGGGGGGTGGGGTGGGGTGGGAAGTACACATTTAGTTCTATGGAAACAAAACTCCTCCTCCCATTTCTTACAGACATGTCAAGCTTGGAGGCCATCCTGTAAATTTGAGAGTTCCGCCCGGTGGGTTAGAACTGGCTGGCAGCAGGGGAAGCTTCTGAATCAGAAAGGATGGTCACTGACTAGAATTTAGTCATTAGATGACTGGTCCAAGCCTGACTTGACCTGACCCAAGCCTGGATTGTTTGGATAGTACATGGGTTCCCAAAGTGCGTAATACCACCCCCTGGTTGGGGGGAGGGCGCTGGACCAATCCAGGGCAGCTTTACTAGCCTTGAGTGTATTGGGAGGTGTTGAATAAAAATAAGAGGGAGGTGGAAGCATAAGGAAAGAAGAGAAGAAAATTTTGAAAAACCATTCGTACATGTTTCATCTGTTGTATAACAGAACTAAAGTTGTAGTGATTACATTATTTTCCAAACGAACACACGAATGCAAGTTGTAGCCCATCGGTGGTGAAGTCTGTCAACAAGTCTTAACAAGCAAGTGTTGGCAGATGAACATGTTACGCAATGTTGGGGAGTCCAGCATGCATTAGCAAGAATATGTGCATGTTTATAATATGATATATGTTTATAATATGATACTATACAGTTACACAATGCAATACTGCATCATCAAAATTTCAATGCAGGGGAAAACCCACAAATTTACAATAAATTGTTAAATTTAAGATGCATCATTTAAAAATATTTTATATATTTTTTGAAATGATGTAAATTTAAAAAAAAATTAAAGGGTTAAAAGAAAGTAGATTTCCAGAAGGGTGAAGAGTAATTTTTTTATTTTGAAAAGGCAGTAGGCCAAATAAGTTTGGGAACCTCTGGGATAGTGTAGAAATAAGATGAAATGAAAAAAATTACTCATTAGTTAATTAGCAGTCTTGAAAATTACTTTATGCTCTGACGAGATTTAAAGTATCAGCCTCCCAGAAGATTATAACAGTACTTTTAAGTTATGAATACTGGTTTAAGTTTGTTTTTATCAAATGTATGCTTAGCATCCCTTTTTTCTGTAGGAATAAATTACCTATCAATCCCTGATTCATATTATACACTGATTATCTTGTTGAACTCCCCCTTTTTTAGAGAGCCCCTAGATGAGGCACCTAAATGGCACAGTGAAATCAGGAAGACTCATCTTCTGGAATTCAGATGTGGCTTCAAACACTTTCTAGCTGTATGACCCTGGGCACGTCACTTAACCCTGTTTGCCTCAGGTTCCTCATCTGTAAAATGAGCTGGAGAAGGAAATAGCAAACCACTCCAGGATCTTTGCCAACAAAACCCTAAATTAGGGTCATGACTAAACAACAAGATGGGAGTCATTAAGCAAAATTTTACCTAGGGTAGGAGAATATAAGAAGCCAAAGAATGTGAGAATAGGTAGCCTACCCCCTCTTATTAGTGGCAGACTCCCCTAAGACTGAACCCAATCCAAGTGCAAGTCAGGGTACAGAATCAGAAGAGGGCACAGTCTCCTAGTAGACTCTACGTGCCCAGCCCTGAAGCGTCTCAAGGTTAGAGTGGCAAGTGATGAAATAGCCTGAATTAGGGTGACAGTTCTACCCTAATGTTCTACTGTCCTTTGTTTCTGAGTTTGAATATGGATCCTCTTTTCTTAGAGTTCTAAGTACTAGACAGATTTTTATTACCAATGCAAGCAAGGGGATTGGCTGTTTCCTGAAAATCTCCCCTGCACTGGCTCACAATATAATCTAGTTAGAGGGCTGGACCTGAAATCATAAAGATCTAGGTTCAAATGCTGTCTCTGATATTTATTAGCTGTTTAACCATGGATTCCCTCGGCCTCTATTTCTTCATTTGTAATATAGGTATAATAATACCTGCACAGTCATGGGCAAAGTACCTGGGATAAGAAATAATTTTCATATGATTTCATTCTGTGACATCATTTTGTGTCATGTTTGTATGCTTCTACCGATACTAGGCTAACTTACAACCCCTAATCTTGATCAGATGGAACTGAATTGACCTGGTTTCCTTGCTTTTAATTAGTTCTGATAGTTGGATGTTGGATTTCATGACATACACATGTTTCATTACTCTTTTGTTGTGTTTTTAATTCTGTGGGTTTTAAGAATGAATAATACTCTAAGGAACCATACAAAAGTAGCTTTTGAAGAGCCTACTTCAATTACTGTTAGAGTTAATGCAGGAGCTATTGGTGTGGGCATTTCAAGGATCATTCAAGTCCACAAAGAAACAAATTTAGTTTCACCAAAATGCAATGGACAGTGGGGTTGAAAAGTAAAAACACTGCCAAGAATTGACAAAATATTGATACAGAATAGACAAATAATATATAAGACCTTCAGAAAGACTTGGACCTAGAGGGTTGTTACTGATTCATTTACAATGTAGTATAGTTTTCTTGAAGTTGGAAGAACAGAGAGGAACACTTTAAACCACAGCAAAAACAAACATGGCTGCTAAACCTTTGCTATAAAAAATGCTTATCGTGGGTAAGATAATACAAAGACTTGAGTACTGAATATTGAAAAAAAAAGTAATTTTTACTGATGAAACTCACATTTTCACTCACAGCTATACCAAAACCTTTGTCAGAAATGTAGGGGAGTCTTTAAGCTTCAGGCACCTTCATCAAACTAAAACAGGCACCCAAAATATTTTGGGGATTTAAAAAAATTCTAGTGAGGGAGCCTGGAATGTTAGTCACACTGAAGGAATAACGAATTTTGATGAATATGACCATATACCAAGAAGCAGAATTGTTCCGGAACTGCAGGAATTCCCAAATGGAGATGGAATATTGCAACACAATCTTTAATCATTTTACATTATGAAAAGTCAAGAAAGGCAGCGAAGAGATGGAGCTAAATACGTTTTGATGGGCTGGCTACCAATCTAATTTAAGCCTCACTGAACACCTATGGACAATAATCAAGGCGAGACTTGGAAAAATGAAGTCTCATAGGTAATCTTAACATCTTATGTGATAAAAGTGTGCTTTCATGATGAATTAAAGATTGTATCAAAATCTTGTGAATTCAATGTCAAATCGCATTGATTAGCAGGTGATTACAACAAAAGGGCATAATATGTTTGCAAAGATTTTTATAAAGATTTTTTAATGTTAAAAGCTATAAGGTTTAAGTCGATATATTTATTATTTTACTTTATCCCAAGTAATTCCTACCCCACCGAAGGACCTACCCTGAAGGGGTATTGAGGAGGTAATGAAATAATTAGCATTTAAAGTGCTTTGCAAACTTTAAAGCTTCTATATAACAGGATCTTATTTATGGAGCATCTCCGGTGTGCACTGGATTGCTACATTTTGTCAGTCTAGGAGTCACGTGCGTCTACAAAGAGATACAGCGATGTCTTCCAACCAGCAGAACCAGCGCCTCCCACCTTCTGTCTCCACCCTCTGAGGTTGCTTGCTGACATGCCATCTTTCTCCCCTTTCCCGGTTTCGGTGGGGCCTGGGGTGAACTCTCGCTTTTGCTGAAAAGACCTCCGGTTGGGTTGCCCGCGTCCCCTATCTCCCGGGCGTTCGGAAGGAGGGGCTGGGCGGGGGATCCGCAGTCCTTTGCTGGGCTCAGCCCCTCCCTTCTCCCTGCAGCAGCAGCAGACGGGGCTTCGAGAGCGTGTGCGACGCTTTGATAAGACCTGACCTTAGCTTGAATCGCCCCGCCGGCGATACCCTTCCCCAAGGTGATGACCCTATATACCCAGCTCTCCAGGTCACAGGGGCAGGTCAGGTCAGGGCTGAAACGCTAGACAGCCCTTCAGCGACCAGATCCCAGCCGGCCAAGTGTCTCACATAAGCTGCCCCCTTACCCAACCCTGAAATGGGTCGAGGGGAGGAGCCGGCTTGGACACCCGGGGGTGGGAGGCCGGCAAGGGGTTGCAAATGAAAAAAGCCCCGGCGCCTGCCACGTTCTGGAATGATCCTGCAAAAACTCCCTGCAGCCCATCCGGTAAACTCCCAATGCCTGGGAAATTCTGCAAATATCCCATGCACAAAAGTGTCCCGGGCACAGCCTTTTTCCTGTCTCTGTCGTCATTATGAATAACTAGCCTTCCTTCCCTCCTCCTCTAGGCCTCTAGACACCTTCCCTGGTGCTCCAAGGAACGGGAAAACCAGGGAGAAGGAAAAACCCACCTGCTCCACCGCTACCCCCTCCCCTGCCCCGAATACGCATGCTCCGGTCATAGCTTAGGGCTTGTGAGCAAACGGCTTCAACCGTGAAAGACGGCTGGGATTTTTGTTCCGGGTTTTGTTTGGTTTGAAGGCTGGGTTCTTTGCGTGGATGTCTCAGCCCGTCATCTTCTTCTAACCCTTGTCTATACCCCTCCCCCACCCTAATGCAGAGACAATGGCAGGTATCCTGCCCTACAAGGACTGGAATGTAGCTTGAACCTTCAGGAGGATGTTTAGGCGGTGATGTTATTGTAGCAATCATTACGACAATAATACCATTTATCTAGAGCTCAAAAGTTTGCAAAATGTTTTGGAGATTTTAAAGGTCTTTTGGTCCCATCCTCCGTTTTACAAACTGAGGTCCAGAAATAAGAGTTCTGCAATGAGTCAGATGTGGTATGCTTTCAGGCTTGTGGTAGTTAATGTTTAACAACCAGCTGTGTGGGTGGGTGGGAGAGAACCATATCCACGATATAGTTTTAGGTTTAATGTGAATTACTAGCATTTTTCTCCATCACTTTCTTAAGTCTAAACAATCAACAAAACAATAAACCGAGCCCTATCTGTAGCTTTTGTCAATTTCCAAGGTATGAAAGGTAAGACTGAACATGTAACAATCCCCTACCTGGTAGGAGCAGGCTTCAGCACACCCCTGGCTGGATGCCTGGCCAATCGTTTGCCCTCATAGGCCTCAGTTTTTTGTTTTTTTTTTCTGTAAAACCAGGGAGGTGAATTAGACAGTCTAAAGTCCATCCAGTCTATATCTATGGTTATAAATAGCAAAATTGATATGTAGGTACTGAGGGTACAGGAGTTAACCCTGAGATAAGGTAGAAATATTTTCCATTGCAGAGTTTTCTTAATTAGGTCACATTCCACCTGATGGGAGTTTTCTCTAATTAGCCTAGGAACTCTGCCCTACCTCACTCCACCCATGGCCAGGCAGCCAATTTACCCTCCTTTTGTGTATCTGTAAACAGTCACGTCTTAATTTTCTGTCAGGGCAAGGTGAAGGGCCACTTTGATGGCCAGGCCAAGAAACCCAGAGAAGCCTGGATTGACAGTGTATTTGCAGTGTATGGAATGGTAAACTGTTGTCACTAAAATAACAATAATAATAAATAAAATAACAATGATACTAAAAATACTAGCTCAGAATGCAAACTCGTCATTCAAGGCCCTCTACAACATGGTCCCATAATTATCACCCACACATTCTACCAAACTAGATCCAAAAAGATTCACTATATCCCAACCCTATCCCACATTTTCCTACTTCTCTAAGTTTGTTTGCAGTGTTTTTTTTCTCCTTGAATTGCCCTCTCTCTAGTTCTTCTACTCTGGCATTTTCAAGGTCAAACCCAAATGAAAAAGGGCTGGATTTGGAGTCAGGACACTTCAGTTCAAATCATGGTTGAGACATTAACCTACATTTCATCTGATTTTTAAAATTATATATTTTTATTAGCCTTAAAAGTTTTAAATAAATATGTGTTTTATTACTTCAAAACATCAACAGATCTGTGATTTTGTTGGTTTGGGTGCTTCTTCTGTTGATTACAGAGATCATAAACTCTCTGTGTCTTAGAAGATGCCATTTTATGAGTTATTTGACCTGCCCTCTCCTTCCCCCACAAATCTTCATATGATGGCTGGGCTTTCCATACTCAGGCTGGTTCTCTGATGATGATGATGGTGATGATGATGATAATTTATATGACACTTTAAGATTTACAAAGTGCTTTAAAATACTATGAACAGTCATGGTGTGAGGACTGCAGTCTTTACAACAACCTGGAAAATAGGTACTATTATTATCCCCATTTTTCAGGTGAGGAAACTGAGGCAGAGAAGTAACTCTCCCAAGGTCACACAGCCAGTAAATGTCTGAGGTTGGAATTGAGCTCAGACCTTCCTGACTCAGCTCCTGAGCTCTATCTGCTCTGCCACCTAACAATCCAGTTAGTCTCTGATAACAGTCTAATGTCAACACTACAAACCCTTCCAGTCAGGACCTGCCACAGTTTGTGATCTGCCCACATAGCCTCCAGAGTAGTACTTTTATAAATGAGTTATTATAACCATTGTTATTTGTAAATACACTTTATTGATGCCTTTGTTTCAATATTAGTCATTTAAAACCCCACTTGTAGATTAAAATCTACCTGGTGAAAAAGCAAAATAATTAAGCCAAAACATCTGATCCTGTGATAATGTGTGCAGTATTCTAGTAAGGGGAAAGAGTATGGCTGACCATGGAGTCAGAAGGCCTGGGTTCAGATTTAGTCTCTGATGCTTACTACTTGTGGTCTGTCTCATGGTTTGAGGAAATATGCTTCATTATCTATTTTTCAGTCATTTAGATTTTTTTTTTTAGATTTTTACTTCCTTTTAGAGATCTCGTGATATCCCTTTGTTTCTGTGAAGGCTTCCAAACTAATCAAAAGACACAACATTCTCATCACCCTACATTCTCCCTAGATTTTCTCCCATTCATCCCACAGCTGATAGATATGTAAATGCTAAATCATCTCTCTATAACTTGCCGGTTATTGGTATTTATCCTGTTTTCATTCCTTGGCCAAATCTCTTAATATCTTGGCCTTTGGTGTTTCCTGTCTTGGATTATATGCCTAGGAGGAGGCTACCAGCCCAGTTTAATTTGCACTATGCTTCAGTAAATGCTTTTTAATTAATAATGATGATTCATATTTATTACAATAATAGCTCACATTTTAAAAGTGTTTTACATTTTACACACCACTTAACCTATATTTTATCTTATCTTTAAAGTTATATTTTTTTTGATAAGCAAAACTCTTCCTTTTCTCTTTCTTACCCCAACTCTTCCTTTCTCTATCCTCCCCCCATAAGAAACAAACCCCCTGTTATAAACATGTACAGTGTAACCTAAGCTTCTCTGGTGATGCCCAGTTCTCACATGGAGATGCCATTGAGAGGCCCTTTAAGAATGCCCGATTTGCATGCTTTGTCTCCTACCACGTGGGTGGGGGTGGCCTCCTTTGTTTGGCTGCCTTCATCTTTGAAATTGTTGAGACAGAGATGTTTGACTTTTTTTTTTTTAAACCAGAACTTTGATTTCATTTTGCAGTGTAGGAACCTCTTGGCGAGGAGTTTCTTCCCTCAAAGCACATCTGGACTTTTCCTGACATTTGTAGTCTTAGAGAATTGCCTGGGGCACTCACAGTGTTAAGTACTTGCCTAGGGTCACAAGCCAGTAAGGATCAGATATGGGACTTTAACTGGTCTTTCTGGCTTTGGCCAACTCTATTACATCATGCTGCCTTCTCTTACATTTCACCTTCAAACCGGGTAGTGCAAATGACACATAAGGAAACTGAAACTTACGGGCCAGGTGACTTGTCCGAGGTCACATAGTAATGACTAATACAAGTTCTCTGTCTTCAAATCCAGTTCTCTTTCCCCTAAACCCTGTGATTCAAAGTGTGCCTTTTTGTACTCTGATATGTAAGTGATCCTGGATGTCTAGTGTCATTCTTGCATAGAGATGCCCTAATTCCTGTAGGACTCCAATTTTAGTATGTTTCTGGTGAACACTAACATATCTGTTGAATAAGTGAATTTTATGTGTGTCTTCTGTCCTTTCCCTCTTACCCTCCCACCCCAGGAAGTTGACTGGAAAGTCTTCAGGGGCAAGGCCTATGTTTCTTTTTTCTTTTACAGCACTCATACCTCCTGGGATAGGGTTTACACAGAGTGATTGCTCAGTCAGTGGTGTTGACTAGAGGAAAAATGGGTAAGGGTTGAGGTTGGTGACCAAATAATTGAAACTAAGACTTTCATCAAAAAAAAAAAAAATCCAAAGAATCCAGATGATCAGTCTTCTCTAATGAAATCTTCCCCAACTTTCTCCTGTGAATTCTCAAAGCCTCCTCTAATTTTCTTTCACTTTGGCACTGTGCCTTTTTACTTCTTGTTTTAGTCTTTTTTTTTTTTAAGTACTGTCTGACTCTCCTGGATCCCATTTGGGGTTTTCTTGGCAAAGATATTGGAGTGGTTTGCCACTTCCTCCTCCAGCTCACTTTACAGATGAGGAAACTGAGGCAAACAGGGTTAAGTGACCTGCCCAGGGTCATATAACTAGTGTCTGAGGCCAAATTTGAACTCGGTTCCAGGCTCAGCGCTCTATCCACTGTGCCACCCACAAGCCCTCCTTTACTTGTGCGCACCTGTTCAAGACTTACCCCTCCACCTCCATCTGCCACTAGGTTGTATACTCACCGAGGCACTATCATTTAAATGGATGTATCACATTTGTTCCCCTCAGTGCCTAACAAATCTTTGCACAGAGCAAATGCCTTTTAACAATGTCTGAGTTATACCGAAGAGAATAACCTCTCGGAGGAAAAGATTGGGGTATCTCCCAGAGACAAGTAGCCAAGAAGCAGAAAAGTCTGTGTGTGACTTATGAATGCAGTTCAGGCCCTGCAGTTCCCTGACACTGTAGCATTCAGGTACAAATGGCCTTAAAAGAGGGAGCAGGGCAGCTGGAAGTCATGGGGGATTTGGGGAAGGGAAAAGGTTGACAAGGGTAGAGTGGGTACCCTTCCCTGCCACCTCCCTAGCTGACCTTTCAGTTCAGGTCAGGGTGTCCACAGGTCAAGTGCACAAGGAAGGAAGGGGCACTTGTCCCAAAGGCAGGAGACCTGGTGTCTAGGCCAGGTTCTGCCACCGATGCACTGTGGGACTTTTGATGATTTACTTTACCGTGGAGCAGTGGATAACATGCTGGGCCAGGAGTTAGGAAGGCTCCTCTTCCTGGGTTCAAATGTGTCCTCAGACATTGACTAGCTGCGTGACTCTGGGCAAGTCACTTCTCACTGGGTTTCCTCCTCTGTAAAACGAGCTGGAAAAGAAAATGGCAAACCACTCCAGTATCTTTGCCAAGAAAACGCCAAATGGTGTCAATGAAGAATCAGACACGATTCATTTTTCTCATCTGTAGAACAAAGAGAAGGACTCTCAAGTCTAAAAAAGACCTTCCGGCGTCGACACCCCTTCACCTGGCATTTAAATACCAGTCGCTTTCAAATATTTTTACCCCATGCCCCAGACTCGAAGCCTGGCCTTGCACTGCCTCCACAGCCGCATAAATAGTGGTATGACAGCACCTGGCTACCCACCACCCCATGCATTCCCCAAGGTATCCTGGAACACTAGGGAGGACCTGAAAATGTGGCCGACGGCCCGCCCCCCGGCGTTACGTCACTCCAAGTCACGCCAGCCAGCTGAGGCTTTAAGGGGTTGTTGCGGGGGTGGTGGGGGTGGGGGTGCAGGCTGGTTTGGTACTGACAACCCTTCCAGCCAATGACAGTGGAGATCTCCGTGCTCTTCAAATCCTTAGGTATTTCAGGTACTGCTTTCTGATTCTAAGCCTTTTCTGCCATTCCCCTCCCCCCTGCTTGTTAATATTCTCCTCTTCTTCAGATTACCTTGTAAGTGTACTTAGGTCAGGTAGGTTTACTTATCTGTGTATATGTTGTACATAGGTATTTCCCTTCCCCCATGATAGCTAGCATTAATACAGCACCTACTGGCTGCCAGGCACTGTGCTAGGCGCTTTTACCAATACTATCTCATCTCCTCCTCACAGCTACCTTGGGAGGCAGGTGATCTTATCATCCCTATTTTACAGGTGAGGAAACCGAGGCAGGCAGAGCTTAAGTGACTTGCCCAGGGTCACACAGCTAGTGTTTGAGGGCCAGATAGAGCTCAGATCTTTCTGACTCTAGGCCCAGCGCTCTCTGCACTCTGCTGCTTCTTAGCAGCCTCGGAAGGCGGCTTCTCGAAGGCAGGATCAGTTTCCATTCAAGTGTACATACATATACATGCAATATACACATATGTATACACACACATATATATATATATCAGTGCTTTAGATAGGTATTTGCTGAGCAGAGCTGGAAATGTTGGACAGCTGAGTAATTCTCATTCAGCCTTCCATCATTTAAGTAACAGGAGGTGTGTGTGTGTGGGGGAGGTCTTTCAAATGACCCTAGGCTACCCCACACAGGGCAATGATTCCAGATGTCGCTGGGCTGTAGACCTTGTAGTATAGTCTCTTTCATCCAAAAAAAAAAAATCTAAAGAGTCCAGACGATCCGAGAAGCCCGGCTGAAGATGCTGCGGAACGTCAAGCCAAGCTCCCTAGACCTCCCCCTCCTCTCCGCAAGGGGGTGGGCTGGGGGGCTGGTGGCCTCAGAATGGCCAGGGAGGCGGGGGAGGGGACCGCAGGGAAAGCCCAGGCCCCGGTGGGGTGGGGAGGGTGTCGAGGGTCCCTGGCAGCTGGTGGGGCTGATTTGAGTGACA
>CM053624.1:84139992-84171299 GCA_028646595.1 Phalanger gymnotis
TGCCCCCATCCCGGGGACCCTGCCAACGGCCTCCTTAACGGCCGCGAGACACCCCCCCTTTTGCCCCGCCCCCTCCCCCTTCCTTGGCTGTGTCTTCTCGGTCCTTTACACCGCCCCCCCGCGGGCGAATCCCCTCGAATTTCCCCAAGACCTCTCTCCTTCTGACTCCCCCTCTAACCAGGGTGAGCCTCTTTTTTCTTGCCTCCCTTCCTAGGCTTTTCTCGGAAAAGCTATCTTCACCATCTCCCCTTCCCCTTCCAGGGGCAAGCCTCAGAACCAAGGAGGGGCTAGCCTCGGAACCAAGGGGGGCTAGCCTCAAAACCTGCGCCCTCCCATTATCCGAGCTTAGCCCCTGCGTCAGAGTGACTAGCTTCCACATCTCTGAGAAGCCGCCTCCTCCTTCTTCCCCCTCCCGGGGACCCTGGAGATGTGGCCCTAAAATCTGGGAGCCTCACGAGCGAAGGGGGGGGAAGCTGCCTTTTCTGGGCTCTCTCAAGATGCTAGCCTGAAGAATTCCTTGACCCCCCCCCCGGTCTTTGAGGAGCCCCCTCCCCCCAGTCTCGAAGGGCAGGGGAGGTACTGCTTTGCCCATCGCTGTTGCTGCGGGCTGTCATCGTCACGCACTTCTCTGGTTTGAGCCCCGATCTCTTTAACACCTCCACTCTCCAGAACGTCTCCTTCGGGGTCGGTCTTCTGCCCCCTCCCTGGAACCTCTTTACCTTCCTCCTCTCCCATCCCCAACGGAAGTTCTCTTCATCTTAGTTACTGCCATCCCCATTTCCTTCTTTCCTCACAGCCCCCTTCCCTATTTTTTTAGGTGTCCAAGCCTTCTCATACATCTGCGCGCTAAACAAGCCTCGTCTGCTCCCCTTTCACAAGCCTTTTCCTAGTGGCAGAGAGGATGTAATCGCTAAAAAAATATTTGCACGCTTACTGTGTGAGAAGCACTTTTGCATATCTGTCTTTTGTAGGAATAGGCATACTCTGCCCCTTTGGAGCTCCTTCCTTCTCAGCGAGCAGCCCTTGACCCCTTTCCAGATAGTTCTGGTTCTGTTTGCTGACTCTCTCACGCTGAGTGACTAAGGAAACCAAGAGGCCTCTGAAGGGTGATGCGAGGTAGTTTGACCACAGCCTAAGGAGAGCTCCCAGAGACTGCCAGCTTGATAGTCCGCATACCATTTTGCTCCTTGCACCACTCATTTGTAAATGAACTCTGCTTCCCATTTCGTAGAGGACGCCCTCGTTGCTGCCACATTGCGGTTAGAATAGCACAGACACATGAGAGTTAAGAAAGATGGACACGATGTCCAAATAGTGGCAATTGGTATGTTCGTGTTTTTAGCGTACAGGCAACTCAGTTTTGTGTCTTTACCTGGTAGGCCGCAGCTTTTAAGATTAAGATGGCAGATTTTGGTAATATACTTTGTTTTGCAGAATGCTTTCAGATAGCTTTACCTGTATGCTTGAGAGCAGTTTGCTTTAACGGGTAGTACTCTAAACTTTCTTACAGCTGCTGAAATACTTTGTCACTACTGTTGACTTTTTTTTCATTAGGGAGATGTTTGATAGGAAGAGAGGGGACCACAGGTGTTTCATGGTAACCTCAAAATGTGGGGAAGATGACAAAGGCCTCCAGAACATTGGGTGGTCATGGATAGGAAAGGCAGGCATGGATGAGTTTTGATCTGCTTCGTTGGGAGGGAACAACCAAAATGAGATCGCAAGTCCCTTTGAGAAGAGCAGTTGAATTGAAGTATATAAGGTTTCTGGACTGTCCGTTTTGTACATTAAAGCAATTGATGCGAACATGGTTACTGTGAAAATATTGAAACAATTATTTTTATTATAGAAATATAAAAAATGTGAAATATCACTTTACTGTGATGGACTTTTAAAGTAATCTATAGAAGTTAGACGTCAGGCAGGAATTTACTGATTTTACTACAGTGAGTAGAATTTTTCCAAGTGTAGATGCATTACATCTCAGCATTAGATCCTGCATGTGCCCTAGTCGGGATTACTCTTTATCAGTCTAATCTAGTATTTAGTATACTAGTTTAGTATATTGGAATTTAATTATTAATAGTGTGACTTTGGGCAAGTCACATAATGCCTCAAGGCCTTAGTTTGTTTTATCTTTAAAGTGAAGTTTTTGAACTGATGACTTCTTAAGGTCTGGCCCAATTTTGTGACTTTACTGAGCAAAGATTACATTTTAAAATTCAGAGAGGCAGGTAGGTGGCACAGTAGATTGGAATTAGGAAGATTCATTTTCATGAATTCAAATCTAGACCCAGACACTTACTAGCCTCATGACCCTGGATAAATCAGTTAACTCTGTATGCCTCAGTTTCCTCATCTGTAAAATGAGCTGGAGAAGGAAATGGCAGACTATTTCAGTATTTTTGCCAAGAAAACCCCAAATGGGGTCGCAAAGAGTTGGACAGGACTGAACAACAAAAAAATTTAGAGAAGTATGTGGGGGAGAGAGAAAGAGAGAGAGAGAGAGAGAAAGAGAGAGAAAGAAATCGTGTGTGTGTGTACAACTCTGACATCAAGTGTACTCCTCAGGGAAGTTAAGTTGTAATGGGATGTTGTAGAGGTCAAGGAGATCCATCTCCTTTCTGTGGTTATTCCTTCTAGATCATGGGTTCTTAACATTTTGTGTGATGGACTTTCTCAGAATCATGTTTGTGTTACTTTTTGGGACTTACTTTGCTTATCTGCAAAAATAAAGCAATTGAACTAAATGATTTCTAGGTTCCTTCCAACTTCATAATTGAAAGAAATGCTAAATTTCAGTTAGAGGTAGTTGGAAATAAAGGTGTGATTTTTCCCCCTCATTTAAGTTCACAGACCTTCTGAAGTCTATCCATGGATCCCTTGGGGGTTAATGGACCCCAGGTTATGAACCCCTGTTCTAAACTATTTCTCTTTTGAATGGAGACATAGACTCAAATTAGCACCGTCTCTATGTATATTATGGAGATAACTATTTTACAAAAGTGTTATCTTCTTCTCTAATAAGTGAGAATGCGAGAAAACAGATGGGCAGTCGAGGTATGTGGATCTGCTCTTAGGAGGATTGAGTAGTTGAAAGACCTAGGCAAGATTTGAATAAGAAGAGAAGGCATGGAAGGAGCATCCACAATGGTGAAATCATGGATCCATCAGAATATCCAGTTATTGTCCCAGAAAGTTTGGGAATTTAAAAAGGCGAGTAGTTCCCAGGGGTGGGGAGCCTGCGGCCACAAGGCCACACGTGGCCCTCTAAGTCCTCAAGTGTGGCCCTTTGACAGAATCCAAACTTCACAGAACAGATCCTCTTATAAAAAGATTTGGACTCAGTCACAGGGCCACACCCAAGGACTTAGAAGGCCACACACATGTGGTCTCAAGGCCACTGGTTCCCCACCCCTGGTTTAGCCATATGAGGTAGCATGGTATTTTAGAAAGGGCACTAGATTTCTGACTATAAGTCAGAGGACCTGGCTCTGAATCTCAACTCTGGTCATTACTTCTAGTGTGACCCTGGACAAATCACTCCTCCTTTTTGAGACTTACTTTGCTTATCTGCAAAGTAAAGCAGTTGAACTAAATGACCTGTAGGTTCCTTCCAACTCTAAAGCAATGATCCTAAATGATTTGTCTGCAGTTTTCTGCTCTATGTCTGGCCACTGGACTGAGATGGTCCTGGAGGAGAAAGTTGAGACTGATGACTTTGTACAGCCCTCCCTTACTTAAAACCAATTCCGTTGCAAGTCATGGCATCATCTTCTTGATATCACAGTCCTCTTCAAGAACCAAGGACAAACTACAACACAACCTGTGTAAGGGGCCATGAGATAAAAAAGTGATAAATGCTATCAAGTGATCACCTTCAATAAGACAACAGTTTCTCTGTTTAGGAGAGATAAGTCCACAAATAACTATAAAATTAAATAGAAGACGATAAGTATATGGAAAAGGTCCAAGTAAACTCCTGTGTCACATGATAGGATCAGCACGATGTAGTGGAGGGTGCACAGCATTTTGTGTGAGAATATCTGAGTTCAACTTCTGGCTGCCATTCACCATTACCATTGCCACCTTGGGCTTTTCACAACTTCTCAAGTCCTAGAGTCATATTGTTTTAGAATTTCAAGGGACCTGAGTGTCAATCTAGTCTATCCATACATGAAACGAATGAGTAGCATATCAGGTGGACATCAAGTCTCTGCTTGATGACCTCCAACAAGGGTGAACCTGCTACATTCCAAGGCATCCCATTCTGCTTTTAGACAGCTATAGGTGTCAGGAAGTTTAACCTCATGTCAAGGCTAAATTTGTCTTTTTGCAAATTCTTCACTTTGCTCTTGGTTCTACCCTTTGGAGCTAGATAGAACAAATTTTATTTCTCTTCTGCATGACAACTAAAGACAACTGTCATCTCCCTCTTTGAGTCTTCAGGCTGAACACCCCCAGTTTCTCCAGCTTGCCTTCATGAAATATAGACTCAAGGTCTTTTACCATCCTCGTTCTCTTGGACGCTGTCTAACTTACTGGTGTCTTCCTTAAACTCTGGTGCCCAGAACTGAATATAACACTCGGCTCTCTAACAGAGGGACTATCACATTTTCATTCCTGCAGTTATTCCTTTCTTAATGTTAACCAAAATTTCATTAGCTTCTTAGGTCACGATTTCACACCGCTCACTCATATTGAGCTTGTAGTACATTAAAACCCCCAGAACTTTTTCAGAGAAACTCCCTGTCTTGTTCTTGTGAAATTGATTTTTTTCACCCAAATGTTAGACTTCACATTTATCACTTAGTTATTGGATGCTCTAGTCTTCCAGAGTCTTTTGGGATCCTGATGCTGTCATCCAGGATGTTAACTATCCTCCTAACTTTGTGGTATTTGCAATTGATGAACGTGCTGTTTATGCCTTTATCCAAATCATTGATAAAAAAAACCCAAAACAACACAGTACCAAGCACAGATCTTTTCATCCTTAATTTCCTCATATGCAAAATTAGGAGATGGGATTTGATGAATTTCTGAGACCCTTCAACTTTATGATTGTCATTTCAAAAAATCATCTCATGATGATCTTCCTAGGAATGGATAATTATGCTATAGGGGCTCCAAGTTTCAAATACGACTACTTCCTGCTGAAGGGATCAGGGAAAGCTGCATGCGGAAATGCCCTTGAAGGTTGGGAAGCATCAAGAAGCATTGCAGTTGGATAGAGGACTGGGGTTGGAGTCAGAAAGGCTGGGGATTGAATCCCACCTAAGTCACTTAAAAAAAGCCTGGGAAAGTCTCTTAACTTCCCTGGGCCTCAGTTTCTTTATCTGAAGGTTAAGGGGGCCCCACAATCCCTGCCAGCTCTAAATTTGTAATCTTAATGATTTCAGCCAGTAGAAGACAGAGAAGGGAGATGTGCATTGTAGGCACAAGGGGACAAAGTAAGTGAGTGCACAAAAAGGCGGGTGGGCTTTGGGAATGGTGAGTGTTAGTTTGGCAAGACTGGAGAACATTTGAATGGCAGTAAAGTGAAATAAGCACTGGTTCTTGCTTAGTCCTTGCTCAATGCTGTGAGAGATGGTTTATAAGTCTGAGAACTTGTAGCACTGTGTGTGTCTGAAAAATAAGCAGAACAAGACTACAGTTCAAATGGTATCATGAAACAGTCTGTGATTATGTGCCAGTAAGCAGTTTGGATATAGTAGGTGCTGACTTAAGAAGTGAAAGAAATCATTGGAGTCCAGAGTGGTTAGAGAATTCGCTAGATGAGCCAGAATTGAAACATGAGTAGGATTTTTTTGGCAGAAAGGAGGGGTGAGGATTTTCAAAGAGGAAAACTAACCTGGGTAGAAGAGAATTTTCATATATGTTCAGAACGTGGAGTGTTCACATAGAAGGGTGGACAAATTAGAACAGAGTTTGTGAGAGGGAGTAATGGGAGATAGAAATGTGAATTCTTATAAGCAGCCCATGATTTATTTTCATGGATTCTGCATAAATAAAAAACTTGATTAATGGAGTAATTGAGGGGTTGAGAAGGGAGTCATTCGTGTGATTCTTTAGGGAAAAGTTTGGACCAGAGAGAGCATTTACTATAAGGAAGACACAGTCTGCATCAGATGGTCTTGGATAAACAATTGAGATGATAATGAAAAGGAGGACATGTGGATGCATAGGAAATTCACCATCAGCTTAGAGTTTTAAAGACTTACAGAAAATGGAAGCAGTGGCAGATAACTGGATCTTTACATAAAAGTGGTACAGTTTTGTAAGACTGTTGAGTGCTAAAACTCAGAATTAGCACCATTGGACAAGGAAAGCTAAGGACAACAAAAAAAGGTGGGCTTTTTAAAGCTACATGGGCAAAAAAAGATGGAAGAAAGGTAGTATTGCTATTGGAGTGGATGGAATAATGATAGATGTAGAGGGCGAAGCTCACCAACTTGAGTTTGGATTCTTTTCTTTACCAAAGAAAATGATATTTGAACTGGAAGAGAAAGAATGAAAATGGCTAAAAGAAAGTTGATGTCCAAGAGTAGTAAGGAGATAGTGGGCAGTTAGATCCACTAGGTGGATGAGTTTAAGTCGTTTGTCCAGATGAATTATATCCTAGGGTACTGAAAGAATTGGCAGATGTGATTGCTGAGCTTTCATCTTTGAAAGATTGTGGAGCATTGTAAAGGTCTCATAGGATTGGAAAAGGACAAATGTTATGATCTTCAAAATAGGGGAAGAGAATGGAGTCTGCAAACTATAGGCCAGTGAGCTTAATGGCAATTACTGGAAAATTTTTAGAACATATTATTAAAGGTATGGTTAGTGAGCATCCAGAAAAGGATGTGGTGATCACAATGAATTAGAATGGTTTCAAGAACAAGTCATGCAAGATTAACCTCATTTCCTTGTCACCATACTGGTAGATCATGGGAGTGCTAAGGAGATAGTTTTACGTAGATTTTAACAAAGCATTTGACAGTCTCTCAAGCTATACCCATGGAAAAGCTGTAAATAATAGAATAGTTTGGTGTATTTGGAACTAGTTGAATGACTAGACCCAAAGAACCATTAGTGATTTAATGCCAGTTTAGGAAGAAGTGCTCAAGGAATTGAGCTGGGTCTGATGCTGTTGGACATTTTTATCAGTGACTTGGGTGGAGGAATAGATAAAATATTTAGCACATTTGCAGATGACACAAAACTGGGACGGTAAAGAGAGACTGAAAGAATCAGGATTCTGAGTGATCTTGGCAGGCTAGGATATGGGGCTTAATCCAATAAGACTTAACTTAGTGGGAAAAATGAAAAGTCTTAACAATAGAGACCTACTACTAGGCCCATCAGAACTGGGGCAGTCTCTTGTTCTTTCTTCTAAGGTGACTTCTGCTGTCAGCTCATATACAGAGTCTGAACTAGGTTCAAGCTTAGGAGAGCCTGGACTCTAGTAGGAATTAGGTTCCCTTTTATCTCACTCTTTGGATCATTAAACACATTGCCCTCTACAGAGCCCAGGGACTATTTATGTAAAGCTTAGGTTTTGGCTTATGTCTCACATGTCCTCAGAAAGGAGGAATAAAAAGATACTGTGGACAATATGAATCAAGAATAGGATATTTATTTCCTATGCCTAAAAGAAATGATTAATAGCTAACATTTATGTGGCACTTTAAGGCTTGCAAAGTACTTTACCACTATCATGGGATCCTCACTGCAGCCTTGTGAGATAGGTGCTGTTCTGCCCCTTTTACAGATGAGGAACTCGAGGCTGGAAGGAGATCCAGTGTCACAGCTAGTGTCAGAGGCCAATCCGGTGTGCCCTCTAGTGTCCATCGACAGATTTGAACTAAACAATGGAAGTTCTGGTTTACTCAGCTAAGAGCTCGATGATTAAAATTATCTAACTATGAAGAAGTTTTGCAGTGCCGGTTAGGCATTTTACATTTCACCTCAGCTCTTCATTGCTTCTCTCGTGGCTCTGGCAAGCCAGGCCAGGAACTTGCATCATCCTCTGTCTAGTGGTTATCATCTAAGAGAATGGAGTCCTTATCAGGTATTTCTCTTGCTGTTGTCAATTAGCTCCAACCAAGGAGGCAGAATCCACAATCTTCAAGAATTCACCAGGTGACCTCCAAGCCTGATCATGTCCATTGTGGGATCAGGAAGGAACAAACACAGAAAAAGCATCTCCCAAACCAGAATGAGCATTAGTGTGTTCGTGTGCCAGTTAAGACTTTTTTTAAGCTCTGTAATCATGGGGGAATCATAGGGGCATAGCTTTAGAGCTGGAAGGGAGCCCGAGGTTGTCGAGGTCAACCCCTTCATTTTATAGATGAAGAAACTGAGGCAGGACTACAGGGGGGATAAGTAACTTGCTTAGGTCATTGACACAAGTTGGGTTGAACCCAACTCCAAACCAGTGCTATTTCTCCTGTATCATGTTGCCTTTCGGGGCCCCACTTTTTTCATTTGTAAAATGGAGATTATAGTGTTTGTATGACATATCTCATAGGGTTATGAGGAATGCACTCTGTAAACCCAGAAGCGTGATTGGGCAGCTGGGCCTGGAGTCGGGAAGACCTGACTTCAAATTTGATCTCAGATGTTTATAAGCTGTATGACCCTCGGTAAGTCACTTAACCTTGTTTGCCTCACTTTCCTCATCTGTAAAATGAGCTGAAGAAGGAAATGGCAAAGTACTTCAGAATCTTTGCCAAGAAAACCCCAAATGAAGTCATGAAGAGTAGACATGACTGAAAATGACTAAACAAGGACAACAGGGTGTTTCTACTTAAGGAATTCTGTATTTGGAAAAGTGATGTTAAAAACCTGCTGATAAAACAGACCTGAGTGGATAAGGGGGAATATGTTGTTATCAAGGACCATTTATACAAAGCTTTACATAACATTTAAAGTTAAACATAATGAAGCCTATCAGTTCAATTTGAACACAATTTGAAAGATTCTTTTCTGGACATAAGTGAAGTTTTCAGGGCAGCATACAATTTTTTGAAACTGGATCTTTGATTACATTAGGGTAGGAAAATCTAGATGAGGAAACAGAAAATTGTAACTTCTTATTCCTTTAAAAAGTCAACAATTTAATTGCTATAATTTGCTTCAGAGTGGCATTACTGATTGACCAAATGCAAAGTGTCTTGGCACTGTGAAACAGAAGGTCTGGTGGTGCTATTCTATTGGTTAAAACCTATCTAAGTTTATAAGTGTATTGTGATTGGTTACTAAGTTTTCAACATGTTAGCTGGTGACAAATACGTTTAGTAGCCAGGTGCTTAGGAGAATTGTGACATAGCTTAACTGCTATTTTTTTAGGCTTCCAGAGAGCAAAAACTGAGGAACTGAATTGTCTTGGAAAATGAGCTGCTGTTTCAGAGCTCTTAGGTGTCCTTTAAGTTGGACAATATAAGTGAGGATGTGTAAGAGAAATGTTTGATCTTCCAAGATTGAGAGTACAATGATAAAATCTGATGATGATCTTTAGCAGTAAGCCCATTTGTTATTGACATTTCTTAAGTTGTAAAGACATAAGACTTTTTGGGGCGGGGGGTGGCGCGGTGTAAGCTTTTGTTTTCGTTGGTATAGTGAAGTCCTAGTATGAAAATTCTCTTCACTGATGCAAACCAGCATCTGTTTTGTAACTTATGGCTGGAGGAAGCTCACTGGGGACGTGGGAGAACTGAATGGTTAAGTGACATAATTAGGGTCACATAGCCAGTATGTTGCAGCTTATGCCATGCCGCTTTTCTAATGTCCATGATAATATTTATTTAAAATATATTTTAGTGATAGTTTAACGGAAATTACGTCCTCTCTTCAGTTTAGGTCGAATATTTCATAGCTAGCATTTATGCCATATATTATTTTTCCTCTTTATGTTTTATCATGAAGTCTGACTTGGGAGCTATTGTATGGAAGTTGCCAAAATAGAAACATTTTGGTAATGTCTTTGAAAAAATTAGTTTATTGATGATTTAGGCAAAAATGATTTTTAAAGCACATTTTGAATTATGTTTTAGCTTTAGTGTAGGCCCTATTACAGATATGTATAACTGTGTATAGTGTAGCAATTTAGTGTATTGTAGAATAAGTTTTGAATTGGTGAGTCAGAAGATGTTTGTTTAATTTTTGGCTGCCATTTATAAGCCATGTGACTATGGTCAATTCACCTGAACTCTGAGCTTTTGTTTCCTCATTGGTAAAATGGGGATAATAACACTTGCATTATTTACTTCACAGGGTTATTGTGAGGAAAGCACATAATAAAATGTAAAGCAGTGTGTGAATGTGAGCCTTTAAAAATACTGATCAGAAGTAATTTTTATGGTCAGCCCTATTAACTGCTAAAGGTGAGCAACCTATGAATTGAGCAGAGATTTTCCAAGGGTTCTACGCTTCTATCAAACATTGAAAAAATCATTATACATCTGGGTTTATCAGTAGAAATGAGAGTAAAGCAAATCTTATTAGTGTTTTATGTCTGATATATAAACAAGCTAGTGAAAGGGTAGGAATAACTCAAATATTTTTTAATTATGTGAAGACTTTTAGGTAATTTCCACAAGAATTTAGCATGTGGTATCATGACCTAGTCAACCCATGACTAGGAAAAGTAAAGCATTAGCTCTTTACACAAATCTAGGAGTAGTAAGCGATAGTTTTGGATTTTGCTGAATTTAGTCACTTGGTTACTCTTTAAAGTTAGAATTAGTGTATTGGAAGATTAGTGAAAAGATAGGCACACTAATACACTGTTGTTGGACCTATGAATTAATTTATCCATTCTGGAAAGTAATTTGGAATTATGCTAAAAGAAATGTTTGTACCTTTTGGCCCACAGATCTCATTGCTAGGGATATATTCCAAGGAGGACAAAGACAGAAAGATTCCATATACCTCAGAATATGCATAGTGGCACTGTTTTTTTTTAAAGTAGCATGAAACCAGAAATGAAAAAGATACCCATTGATTGAGCACTGGCTAAAAAGGTTGTGGTATATAAATGTAATGGAATTATACTGTGTCATTACAAATGATGAAGATGAATACAGAGAAGTATGGAAGACTTATGTGAACTGATGCAAAAGTAAAGTATGTACATCCAGGAGAAAAATATACACAATGACTACAATGTTTTAAATGGGAAACAGAACTCCAAACTGTATAAATATAATAAGCCTTGGTCCTGAAGAAAAGATGAGAAGATGCAGCTCTTCCTTTCTTTGCAGAAATGGGGAACTGTGGGTTTAGAACATTGCATGTACAGTCAGATTTGGTTGATGTGTTGCTTAGTTTTGATGGATTGCTTTTTTCCTTTTTAAATTATTTGTTACAAGGAATGGCCCTTTAGGTCAGAAAGGGAAGGGATATATTTGGAAATGGTGATGTAAAAAAATGCAGTTTTTTTAAAAGTTAATTTATTTTTAGTTTTCAACATTTACTTCCATAAGTTTTTCTCCCTCTCCTTCCCTTCTCCCTCCCCAAGATAGCATGAAGTCTGATATAGGTTCTACATATACATTCCTGTTAAACATTTTCACAGTAGTCATGTTGTGTAGAAGAATTAGAATGAATGGGAGGAACCATGAGAAAGAAAAAAAAAAGAAAACAAAAAAAAAATGAAAATATTCTGCTTTGCTCTGCATTCAGACTCCATAGTTCTTTCTCTGGATGTGGATGGCATTTTCTGTCATGAGTCCTTTGGAATTGTTTTAGGTCCTTGCATTGCTGAGAAGGGCTAAGTCTATCAAAGTCAGTTATCGAACGCTGTGGCTGTTACTGTGTACAATGTTCTCCCGGTTCTGCTCACTTCACTCAGCATCAGTTCATAGAAGTCTTTACAAGTTTTTCTGAAATCTTCCAGTTTATCATTTCTTACAGCATAATAGCATTCCATTACATTCATATACCACAACTTGTTCAGCCGTTCCCCAACTGATGAGCATCCCCTCAATGTCCAGTTCTTGGCCACCACAAAAGAGAGCTGCTATAAATATTTTTGGCCATGTGGGTCTCTTTCTCATTTTTATGATCTCTTTAGGATACAGCCCTAAAAGTGGTATTGCTGGGTCAAAGTGTATGCACATTTTTATAGCCCTTTGGGCATAGTTCCAAATTACTCTCCAGTATGGTTGGATCAGCACACAGCTCCACCAACAATGAATTAGTGTTCCACCTTTCCCATAGCTTCTCCAACATTTATCATTTTCCTGCAGTTTTTTTAAAGTGAAAAAATGAGATCTTGATTAATATATTTGGAAAATGGCCAGATTTTTAAAATCTGTATTTATAGACCTGTATATTTATATAATATTTCTAATGTAATTCTGTTGCTGTATTATGACTATAGTCTGTACTGCATTGTGAGATAGAAGTTTAGTGTAATGGAAAGATCCCTGGCCTTAGAAAACCTGGTGTTGAATTTTGCCACTTAGCTTTTTGGGTACATCTTAGTAGTGTCAAAAGGTTTATAAGTTAGAAGGGCCTTTAGAGGTCATAGAGTCATAAATATAGCACTGAAAAGGACCTCAGGTGTCATATTTTCCAACCCCCTCATTTTACAGTTGAAGAAATGAAAGCCTTCAACGATTAAGTGAAACTTGTGTCAAGTCACACATGTAGCAAAGCCTGGCTTCAATCTCTAGTCCTACCCTTTCCCCACTATATCACACTGTCTCCCATTGAATCTGTATGGGCTTTCCTAAGGCATGAAGTCTTTCTCTAACATTCCTGACAAATGGCCAGCTAGTGCACTTGCACATCTCCATTAGAAGTAGGGTGATCACTCCCAAGGCAGCCTATGCCATTTTGTGGATAGGGCTGATTGTTTAATTCGGCAGTCATTTATTGAATGCCAGCTATCATCCATGTATTGTATTAGGCACCAGAAATATAGACAAAAATAAAACAGTTCCTGCTGCTAAGACATTTCAAACCAGTGTAACCTTGAGAAAGTTTCACTTAACCCTTGGGGGCTTCAGGTTTCTCCACCTGAAAATGAGAAGGTTGAACTAGAAGGCCTTTCAGTCCCTTCTAGCTCTCAAATCTTTGATCTTCTGGTAAGTTCTGATTGGGTGAATTTATGAAGTTCTGCTTTATGATGATCTGAAATCTGCCAAAATAATGGCTATAAAATTGAAAATTGAAAAATTTGAAAATTGTTAAGCAGTGTAGATTATGGTATAATTATTACTGTTATTATTTATAAAAAGTGAGTTAACAAGTTTACCTATATTACCATGCACATAGGCAAGCAATTAAATTAGTAAGTGAAATATATCTAGTCTGTGAAAAGTGTACATTTATACACAAAGTGTTCTATAATGTAAACTCTAAAAATATAATAGCTAAACTCTTGAGATAATTGTTTTTCTTTCCTTTTCTCTCTTTTAAACGAGGTAAAAAAGCATAGCAAAAGAAAGACTGGATGGTGAATAGGGGCTGACAGTGCTCAGAGAATACATCTCTTCCTTTGGAGGAATGCCCCAAGTTAGCATTTTTTTCTTGGGACAAAGCAAGATGATAAAACGTTCCTGTCTGCTGGAAATATAGATAAGCTATTACTAAAGAAACATATAATACTGTCTATCAAATTGAGAGTAATGGCATGTTCAGCTATCTTTGCAACCCTTTGCAATTCTGAAGGCCTTTGGAAATTATGAAAACTTTATGAAGAAGACATTATGTTAGCCCCAATCAAGTAAATCAGATTTTTCCTTAAGTGGGTTCTTATTTTTGTATGCCAATAACCATTATATGGTTGAAGACTCTAGCAAGCAGCAAATACGTTTAGTTATAATCAACTTAATGTGCTGGTAACAGAATGTATTTCTGTAGTATATCTGAGGTAATAAAGTGTCAAGAATAGAAGAAAGAACTTGATGGTATTCTCTGAACCTTTGGTGTTAGTTTTTAAAATGTCAAGAACAGACTAAGTTTAAAATTTTTCAGTTTCAATTTAGGACTAGTTATATGCATGTTGACTCTTAAAATAGAACCCTAAATTGTCAAGGCACCAGGTACTGTGTTTCTCATCTAACAAGATCTCCCATAAGCCATGTTATTTTCCACTGGAAAACAAGCAACCCTTTGTTCCAAGACTTAATGTTGAAATGTTAGCAAAATAGTCATGTGTTAATCAAGCCAAGAATCTTATGCTACTTTGCCCAAGAGTAAAGTTGCACAAAAAGAAAGAAAATTTTGCAATGTTATTGCTTTCTACACAGGCGTTTCTGATTTCACTTGAGAGAATTTCAGGTGCCAGAGACTTAATAGCTGGAATTTTTATCCCATCCTTTCTCACCTTTTCTCATAGTAAGGAGTAGTAACTGTACACATATTCAAAGTTTAATGTTTTTTACCATCAAAGTATGCAAAAGAAGTAGAAGCAGCAAATCCTTTGGGAAGCAGTATAGGGAATAGAGGCTGAGGCCAATGTACGTGATAATGAGCAAGGTTCTTTCAGAGCCTCGGTTTCCCCAGCTGTAATATGGGGATAATGATACTTGCACAACATACCTCACCAGATTAATTAAGCAAGGGATTATGGGGGGGAAAGAACAACTTTGAAAGCATTAAATTGTATTTAGCTGTAAGTAGTAGTAATTATTACTTTAAGGAATTATTTGTGTAAACAGTTAAAATCCATACACCAGAGCTTGGGTAGGAGTAGGGAGGTGTTATTATCAAGAACCATTTGAAAGTTAGAAATAATGAAGCCTTTAAGTTTAACCTGAATAAAATTATTTCTTCCTTCTGGAAAAATGTGAAGCTTGCAATACAACCTACTTTTTGGACCTGGATGTTGGATTTCATTGCTATAAGCCCAGCTAATCTTGAATCTTTCAGTGCAGATGAGCACCTAACCTGAAACCTAGTCTTAAAGAATTATGACTTCTGACAACTTAAAATATTTTAATTACTATACATTTGCTTCAAAGTGGTCTCTTTTATATGTAAAAGTGGCATTGCTGTTTGACCATCAGAAGGTATATGTACGTTATCATGAGCATGATATAAAAACATTTAATTTAGCTTAAGTACTTTAACCTGTTTAGTTTCCTTAGTTTGTAGTGGAATGCTGTAACAAAGTCCACTCATATTATTTGTGTTTTGTTTTTTAAATAGGCATGCAAAATGGCATGTTCTGCCTTGCCAGTATATCCTTATTCTTGTCAGACTGTTTCATTATGTGCAGTGTGTACACTGCTTGTGACATCTCAGAATGGTGTCTCTCTCTTTTAGTGTTATATATTGGAATGAGGGGCCAATTCTGCCTCTGTTATGACCTGTGTGAACCTGGGCAAGTAGTCTGTTTTCTCATTTTTCTCATTCATAAAAGAAGGGGTCAAACTAGACTTAAAGACTCTTCCAAGTCAATCTGTATGACTTCATGCAAATATTAGGATTAATTTTTTAATTATTTGAATGATCCATTTTGAAGTTTCAGAGCTTTGTTTTTAGAAGGAAAATAGTTGAAAAACTTTAAAATAAATTATTAATGCTAATTTTCAGATACAAAAGGAAAATTCTAGCAAAAACATCAAAATATTGACTGTTTACATCATACTTTCCAATGATAGCTGTCTGTCTTTCTCGCTCTTCTCTCTCTCTCTCTGTCTCTATCATACAGGGTATCTCCAAAATCCTAGTGCAGTTTTAGGCTATTAGAGTTTTGGGAACACCTTGAATGTATATGTGTATGCATATAATATAGCATATATACGTATACAGGTCAGGGTGCAGCTTTAAATTCTTAAAGCTTAATATGTCTCTGTATAAGATAGGTGACATATCATCTATCTTGACATCATTAAAAAATGAGATTGTGATTCAAAAGTCTCTGTTGCCTGTACCTTGAATGCTTTGGCATATCATACTGACACATACATTTATATATGCATGTATAGATCTGTCTATATATGTGTATCTCATTGTACTGAAAATTTGCTCGCTTGATTTCCAATGAGTTATTGTCATTTGGCTTGAAAGAGAAGTTACAAAGTGTCCCTTTACCCCAGTTGTCACAACTCATCCAGTTCTAAGCTGACACAGAGGTGGAGGCCACTTGCCGGGTTGACCACATCCATCTAGCAGTGTGAGTGTGGGCAGCATGACAGTGCTAGGTCAATGAAAGGCTCTCTCCCTTCGACAGGCATCCTGCTTGTGGCCTTCTCTCACAATGGCGTATTTTTTCAAGAGTGGAGATATTCACTTTAGTTTCACTACATAACCTCCACTTTCAGTTATTTTTTGCTTCCTGTTCTCCTCAGCTGTAAAAAGCTGTTGTGGCTGCTGGGTTCTCATCTAATCTTGGGTCTGAATGATGCAATACTTCATTGAGTTTGGGTATGAAAGATCCTACAAAAATTACAAACTCTCAGAAGCTTGGTTTCAGTTGTTACCATGTATGATTTTGAAGACTGAGTATTTATGTTGGAGTGAAGAATCAGTTTTACAACATAATTGTAAGAAGAAAAGAAAATTTTATGTTTTAAAACAAATATTAGTCACTTAAGTCGTTTAAAAACTACCACTAAAATATGGCATTTTAAGTAGCCAATCTATTAGTGTTTCATTTTTGTTGAAGGATTAAGAAGCATTATTAACAGTTTACTTCAGTTTTTTGGTTAATATAACATTCAATGGTAGACTGAGTTGAGAATCATGCATTACGTGGTTTTAAAATTATTTGGGTCACAGGATATATAGGTTCAATTTGACTTTGGGAAAGCCATTTTGGGCAGCTAGGTGGTGCAGTGGATAGAGCGTCAGGCCTGGAGGCAAGCAGACCTGACTTCAAATCTGGCCTCAGACACTTCCTAGATGGGCGACCCTGGGCAAGTCACTTAACCCTGTTTGCTTCAGTTTCTTCATCTGTAAAATGAGCTGGAGAAGGAAATGGCAAACCAGGCCAGTATCTCTGCCAAGAAAACCCCAAATGGGATCACAAAGAGTTGGACATGACAGAACAATGACTGAATAACAACAAAAGTAATTTACCTCTCTGGGCCTCAGCACCTAGATGAAATCTAATGTCTCTTCCAGTTCTTAAATCTCTGATTTCTAAATTATCTGTTCTGAATCCTGTTTTTCTTATGGTCCCACTAATGTTAATACGGTTATCCCTTCCGCATTGTGACTTTCCCCGTTGTAGCTTTGATATGTTGGAGGTCAGCATAAGAAATTAAATGAGGATTTTTGGGGAGTTTTGCGGAAGCTGCCGATGACATATGAAGACTAGCACGACACAGAACCCATGACCAAAAACGTAATCGAAATTTTATGATAAGGTACTGTAAACACCCCATAAAAGAAAAAAAATTCAGACTTCTTCTCTGGTACAAAAGGAGGGCCAAAATATTTTATACAGATTTTCTGGATTGAGGGGTGCCATGTCCCTAACATCCATGTTTTGGAAGGGATAACTGTAGTTTATTACCATATAGGCTACCCTTAAATAGAGAATAACACCAATTATAAACCATATTTGGGTCTTTTGCAAACTTTTCTTGGGGAAAGGGAAGTTTACATTCAAACCATCCTATGTGATATCATCCTATGAGAAATTGTCGAAAAAAAAAGCAGTTTTTAAAAAGCAATTCATAAAACATCCTGTCACTGTATCTTCCTATAATTATAAAGACTAAGTGGTAGATTTTAATTATGTTAAATATTGTAGTTATTACATCAAAAATTAGTTAACTCTCAAAAGTCCCATTACCTTTCTTGAGACTTTTTTTTAACATAATGTTTTGTTCATTTGCAATGAATTAAGAAAAAGCTTTGAAACTTTCCTTGAAATAATTTGAAAATAATTTTCAGAAAAGAAAAAATAGTTGTGAAATTTAGTGAGATTGAGAACTTGCTAGACTAGGAGTTTAAAACTAGGATTCAAGTCTGGTTCTCCAGGCTGACTGTGATTTGGGCACATTACTTTTAGCCCATGTTTACAAGGCAATCCTTCCTGCATCTCCTGAGCACTTAGGGCCTGAACTACATTTGGTACTTAGTTAATGCACATTTATGTTATCTAACCTCAATTCTTGTCACATACTTTTTCTTTCCTCAAGCCTGCCACATTGATGCTGTTCACCGTGAGGTCCCTTTTCTCTTTCCCCACTGCCTCATTTCCTCCAGTCTCTCGTAATTAGATAGCCCTTCTCCTTGCTGAGACCAGCTCCTGCCTCTTTTATCCCAGCCCTTCTCATGTTCTCCACTAGATTGCCCCTTTATTCATCTCCTCCCTAATTCATAATCTCTCATCAGCTGGTTCCTTCCTAATGCCTTCATACAGGCCTAAAAAACTTTTCACTAAATCCTGCCATTCTTTCAAGCTGTCTTCCTCTTGCTCTTCTCATTCTCTGCCTGAAGTCTAGAAAACTCTATTGTCATTGTCTCCATTTCCTCTCACTTTTCAACCCTTGTGGTCTGGCTTCCAGCCTTTTCACTCAACTAAGACTATTCTGTAAACTTATCAGTGATCTCTTACTTAATCTGATGATCTCTTCTCAGCCCTTCCCCTTTTTGACCTCGCTGGCTTTTTGGACACTTTTACCACCTTCCTCTTGGATACTCTCTTTTTTTCTGGGTTTCTGTGACACTAATTTCTTTTAGTTTCCTTCTATCTGCCTGATTGCTCATTCCTTTTCAGTCTCTTTTACTGACTCACCATCCTTATCATATACTCTACCTTTGGAGATATACCAAGGCTTTGTCTTGGGCTGCCTTCCCTTTCTACAGTCTCTCATTAGCTCTGGTGGGTTTAATTATCATCTCTTTGCAAATGACTCACACATCTTTATCACCAGCTATCTATTGGACTGTTTTAAACTGGATGTCCTGGGGTCATCTCAAACTCCACATGTCCAAAACAACACATCATCTTTCTGCCAGACCCACACTATGTTGAATTTCTAGTCGTGCAGATTCATACTCTTGGGATTATCTTTCACTCCTTCCTTTGTCTCATCCCATTTATCTGGTCACATTTCTCAAAACTTGCCATTTCTACCTCCATACTATCTCATATTCAAATCCTGCAGTTTCCTCACACTGCTATAGCTTTAGTTCATTTTCTCATTGTGTCTTTCTTTAATTATTGCAGTGTCTTCCTAATAGGCTTCCTGCCTCAAGTGTCTCCTCGTTCTAATTCATCTTCTATACGGCTGCTAAAGTAATATTTCCATAAGTGTAAATTTGACCATGTGACTCCTTAATAAATTCCAATGGTTCTCCCCTGCCTTTAGGAAAAAATACATAATTTCCTCTGTTGGCATTTAAAGCCTTTAACAACTTGGCCCCCAAAGACCTTTTTATTATACGCATGTCCTCCCCTTGTACTCTGTGGTCTCGTCAAACCGGTCTTCTCTCCATTTTTCACACAGGGTTCTGTCTATCCCATGGAACTTTATCTCCCATCTCCATACCTCTGCAACATCTTTCCCCTGTGACTGGAATACACTCCACCTCTTCTTTATAGAATTCTCATTTTAAGACATAGCTAGCTAGCCATAGGACTCTGTCTTCTACATGAACCCTTTCTTGAGCCCTCTGTCTGCTACTGCCCTCCTTTTATTTATCTGGTTTTTATTCTATATTTCATTTGTATATGCTTGTAGATTTACATGGTGTCCACCTGCCCCACCCATTGAATATAAGCTTCTTGAGAGCAGGTTTCTTTTCATTTTTTGGTCTTTGTAGCTCTAGAACCTAGCCGTGTTCTCAGTTTCACAGAATTTGAAAATAGTACACGGTAGACATTTAATAAATACTTATTAATGCTACCTCTTGATAGGGGGCAGCTAGGTGGCACAGCGGATAGAGTGCTGGGGCCTGAGTCGGGAAGACTTACCTTTCTGAATTCAAATGTAGCCTCAGACACTAGCTATGTGACCCTGGGCAAGTTACTTCACCCTGTTTGCCTCAGTTTCCTTGTCTGTAAAGTGATGTAGAGAAGAAAATGGCAAACCACTCCAGTATCTTTGCTAAGAAAACCCCAAATGAGGCCATGAAGAATCAGACATGACTGAAGATTAGGCCTTGCTCCTGCTTGCATCTTGCAATATTTGTTATTCATTACTTTATGTATCTGTCAGATTGTATGAACTCTGGGAGGACTTATACCTCCACATTCCACACAGAGATTTAATAAATCTTTGATGTTTAAAAAATTAGTAGATAAGATTATGATGCTCTGATATAGAACCATTACAAGTTAGCATTAAAGTGTGGACCTTTAAAAATTAGAAATAAAATAAGGGTTTGATTTAAATCTACCCAGATATTAAAGTTGCTCGAATAGGAATGCATGTTATTTTTCATTCTGTTATTTTTAGCATACATCATTGATTTAGGTCTCCTTGCATTATATTGATATAATCATAGTAGAGTTTAGCTTAAAATTAATGTCCAGTTAGACTCCATCAAACCTTTGCAGCCAAAAAAGAGTACCAGTGCTTTCCTCAATCACCATGCCTTCTTCCACTTTTTATCATTCCCTTTGCTTGGAAATATGCTCTGTGTGAAGGACACCATTCAGTTTGCCCGGACCACAGAGCAGGAGCAAGGCCTAATGAAAGGTCCTTGGGGTCCATGATGTCCAAAGGCTTTACGTTTTAACCCCTCTACCTGTCAGAATCCTTATCTGCTTTCATGGTTCCTATCAGGTGTGGCACCTTCCCAGATAACATTGTCTGATCATCTCCTTAGATAAAATTCTCCTCTTCTCTGATTTTGACAGAGCATTCTATCCAGATCACTCCTTTGCTTCTATGACTCTCATTCACTTCTCTGTGTACATCTATCTATCTCCAAGGGGAATGGAAGTTTCTCAGAGGCAAAGACTGTCATTTTTATCTTCGTATCCCCGGTGCCTTGATTACAGCAGGCACTTAATACATATTTGAATGAAATTGGATTGATGTCTAGGATTGAATGAAATTATGCAATTGTTATTTTATTTATCGAAGTATGCGATTTGTTTTTCTGGTTTGAATTAAAACTTTGTAAGGTGAAATGCTGGGCAAGAAAAAATAATGTGGATGGTTCCATTCAAATTGTTCTTTACTCCTATGGTATTTGTGGTATGTTTTGTTCATTGAAATGATCAAGAATTTTTTTTAGATGTAAGACTTATAGGTATATTTAGCAACATTCTAGGAAATAATTTTTTTTTCATTTTAGTGTTCTACAATATTATTCCCTTTCCACAGAAAATATTTGCAAGTTTTGATTCCCAAATGAGATTATAAAGAAATTTTACGGTGGGAATTGAAAATAGCCAGATGGATATCTAGTCTACAAATCTTGAAGTGTAGAGGTTGTTATCTGTCAGAATTAAGGCCTGCAGTAGAGAGAGTGCTATTTTGGAAACATAGAACTTTAATCATAGAAGCTTTCTTAAAGACACTGGTAATAATCTAGTATGTTTTTAATCTCTGTGTGAAAGTTTTTCATATTTAAAGCTGTTTACAGATGATAACTTCAGAATTAAGAGTGTAATTTAAGAACGTTGCATTGTATTACAAGTATGCAAAGTTAGGAATCTCAGCTGCCTCGTCAGTTAGACATTTACTCTAGTGACATGAATGCATGAGATGCTTTAGTTCCTCTCTTTTAGTCTATAGTCTTTAACACCAGCTGAAAAGCAATGTATGCAAATGTTGAAAAAAGGAAACAGCACAGTATTAGATCATCAGAAGGGGACATGTTATTTTAGTTTCCCACTGAAATGTCTTCACTGAATCAAGACGAAATGTTAGGCCCTTAGTTTATCCAAGTTATAACTGAAAAAATTTCCATTTGAAGAATTTGGCTGTATTTTTTGCAGAACCATAGTTGAAAATATTGTCATCACTATCTCCATATGCTAAGAAACCGTAAAACAAATTTTTCTTAGTGTTCTTCTATACCTGGAAATGTTTCATTCCCGACAAACTTGAATAGTTTTTTTTTATCATATGAAAACTTTTATATGAATGTATTTTTCTTTATGTCTCAGATTTTCTTTAAATTCAGTGGTCAGTTGTGATAATTAAGCTTATCCTAGATACCAGATTTTATCTACTCTTTCCAGCTGCTTTTTGTTATATTTTTATGTTTAATTTTTTGATTTTATATGTATGCTTTAATTTTGTAGATCACATAAAAAACTTTTTGGAAGCAGATAGGGAGAATAACAATCGCAGATAAAGCAGTAGATTGCTATATTGGTACTTCAATATCCATTACATTTTTCTTAAAAATTAGATGGGTTAGGGGCAGCTACGTGGTGCAGTGAGTAGAGCACCGGCCCTGGAGTCAGGAGAACCTCAGTTCAAATCCGGCCTCAGACACTTGACACACTTACTAGCTTTGTGACCTCAGGCAAGTCACTTAACCCCAATTGCTCTGCCTTCCCCTGCTCCAAAAAATAAAAATTATATGAGTTAAAGAATACATGGCTTATTATAGATATTACATACATATACACTTATTAATGTTACTCTGAAATCAGTATATACAACTTCAAATAATCAGTTTTTAAAAAAAATTTATTGTTTGAAAAATTATGTATGTAATGTTCTCAATTGTATATTTTCTGAAATTTGCTCAAAATAAATAATTTGGCAGTCATTTTGAATTATTTATTAAAAGTAGCATTGCCAATATCTAGGTTAACTTTCATAATTTTGAGGGTAGTTATCTACATATGGAGGTTATTTTCATGAATTTACAAATATTTTGAAGCAGTAGTTTCTTCAGTCAGTTTGTAAACTAGCATTTCGTGGGTATGTTTATTCTATACCAGTAAAGAGATACCATTACTAAATAGCTCTACTCTTCTTTCCTGGAATGCAGCATATTGTTAAAAAAGATGAGTACCTCTTGGAGTGATCGGTTACAGAACACAGCAGAGATGCCAGCTAACATGGACAGGCATGCACTGAAAAAGTATCGGAGAGAAGCCTATCACCGGTAAGTTTTTGGGTACAGGCTTATTTGAATATTCTTATAAATGGATTACTGAATACTAAGATTTCAGGTACTAGGAAAAACTTCACCATGATTATTAAGGATGTAATCCCTAATTAACCATTCCTGCCAAACCGATGACTGTCTTTAAAAAAAGAAATTTAAAATATTATTTTACTGCCTGCACAATTAGTATTACAATAGGTATTTAAATTGTTTTATAATTATGAACTTGACAAACATAAAAGGAACAATTTACCATACAAAGAATAGAAAAAGAGGACTGCATATGAAACTATGAATGTCTACTACAGCTTCTTTGCTTTAAAATGTATTTCTTACTTAATGTACTAGTTCAAATATTGCCTTGCTTCTACAGCCCCTTCTGAACTTTCTTCTGTTCTCTTTTATGTATTTCTAAAGTAATTTTAAATATTAACACATTTATCTCTTCGCTTCCATCTGCAGTGGAAAAAAAAAGGGGAAAACCCTGAAAACAAATACAAGCAAAACATGTCCCATTCTTTACCCCCCCTCTTTTGGGGGATGGGTGTCATTCTTTGTCATCTTTGGCCCTCTAAAATCATAGTTGATTATTGTGTTGATTGGAGTTCTTAAATCTTTCAAAATTGTTTATATTTACAGTATTGTTATAGCAAAAATTGTTCTCTTGGTTCTTTTCTCTCCACTCTGTATCATTTTATACACATAGTCCCTGGTTTCTCTGATATTCTGTTGTTCTATTCAAATGATTCATTAGTTTTCATTTCTTTCCTTTTTTTTGATATCACTAGCTCTTCCCTCCTTAACTCTCACTCCTTTAAAAAAAAAAGCCTTCCTTTGGAACAAATAAATAGTGAAAACAAATCCACTCGTTGGCTCTGATGGAAAGTGTATGACTCCATATAAATTTTCACTGTTTTTGTATCTTACCAACAAAACCCAGCTGAGAGAGATAGGAGAAATTTTATTTAAAAATAACTACAGCAGGTACAAAATACTTGGGGTTTCACCTGCCATAACACACAGGAACTCTCAATACAACTACAAATGTTTTATATAAATAAAGACAGACCTAAATCATTGGAGAAATACTAATTGCTCATAAGTAGTCTGTGCTAGTATAATTAAGAATGGCAGCATCACCGATGATGGCTACACAGTCATATCTGCCAGTTCTTTCAGGACCTGACTATGTGGTTGATCTGGACCAGGTGATTTAGGGAAAGCTACGTCCTCTGCCCCCTTGAGTGTCAACTTCTTGTTAGTCATTTTTGTTTTGTCATTTCCAGGGTAAAGGGCATTTTTCTGTGTAAACAGAATGGAAGAAGAATAAGAATTGAACCGCTCTGCCTTCTCTCTGTGATTAGTTTTTATTGTCCTGTCCATCCTAAGCAAAGGTTCTGGTCCTTTTTCTTCCGCTATAACTGGAAAACCTCTTTTTGTTGTTCTTAGCTTCTCTTACTAGCCTCAGCTCATTCTATGCTTTAGCATTTTTGTGCTATTTTTACGGGATCACCATTACACAGTCTCGTATTCATTTTCTGTTACATGGTCTTGCTTAACGTTTTCTGTATATTTCCTTTTGAAATCTAAGTTGCTGAGTTACCTGTGCATTCACAGAGGTCTTTTTAGACGTATCCATTCTTCTTTCTCACTGGAATTACCTCCTTTTGTATCGTAACATTTCATTTTTGAGCATCTCCTATCCCTCCTCAACTGACTTCTTCTAAAGCGTTTATCTATGGGATTCTATCCATTTTTCCTCTGAACCCATTGAAATTTGCTTTCCTAAAATCCAGAGTGCTTGTCAGACTGTGCTCAATTTTCTTTTTTTTTCTTTTTAGTTTACAACACTCAGTTCTACGTAATTTTGAGTTCCAGATTTCCCTTCCTCCCCCAAGACAGCATGGAATCTGATATATCTTCTATGTATAACTTTGCATTGAACTTATTTACACACTAGTCAAGTTGTAAAGAAGAATTATGACCAATGGAACGAATCATGAGAGAGAAGAAACAGAACCAAAAAAACCCCACAAAAACAAAAAAGAGGAAAAAAAAAGGCAAGCATAAGGTGTGCCTCAATCTACGTTCGTACTTCATAGGTCTTTCTCGGGATGTAGGTAGCATTCTCCATCATGAGTTCTTTGAAGTTGTCTTTGCACCTTGTGTTGCTGAGAAGAGCAAAGTCTATCACAGTTAGTCCTCGAAGAATCCATATATCTGTGGTTGTATATAATGTTCTCCTGGTTCTGCTCTGCTCACTCAGCATTATATCATGTAGGTGTTTCCAGGTTGTTATGAAGTCCATGTCTTCCTCATTTCTTATAGCACAATAGTATTCCATTACATTCACATACCACAACTTGTTCAGCCATTCCCCAATTGACGGGCATCCCCTTGATTTCCAATTCTTAGCTACTACAAAAAGAGCCGCTATAAATATTTTTGTACATGTGGGCCCTTTTCCCACTTGTGTGATCTCTTTGAGATACAACCTTAGAAGTGGTATTGCAGGGTCAAAGGGTATGAACATTTTTATAGCCCTTTGGGCATAGTTCCAAATTTGTGCTCAATTTTCTTTTCCTTCTCTATTGTAAGGTAAGATAGGGTAGTAACTTTCCCCCAAGGTTCCATCAACCAGTTCCTCCCTATTAGTGAGAATCAGATCCAGAATAAGCTTCCTTTTGTTGGTTATTCTACCTTTTGAAGGATGAAATTATACGTCAGGTCAAGAAATTATTTCTTGCTTTGCTTTTGGCATAGGGCCAGCAGATATCTAGAGAACTCAAGTCTCCCATCACTTTGCTGTCATGCCTCTGTGCCTGGCTTGTGATCTGTTTCTCAAACTCCTTTTTCTTCCTATCCCAGGGATCTGAAGTGTGCTCTACAGACAAAATCACTTGTATTTCTCCCTCCTTTGACCTTCAGCTGTGTATTCTGTCATGCTTCTCTTCCTCTGGTTTCTTCATTTCTTCACTTGAATACATACCTTCTTAGTATGTGCTGCTCCACTCCCCCTTTTACTTTCCCTGATTCTTTTGAATGAGGTATTTTCATCTTGAGCCATGGTCCAGTCATGAGTTTCATTTTATAAAGATTCAGTGATAACCTAGTCAGAATTTTCCCCTCGGGTTAGAACATTTAGGTCCTCTTGTTTGCCCAAATGTGGAGCATTTGTATATAGATTCTTGAGGCTATGGGTTGTACTCTTTTCTTGGATTTTGTCTTCTGTGAATTTTTGAGTCTTGGCTGTTATTCTTTTTTTTAAAGCTACTCTGTAGGATCTAACTTTGGGAATATATAGTTATTCTTCTCCGTCCCCCATGCTTTTTTAGTTTAAAGCACTTGTTGACAGTGAATTTCTGGGAGAACATAACTGACTCTATTTTGTTTTTTATTCATCATTTTGGTGTGTGATGACCCGTGTATGAACTGTCAGACCATATGTAGCAGCTGGTTTCCTTCAGTGTCTTCTCTAATTTGTATGAAAAAAACCTTAATTGCTTTTTATAAAAGAGGATTTCAGAGTCTCTGGACTGTTCCTTTACCTTATTTAGCCTGACAGATGATTGCTTTTGATTTACTGAAACTAGCTACACTAACAGGGACATATCCCTTATCTATCTCCTATAGCTAATAATATACATTTTTCTCATCAGGCATACTTTTTCTTGTGTGGCTAGCTGCACTGTAATGAGCAGCCAGCCTTTTTATTTTTCATTTCATGTAACATAAATTCTACTAGGGAATTGTGAAAGACACATTCCCCATCAACTGCTAGTGGGGTATGTCACACTCTGAGTGTAATAAAACCTCTTTTGATTAATGTTAGCTTAATTAGCCTTAGCTAGTCAACCTGATAAGAAAATTCGTGCAACACATTTTTGATTAATTTTGCAAGACTCTTGTCAAATAGTTTTTACTAGCCTTTGCTAGGTGTGTTTCATCTTTAGCCAGAAATCTGCTAGTCCTTTGCTGTAAGCTGTGATAGAAAAATCCATTCTCAGACTCCACCTTTTTAGCCAGCTATTCACTTTACACACTAATTTTTCTTTTGCATCCCTTGCCTGCATAACCTGTGCTCCTGTGTTCTTCAGTTTTCCATACTGAAGACGTCATAGTCATTGGCAAAACGTATTAGGTTCCTTCTTGTGGTAGATCACCCCAAGTGGGTAGTGCCCATTCATTTCAGCAGGTCTTGGCAGATTCTCTTCTGTTTTGGAAGGCAATAGATTGTTCATGTTGTTAGCAGGTCAGCACATAGCTGGCTCACTAATCCTAAGCTGGGAATCGCCAACTGTAGCTGCACTTCTTTTCTTTCTCTGTGCCTTAGCAGATAATTTCTGAGCAGATAACTTCAATTATAACATCCCTGGGAAGACAAACATCTTCATTCTCAGGACATCCAGCTTTCTCCTCTTCAGGAAAAGCCTTCAATTTGCTGTTGTACAATTGTGCTTTTCCTTCCTTTTCTTTTCTGAGTAAATACCCTTCCATGTTCAGTTATCCTGACAAGGGTCATATCTCTCCTTCGTAACTTAGATACCTTTTTACCTATTGAAGCCTTAGAGCTGTTTCCTTTAGGAGCCCTTCATTCTCCCTAATTATCTGGAACGGAGAGAGGCATTCTTTGAGGACCCTTTATCTTCTTCTCTAAGATGGAGATTAGCCTAGTGTATAAGTCATTGACTGGCAGAAATACAGACATTCCACACCCAATAAGTCACTATGTAGTTTCCTCTCTTCTCCATATAATGGTTGATGTTTCTAGCCATTACTTGTGAATGTTCACACCTCAACCCTAAGACCCTGTTTAATAGCCAGTTATCAGGTCTTAATGCCTCAGCCATGTCACTCAAATTCCTTTACTTCTTCTCAGTAACACCATAGCCATGGCTACAGTCACTTCTTCGCTTTTATAAAACCAGTCCTCTTATCTGTGTTTCACCAGTTTGCCCTACCACCAATCCACTCATCGATTTGCTTGACCTGTTTATTGTTCCATTTACCTTATCTCCTTTACCTTGCCTTTCCCCACCTACTGTCTTGTCGTTCTTGAGTCTACACCTTCAGGTTCTCTTCAGTCTTCCTTAATCTTTTATGTGTAGTCCGTTTAGGACATCTCTCCTCCTCCCAAAGCCTTCTTCTCTGGAAGCCAGAGGTAAAAACATGAGGACACAGTTGGTTAGGACATATAGTCAGTAAAACAAAAGCCCTAAATTCAGACAAGGTATGCATGATCATTAAGGTACGTTCCTGTTCAGAACAAAGATAAGGATTTTAGCGTTGGAGAACAAAGTGAAGTGTATGGCTAAGGTAAAGATAAGCAAATAGTCATGGAACGTGTGCCACTTAGGGTATGTGGCTATGAAGAAGCTGTACTAATATGGCCATGAGAACATAATAGAAATAATACTTTTTAATTGAAATTTATTTTTTTCAATTAGCAAATATCTCTTCCACACCCTGAGAACGAAAGAAAAACAAAATCCCTTTTGCAAGCATACGTAGTAAAAGGAAGGCAAATTTCTGCATTGGCCAAGCGTAAAGCAGTGGGCAAAATATTTCATCGTTAGTCTTCTGTGATTGTGGTTGGACATTATGCTGATCAGATTTTCTAGGTCTTTTAAAGTTATTTGTCTTTATAGTATTACTCTCATTGTACAAATTATTCTCTTGGCTCTGCTTATTTGACTGTGCTGAACTCATCCCTTTCATCATTTCCTATATCACAGTAGTAGTATTCCATCACATTTATGTACCATAACTTGTTCAGTCTTTCCTCAATTGTTGGATACTTCCTCAGATTCGTGTTCTTTGTCACAAAAGATATACATATTTGTGTATATCTTTAGAGTTTGTCTTGCTTAGGATCCCTCCCTTAATCTCCCCTTCCTCTTCTCTCCTTTCCTTCCTATTTCCCTGAGTGAAATGTATTTTTGTACCTATCTCTGTGTATTTGCATGTATTTCTATTCTTCCCTCATTTCATTAGTTCATATGAGAATGAGGTTCAAATGTCCGATGTTCCCCTGCCCCTTCCTTCTTGTTTGTGTAGACTTCTCTTTGTGCATCCTGATTATTTGAGATAACTTACTTAACCTTATACTTCCTTCATCCTGTTGTTCCCCCCACCCTATATATTTCTCTTCCCTTCCACTTCTGTTCTTCTTTTAAGATCATTAAAATATAACAGAACCACTCCCAGGCCCTCTTTCTAATTCGGTTCCCTCTATGACCCTTGAAGATGATAGGATTCAGAGGAGACACATGTATCATGTCCTCGTATTTGAATGTAACCAGTTTAATCCTTTATCATTTTTTGTTCGTGTTTACCTTTTTTACATTTCTGTTAAACTTCTGTGTTTGTACTTCAAAGTTCTATGCTGCTTTGGTCCTTTTCATCAAGAATGCTTAGAAGTCCTCTATTTCATTAAAGATCCATTTTTCCCTATGATTATACTCAGTTTTTCTGAGTATTAGATTCTTAGTTGCAGGTCTATATCCTTTGGCTTCTGGAATATCCTTTTCCATTGTCCCTGATCCTTTGGAATGATAGCTGCTATTTTAAATACCTACTGTGGCTTCTCAGTACTTGAATGCTTTAATTCTGGTGGCTTGCAGTATTTTTTTTCTTTAACCTAGAAGCTCTGAATTTTGGCTGTACTGGTTCTGGGAATTTTCATTTTGGGTTTCTTTCAGGAGGTGACCTGTGGGTTCTTTCTATTTCCTAGCATTCTGGTTCCCAGAAATTTGGGCAGTTTTCCTTTAAGATTTGTTCAAATATGATAACTGGGCTTTTTTTTTGCTCATGGCTTTCAGGTAGTCTGGTGATTTTTTTTTTTACCCTTGATCTATTGCTCAGATATGTGCTTAGCATAGTATGATTAATAAATGCTTATTGACTATGAGTTACATTATGTTTCTTCTATTTTCTCAGTCTTTTGACTTCATTTGAATATTTCTTACTGTCTCATGGAGTCATAGACTTCTATTCAATCCATTCTGATTTTTAGGGAATTTGTTGCTTGGAAAAGGTTTTGTATCTCTTGTACCAAGGTGTTAATTCCCTTTCCAATTCTTTATCTAACAGTTATTAATTTCTTTTTTCATTTTTTTCTTCTAGCACTCTCATTTAATTTATGAAAACAGTTTTCAGCTCTTTTGAAAATCTTGCTTCATTTCCTCCAGGAATTCTAGTTGAAATTGTGTCTAAGCTGTGTTTTTCTTTGAGGCTTTGCTGTAAATGTTTTGGAATCATTCTTTAATTCTTGGTTTGTATCCTGAGTGTCCCTGTTACCACAAGAGTTTTTTATGGTGGAATTTTTTTGTTTGTTTGCTCATCTTTCCATCCTCCTTTCTCACTTTGGACTTGATGTTAGGGCCAGATTCTATGGCATTCCTGTAGGGAAGGTCCAAGCTAGTCCTATTGCTGATTTTGTGGGGTATTGAGTGTTGTGCTATTTCAGGATCTCAGGGATAGCTCAGGTTGGGACTTGTAACTTTTCAGTGTTCCTAAGTGGTTAAATCCAGAGCAGATTCTGATTACTGCTCACCCTGGTTTGAGCTCTGTAAGTTCCTTACCTGGGTGTGGGTCATAGCAATGAAAGATTCCGTAGGAGCTCTCCTGGTTTGGAGTGATGCAACAAATTCAGTGTTTTTTGATATTTTTTTTTACATCTCCATCATCTCTATTACTGGGCATTCCACTGATAGAAAAAATAGTTAAGCAGGACAAACTAATATAACAACATGTCTGATGGCATATGAAATATTACATTCCTGTAGTCTACCTTCCCTCTGTTAAGAGGAAGTGTGTTTTATCATTTGTCTTTCACAATTCAGATTAGTTATTGCATTAATTTAAATTCTAGTTTTTCTGTTTTCCTTCATATTATTTTGGTCATTTGAGATCTAATTCTCCTTTTTTGGAATGCATTGGTTCTTAGAAGTCTATTTTAAAGCTTTTCTGAATTCCTCATATTCACTTTTATGGTATATTATGTTAGATTCCATATCACAATTTTTTGATCCATTCTTCTGCTTTAATTCCAGGTTTTCTGTTTTGTTTTATTTTTTGCTACACAAAAAAATGCTGCCACAAATCTTTGGCATGTAAAGGACTGTTTCCCATGCGACCCAAAATCGCCACAAAGAGGCGAACTCAAACCCACGTGGTCCAAGAGCCCCGGCTGTCCCAGACATGTCACTCAAACTCATGTCTAAACTAAGCCCTCCCCTGAGGCAAGGAGGCACCAAGGACACCCAAATCTTGGGCCTGGGGCTTAGCATTAACAAGATTCAACGAAATAGCTGAATCACTCAATG
>CM053624.1:84171799-84218514 GCA_028646595.1 Phalanger gymnotis
GCAGTCCAAAAACAGGGAAACATTCAACCAACCCAGTACCCCAAAACCCCATGCTTCCTGTTAAAGGCATCCTGCCGACTACGCCATTTGTTTCCACAATCTGGCTAGCAGCTTCTGTGGGGGGTCCAAATCTACCCATTGTGGAAACAGGACCTTGGACATCCTCAGGGAATATGCCTAGTTTGGGGGCAAATTTTATGAACAGTTTGGTTTCTGGTCTGACGTAACTACTAATTATTTTCTAGAAAGTTTGAATCAATTCTAACATCCACTCTGGTTTGTGTGCTTTTCTTACATAGTCACTTCCACATTTACTGTTTCTATCTTTTGGCAAGAGATGGCCTGGGAGATGGCAGACCAGAAGTCTCTCCCCTTTTCAGTATGTCCTCCACTCAGTTACCAAAATGATTTTCTTAAACTAGCGCAGGTCTGATCATGTCACCTTTTCATTCAGTAAACTCCAGTGGCTCCCTGTCACCTCCAGGATCGCATATCAAATCCTCTGTTTGATATCGAAAGCCCTTCATAAAAGCCTTTCTTACTTTCCGGTGTTCTTGCACATCTTCCTCTTCTTGTACCTTACTTCCACATACTCTGCAGTTCAATTACATGGGTCTCTTTTCTGTTCTTTGTACAAAATTGTCTTCTCCTAACTCCAGGGATTTTCATTGACTGTCCCCTATGCCTGCATGTTCACTCTCCCTCCTCATCTCTGCCTACTGGTTTCCTTTAAGTCCTAGCTAAAATCTCACCTTTTATAGAAAGCCTTTCTATATCCTCCTTCATTCTCTTGTTTTTCCTCTTGTGATCATTTCTAATCTATTCTGTATATAGTTTGTTTGTATATGTTGTTTGCATATTGTCTTCCCCATTAGACGATGAGGTCCTTGAGAGTAGGGACAGACTTTTCTTTGTCTTCCCAGAGTGTAGCACGTAGTATATACTTAATAAATATTTATTGACTGACTAGCCTTGGAGTTAGATCAAAATTTAAGTAATGCATTTTAACCTGTACTAGTTGTGGTTTTTGTTGAATTGTATTTCATAGTGTCTAATTCTTCATGACTGTGTTTGAGGTTCTCTTGGCAAAGATACTGGAGTGATTTGCCTTTTCTTTCTCAGGATTATTTTACAGATGAGGGTAGCACAGCTAGTAAGTGTCTGAAGCAGGGTTTGAATTCACAAAGATGAACAAGTCTTCCTGACTCCAAGCCCAGCGCTCTATCCACTTTGCCACCTAGCTGCCCCTAGTTGTATGGCAGTGGGCAAATCACTTAACTTGCAACTAAGACTGTTAGTTACAGATGAAGTGAAGACATTTCTTCATTGGAATCTCCATAAGTCTATTGCCTCCTTCCTTCCTTCCCCTCCCAAAAAGCTCCTTCTGGTTCGCTGATGTGAAGTATAACTTGTTCCTCTAACCATAGTTTTTGCTTTCCTCCTCTTGTGTCTTTGCAAATCTATGTTAAGACTCTTTGCGCTTTCTTCCTAGGTATTAATAAATCTGGGTAAATGGGATTTCTAGACAGATACTTTTAAAAAAATCATATTAAAAAACTTTCTATGTCTATGCTTTGTAGGACTTTTAATCATGAATGAGTGTTGTATTTTGTCAGACTATCAACTGATATAATTGAGGTTTGAATTTTTTGCCTTTGATAGGATTATTATTTTTTTTGTAATCTCTGGACCATCCTTATTTCTCTTATATTAATCCAGCTTGATCAGTGATTAATTTTTTTGATAAATTAATACAGTGTTTTTGCTAGGATTTTATCAAAAATTTCAAAATCTAAATTAATGATATCGCTTTCTTTTGTTGCTTTATCCTTCCATGCTTTAGGTATCAGGACTATGTTTCTTTCCTAAAAGGATTTGAGTACAATATTTCCTTTACCAATTTTAAAGGATAATTTATATAGTATTGGTATTAATTGCTCTTTTAAAAGTTTGATAGAATTCTCCTTTAAAGTCATGTTTAGTCACTAGCTTTTTATTTTTTCCACAAAGACGTTACTAAGGATAGCATAGTGAGAATAGCAGTGATGCGTACTCTGCCACAAATGCATGTGGAGTGGACATGCTCTTAAACCATTCTCTTTTAAATTCTTAAAATTCTGCTTTAAAATATCTGAAGCAGAGATTTTTATTTGGCCTTTTCCTCTTAACTAGTTAAGTGAGAGTTCTGTTTTCCTTATTTTGAGCACCATAGTTCATCTTTATTTAGCATTTTAATATTTACAGAGCACTTACCTCACAGCAGCACTATGTTGGTAGATAGTGTATTAGCATATCTATTTTGCAGATCTGAGAACTGAGGCTGAGAGATTCTAGATGATTTGCCAGAAGTCTTAAAGCTGGTAAATGTTAATTATGACTCAGAACCAAAGATTCTGACTCTTAAGACCAGTGGAGTAATGTTTCCATTACACCATGCTGCCCCTCCTAAATATAAATATAAAAAAAATTTTGTTTTTTTACCATTGAATTTGATGCAGGCAAGCTTTTTTCACATTTTAAACTATGGGAAGTGAGGAGGGGAAAGGAAACAAACATGTTTCTACCCCTAAATTGTAAGTTGTGCTTGCTTCATATATTTACCTGCTTATTAAAAAAATTTAGCTTTGATTTCTAAGGCTTATAACCTTGAAGCTAATTTTTGATATTCAAGCATAACCAGCCAGCCATAAAAGTGCTGCTTATTCACTGAAATAGCCCTTAGATTTTATCATCTTTCTCCACTTCCCAGACACAATTGTAGCCAATGTACTCATCACCCAGTACCTGGATTGCTACGGTATTCTCCTACCTAGTTTCCTTAAATTCAGTTTCAGTTCTTTTATTAATGAAATATTTTTTAAGCACATGTGTACTATTATAACTTAAATTTGTGTTTACAAAGCACTTTCTTCACACCAACCTTGTGAAGTAAATCTCACGTAAATATCCTTGCTTTACAGGTGAGGAAACTGAGGCTCAGAGATTATGATTTTCTGTAGGTCACAAAACTATTTAACACACTCAGTGCCAGAAGTAGGATTTAAACTCAGATCTTCTGAGTCCAGGCGTAGCACTCTTCCTACTGTCCTCTGCTGCCTTTGTGCAAAGACACTGGGATTGTTGAGAAGCAGAGTGATGCAAAGAGAAATTAGACATATTTTTATTTCTTTTTTTTCTTTTTTTTTGCAGGGGGGAAGACAGGGCAATTGGGGTTAAGTGACTTGCCCAAGGTCACACAGCTAGTAGGTGTGTCGAGTGTCTGAGGCCGGATTTGAACTCAGGTCCTCCAGGGCCTGTGCTATACTCACTGCACCACCTAGCTGCCCCCACACATTTTTATTTCTATAAAGATTGTATAGTCTGGTAGAAGAGATAAGTCATATATTTAAGTATCTGTTAACATAGAATAGAATCGAGAGGTAGTGGGTCATAGTGGGTAGAGAGATGACCAGAAACCCTGAAGTCCTAGATGGAAGGGCAGCTGCCTCTGACACATCCTGGTTGCATGAACAATAAACTTTCAGAGCTCTAGGTGACTCAGAAAGGGTGAAGACCTGGGCCAGTGGAGGCAGCTTCTTCAACCAAGCCCTGGCTTGGCCTGCCCTTATAGGAGAGATGATGGATTAGAAGGCCTCTGTAAAATGTGAACCTGCAGCCCCTATTGGGGATGGTACTGCCTCCCTGGGGGCTAGCAGGATCCAAGGAGATTACACTTGTGAAGTGTTTTACTTAGTGCAGGGCCTGGAAGAGCACGTGCTATGTACATGTTAGCTATTATTTTGTGTGTGTGTGCGCATGCATACAGACATGTCTATAATTATATGTCACCCCTCCTTTGGAGCTACTTCCCCAGGTCCCCGTAGTACATGCCCAGAGGGTGGGCAGCCAGCTGCTGCTCTCAGGATTCCAGGGCAGTCCTGAGCTGCCAGGGTTCTAGTTCTATCACTTACTGTCATAACCACTGTGCTTCTCGTTACAAAGAAGCCATGTTTAGTCACTAGTTTTTTATTTTTTCCACAAAGATGTTCCTAAAGATAGCATAGTGAGAACAGTAGTGATGCATACTTTGCCACAAATGCATGTGGAGCCGACATGCTCTTAAACCACAAAGACGCATAGATCTGGAGCTCATGTCACCAAGGGCTGCCTCACAGCTCCAGCTTACTAGTTCTCTCTCCCACTGTAGAGTTGTCATGAGGTTCCCCTTCCCTAGGTGCTGTTCTTTGCTGGGTCTGAGGGTGGGTGCTTTTGTTGAGTCTGTAGCTTGCACCCCTCTCTATTTGAGGAGCCACACTGTCTAAAGCTACCTTTCCTTGGAGTGACTCTTGCTCTTGGCTGACTGCGTTTTCTCCTGCTGGTTCAGCCTCTCATGATCCTCCTGGGATGTGCTAGCTGCTGCTACCTCCTGCTTTTCTCTTGGTTAATGTTGACCTAAACTCCATGAAGATACAGAGCATTTCTTCTTCTTGCACTTTTATTCCCAGTTCCTAATCCATAGAACCTTTCTTAGGCACTTGATAAATGTGCAGGCATTTAATGAAATGCTTATCTAACTGTGAAAGTTGTAGACTTCAATATAGAAATGAAGTATTCTAGGATCTTAGGATTATAGTGTGAGAGAAGGGGGACCTTAGAGGCCGTATCTAGTCCAAATACTTCATTATACAGAGGAGGAAATCAAGGTGAAGCGACTAGCCTGTGCTCACACAGCTAATTAGTCTGTGAGGCACACTTTGAACCCTGGGTTCTCTAAGCCCACTGTTCCACCTACCACACAAACTAATATGTTATTATTAAGAAATTGGTTTTTTGGTATATAAGTATAGCTCTACCCTTCTTACCTGATTAGCATTGCTGAGTTTTCTGGGTTGGAAACAATTGTAGGACCAAACTCTTCTGTTTCTCTTTTTTCTTTTTTGGCATTTAATTTTTATCTCAATTACTTGTAAACAAAATTTCTTGACATTTATTTTAAAAAAATTTGAGTTCCAAATTCTGTCCCTCCCTACTTCCACTCCCCTGCTTTTGCGAAGACAATTTGATATAGGTTATATAGTCATGCAAAACATTTCCACATTAGCTATGTTGCAAAAGAAAACAGAACAAAAACCCCAAGAATAATAAACTTTAAAAAGTATACTTCAATCTGCATTCAGACTCCATCAATTCTTTCTCTTTGGAGGTGAGCAGCATTTTTCATCATAAGTTCTTCAGAATTGTCTTAGGAACAAACACTTTTAGTTTTGCTGATGGCCAAGAAATAGCTTGAGTTCTTCAGGGGCCACACATATTATGTTAGTGGAGGTACACTTTTTGGTTTAACATATAAAATTCTGAAGTGTTTAAACCAAATAGAAGATTGTACTTTTCAAGGCCGTGAATGGAACAAAAAAGCTTTTAGCCAGTTCTCAGCATGGCTTGGTCCATGATGCTGAAATTGGCTATTTCATTTTTCATCTTGACTTACGGTGGTTGTTGGTTAGTCAGACTGTTTCTTGAAGATTGTGAAGTTGGTTTTTCTTCATGAACACAGTTTGTAAGATTAATAATAACAATAGTAGCTTTTACTGTGTGCTGAGCACTTTACAATTATTATCTCATTTGATTTTCACCGCAACCAGTGTTAGGCGCTATTGTTTTCATTTTACAGATGAGGAAACTGAAGCACACAGAGTTCAAATGACTTGTCCAAGGTCGCACAACTAGTGTCCGAAACTGGATTTGAACTCAGGTCTTCCTGATTTCAGACCTAGTGCTGTAGTCACTGAAATTGAAATGTAACTTAGCTTTTTTTTTTTAAACTAAAACATGCTTTACCTGGTTCAGTATTTTGGTTGCAAGTTCTCAGAAGTGCCAACAAGTCTGTGAATCTTGGTGTAGTTTTTACAGTGTAAATCAAGGATCAGAATGCCCAAGAGACCTTGTGGCTTGTCAGGTTCCACATTTTTAAGGTGCTTGTTTAGCAATTGCACAGCTGCCTCTCAAATATGAGGGACCTGAGCACGCTTATTTGAAGCCCTAAAATAGACCTGTGGACTTGACTATGTGTAATGGCACCATGGTGCACAGGATCCTGGCCCTGAAGTTGGGAAGTTTTGTCGTTTTCAGTTATCCGATTCTTTGTGACCCTATTTGGGATTTTCTTGGCAAAGATCCTGGAGTGGTTTGCCCTTTCCTTCTCTAGATCATTTACAGATGATGAAACTGAAGCCAAATGAGACTAAGTGACTTGCCCAGGGTCACAGAGCTTCTGTGTCTGAGGCCAGATCTGAACTCAGGAAGATGAGGGCCATCACTCTATCCGCCTGTGCTCTGAGTGGGAGTTGGCCATGTAAAGGACACTGGGCAAGTCACTTAGCCTCATTTAGCTTCAGTTTTCTCATCTATGAAATGGGGATAATAAAGTACTTGTCTCCCAGGGTTGTGAGGGTCAAATGAGCTAATATTTGTGTTGTGCTTTGCAGAGGTTGAAGTGCAAAAAAGGCTAGCTAGTAACTATATGAAACCAAAAATTTGGTATTTGTAAATTGGCAGTAATTCTTTAAATTTATTTTTAATTTTTTTGCTCTTATATCACATAATATAATATCTTTGGCTTTAAAACTTAAGTCCATAGGGTTTGAGTTTGAGGTTTGTGCAGAAAAAGACTGATTTTTATTTTAAAATCCCCTTTAGTTTTCCAGTTTTGGGTGTTAAATTAGCTTTGGTAAACCAGCTTTGCCATTTTGTGTTGGTTCTGGATAGAATCCATGTTCAGCCTGTGTTTATAGTTTAGGGTATGGCTGTCCTTGAAGACAACGCACATTTATAGAACCCTCTAAGGTTTCCTTGCCTCAGCTCCCTGACGTAGGTAGCATAAGTGTTGTTATCACCATTTTTAAACCAACAAGCATTTATTAAGTGACAGGTGTAGTATCAGGTTCTCGGAGTACAGAGACAAAACTAAAACAGGCCCTACCCTCAAAGAGCTTATTTTTTTTTCAGGGAAAGTAATATATCTACATATAAGTAGATTGAACATGTTCAGAAAGAGATGCTTGACATGAGCTTTGATTCAGAGCTGTGGATGGGGGTATATTCCAGGCTCTGGGGTCACTTGTGCAGAGGTAGGGACAAGGGATAAGGAACGTGATGTGAGGGAGACAGAGAGGTGACCTGTTTGGCTGGTTCGTAGGGTCTGTAAAGAGAAGTAATGTGTAATCAGTCTTGAAAGAGAGGGTGAGGCCAATTTGTGAAGGCCTTTAAATGCCAACAGAAGAATTTGTATTTGACCTTACTGGTAACAGAGCACATCAGAGGTTCTTGAGAAGGCGAGTGACATGGTCAGACTTGTATTTTGAGAATATTACTTTGGCAGCCATATAAATTCGAGAGAGGCTAGATTGGAGACAAGGAGATCAATTAGGAGGCTATTATAGTAGTTTTAGACAAGTGGTGGTGAGGTCTTGAACTAAGATGGTGACTGAGTGGAAAGAAGGGGATAAATACAAGAGATGTAGCATTAGAAACAGTGAGACATGGCAACTGATTGGATGGGGATAGAGGTGGAGAGAGAATGAAGGGTTGAGGATGACTCTGATTTCAGAGCTGGCTAACTGGATGAGTGTTGGCGTCCTAAACAGTAATGTGGGAAATTAAGAAATAAGAGAAAACTGAGGCTCAGAAATTAAGTTATTTGCCCATGATGACACATCTAGTAAATGAACCCAGGTCTCCAGCATGCTGTGACAGTTTTATGTGTGGCTGGGATATCACTGTCAAAATAACAAGGGACATTAGGAGTTAACAGGTGTCAGTGAGTGTTACATGTTTTTGTTTGTATGTCATTCAGATGCTTTTATTTGCTGCCTGCATGCCCAAGCAGTGGAGGTGAGGATATGGGGCCTGGGCAAATGGAAGCTAGCTTTAGTCTACTTAGACGTGTGGGATTATTGATTTAGAACTGGAAAGGACCTGCCTTAGGGGCCATGTAGCCTAACCCCTGTCTTGTTATACATGAGGCTCCTAAGGCCAAAAGGGTTAAGTGACTTCCCTTCCAGTATAATATATTATTCTACTCCTTTTCCCTTTGTCTTCTCCTGACATTTCATATTTTATATTAAAAGGGATTGGGACTAGATTTATGATTTTATTAATATGGGCAACTCCCAGATAAAACTTCTATCATCATAGGTAGGCACATTATCCACAACTTAACTGTATTGATATTCCTTCAAAAATCATATCCTGAGGAGGCAGCTGGGTGGCACAGGGGCTAGAGCTCCTGGTGTAAGGTCCTGGTGTAAGGAGAACATGAGTTCAAATCTGGTCTCAGATCTCTCAAACTGTGTGACACTGGGCAAGTAATTTAACCCCTATTGTGGCCAAAAAAAACACAAAAGATAGATCCTGAGCAAAAAGAGTATCCTCTCAACCATTGTCGTCTTTGCTATGACTCCACCTCCATCTTCTAAAGGAATAGTTCTCATCAAACAAATATGCTTATTATGAATATATTGAACTATATTAACATTTTCATTTTATGTCTTTAGGAGTGCATCCTGGTTTCCTGTTAACGTCCATTATAGTTAGAAATATGTTCCTATGTGGAAACATCTCTAATATTCTGAATTGAAAACTTTTTAATAATGAAGAATCTTAATTGGTTGTCAGATTTATTCTAGTGATTATACTGTCAAATCATAGATTTTTAGAGCAGAGGCAACATTTTATCCTGGATAGAGAGCTGTCCTTGGAATCACAGAAGTCTAAGGTCAAATCTTGCCTCTTACTCATACTGACTTGGTGACTTTGGGCAACTTAACCTTTCAACGTATGAGGTGACTTTCTTAGACTTTAAGTTTGAGAGAAAGTGCTGACATGTACTGCTAGAGGGAGTTTCTTCATCTATGAGTTCCTTGCTTCAATGACAGAAGAGGATCTAGTCCTTATCCCCGGGCAGCTAGGTGTCTCAGTGGATAGAATAATGGGCCTGGAGTCAGAAAGATCTGAATTTGAATTCGACTTCAGACTCTTACTAGCTGGTTGACCTGGGCAAGTTACTTCACTGTGTTTGCCTCTGTTTCCTCATCTGTAAAATGAGCTGGAGAAGGAAAGGGCAAACCAGTCCAGTATCTCTGCCAAGAAAACTCCAAATGGGGTCACAAAAAGTTGGACATGACTGAAATGACTGAACAATAAAACCTCCATCCACAAATATTTGTTAAATCAAGTTAGCAAGCTTTCTCAACCAATGGAATACATATATATATATATATATATATATGTGTGTGTGTGTGTGTTTGTAACCCAGATGTTTTCTTTAAAAGTAGTTGATGAATTAATCAAGAAAATAACATCTTCTTTCATGTGGAAATGGTTCAAGGTCCTTTTGCAATTTTATCAGCCCATATAAAACTTTTCCCTTGTCCCTTCCCTTATAAAACATGAGAGGAAATATTAAACGAAACTGAGCATAAAGTATTTGCCGCCTCTGTTTCTTTTCAGAGCCAACTATTAGAAAAATGACATTATTTGCTTATTTTTCGAAGGTCTTGTTAGGGGATAAATTTGCTTTGCCTTTTTCTGTGTGTTTGCCAGTCCAGATTCCTTCACAGAAACTGGCAGTTTAGTTTCTATGTTTCCCAGACCAGTCAGCCAGTCTTAATCAGTTCTGAATGTTGATTGTCTCTCTTCTTCCATTCCTCTTTATTGTTGCTGAGTTTTCAAGCATTTACAACTGAGGTTGTCGGTCACCCAGTCGCTGCCCAGTTAGGGTTCGGCCTTGTGCCAGAATTTGTTGGGGGCTCTCAGGGACTGAGTTCTCTGAGCTAACAAATGAGCGACGGTTCTCAAGCGGTCCGAGCGTAGCTTGTTGATCTGGTATTCTCGTCCAGGGGAAATAAATCACTGAGGATGTCCAAAGAAGGGTGAGTTTATTTTTCCTTTTCCTTCCGTTTCCTCATTCATCCAAGAGGTACCCATGTCATCTGTGTTGAATAGCAAGATAATTAGATATACTGACAGAATGTTAATGTAGGGGAAGGCCGAGATGGAAGGAATCTCAGCTTAAAGCTGACGACGTGTCTTAGGTAGGTTACAGCACATATTACTGATCTCATTTTGAAAGAAAACATGGAAGAGAGAGCAGCAGAAAGGGATATAATGAGACACAAGCATTGCTCTTCTTCAGAAACAGTGTGAGCATTTCCTTGTGCTCCAAAAACCCAGTTATAATCACTGGAAACATGCAGGGTAAGCTCCCCAGTGAATTTCATAGGGGAAAGAGGGACAGAAAAACATTTAAATTCAGAGTAGTTATATAGCACATTGGCTACTGGATGAAAAATTGTAATGGTTGAATGTTGTGGAGCTTATGTATTTTTAATCCTTCTGGGCAGATTGAAAATCCTTTATGAAGGAATTTCAAATTTCCCTGCTTTAGAATATAAAGCATTTCTGTGGTTTTCTTTTGTTTTGTAATTTTTTTTTCTCTTATGTTTCCAAGTTTTCTTGAATATTCACTGCTTCTGCTCTCAGTGAAGACTATAAATGGAAGTAGACTGTAATTCACTGTCTCCTGTTATTTTTCCATCAATTTTTGCCCTCAAGACACATTTTGATTTTATCTTCCGACATATATTGCCCTGATTACATTGGACAAAACACTCCCAGATTCTTTTCATGTAGCAAAATGTTTATGATTTAGTAGGGGTGTTTCTTGTAATCTGAGTTTTGTATTTCTGTGAGATGTTTAAAAATTTAAATTATTTAATTTCAGGTTAAAATAATTGAAATTCAGCATTATTTTTGGTCTCCGCGGCATGCATTAGGCATCATTTTGAGGATTCTTTATTGTTAATATTATCTTTTGCTGTTGGTTTTTGGGTTCTTTACTGATGAATGTAAATCTGCAGGTCATAATCCTTGTTGTAAAAACTATTAATCAAAGCTATTGCTATCATACACATTGTCTTCTTGGCTTAGTAAATGTAAGTTTAGGAACAACTATTTTTATGTTCAGCTGCAGTCAATTCCAGGTAAAATGTTCATTTTTTGCCTGATGAAAAGCAGGCTTATCTAATTTTTAAAATATTTATTTTGAGGAATAACAAGGATATATCTCTAACTAGAGTTTTAGAAGTTTTCATATTGTATCTGTTTCTGATTATATAGCATTATTCACCCAAGTTTTAAGTCATTATCTTCAGATGCTTAGAAAATACAGCTATTTGTTTTTGAAGTGTAAAACAATGTATAGAAACATCTAATAAACAAGAGAGAGCTAAAGGGACATGAGCAAAGGGAAAATATGTAGAGTTAAAGGCATTCAATTTTGCTTTCAGGTTCTTAGATTTTTATTTAGTAATGTGCTTTCTTCAGTGTATCTTTGAATTGTAAGGACCACCATTTGATCACTTTTGGTTCTTCATTACTTTTTTAAAAAAAGAATTAATTTTATATTCTGCAGAGGATGAAAGGAATTTTTGTCTCTTATTTGTGCACCGATTTTATATCTAAGATAATTTTACCATGGCACAAACATTTAACACCTTTGAAATGTTTTCTTTGTATTAATTGGCAACTTATTTATTTAAAGTTGAGTTAGTAAAAATGATGCTTCCTGAAAGACATTCTAACTTTGTGATATTAAAAATCTAAATTTCATAACTCATAACTAGGCAATGGCTTGAATTAGCATATGGAACTATTAATATGGTTTTGAAAAAAATTTAACTGTGTCTGAACTAGTCCTTCAGAATTTTAGGCGACATGTTCTGAAGGTCCCATATTTTAGATAAAAGGTAAAATAAGTGTACACTATTTGCCATAATTAGAATTTCTAGGGTTTTTTTTAAAGTTTGTTTTTTGTATTGGTGGTAGGGGTTGGAGTATTGTTAACCATGGTGTACTAGTAGATTTATGATTTAGGCAATAAAATTGTATGCCCTAATTCCTGTCACACAGAGTACACTTTGTGTGGTTCAGTTATGAAGATTGTGCTACATTTTAGAAATCTACTCCTTTATCCTGGCTCTTGATTGTGAGATTATAGAAGAGAGAAGAAAGAATTTAGAGGGTACAGGGAGAAAAGCAAGGGGTGAGGAAACGCTATACATATTAGAAGAAAGGTAGATAGGTTTTAGAGAAGTGAACTTAACCCTTGAAGTATGAGTTTTGCCTCTCATTTCTCCCCTAAGTCATCACTGAGTTTCCCTGTATCCACCCAGGTTTTGCCTATTCTCCTTCTGTCTACTCCCATGTTTAACTTTTTGAAAATTAAGGTTAATGGTACTATTCTAACAGTATGTCCTTCTTGAAAGAATTTCATGTAATTGGATAAAAGGTACCTCGAGATTGGGATGAGTTGTAGAGATATTTAAAGTTCTTAACAATATCATGTTAAATGAATTTACTTTTAATTTTCTTCCAAATTTCTCTCCAAGTAGAAAATAACATATTGCTGATATTCAGTTTCTTGACTGCTTTGAATTCATTTTGAATGAGAGAAACAAAACTATTTCCTATTTTCTTCTGCATTAATGATGATATGTTATGGGACATTTTGAGTCATACTAGAGACTCTTGCAACATCTAAGCATGGCTTCTGTTCTCCTGGGACACTCAGATAAACAAGATGCATTTCTCCTGAGAATGTCCCCTTGAGAAAATTGCAAAAGAAATTTTTATGAAAATGGTGTGCTGGGACGTATGAAATCAAAACCTGATGGTTTACCCTTATGCTATTGAAAGATTTTGAGTTTGACATCCTAGATAAATCCTTTTTATTACTCATTATATGACAATATTATAAAGAAGTTTTTAAAAATTTTTAAGTTATTATTTCCTTGAATATTCATCTTTGATTTCCGTACTTTCAAGGCATTTTATAGAAGTTATACCTCTGAATCATAGAAATTTCAGAATATTAAGAAGACTTGTCTTTCTCTTCCAAATTCACATTTTTGTGTTTTTCCTATTACCAAGCACTTGTTTAATAATATAGTTAGTCTCAGCATAACCTTTCAGCATAAAAACTTAGTTTTCCTTTTAGTCTATCATCATCAGCATCTCTGAATTCTTAATTGCCCAACTCCTTCAGCCACAATAAAAGGCCAAGAAGATTTTCTCCTCCTGATACTCTTATTTTCATTTGTTGTTGTGATTACTGGTTTGGGCTCTTTGCCAGGAAATTGTGACTCCTGGGCCAGTGGGAGGGGCTAAGGGTAAAAGTACATCATTGCCAAAGATATTCTATTCCAAATGGATTTATGTGGAGCAACAGTGATATCCAGTGACAAGTTAAATTAGCCACAGAGGTGTTTTCTCCAGCTCTCTGAGAAGATTAATATTGAGGGCCTTGATTCAGACCAGAGACTTCTGAAGTTAGATCAAAGCAACGAAAAATCATATCTTGTAGGGAAATTAAAAAAAAATTTGTAATGCGACTTCTAGAACTAAATGAACCAGACGACTTTGCAAGAAGGCATCCAGTGACAGATGAGGTAATCCTATTTGAATTATCATTTAAATCTTTGTACCATTATGAGTTTGCTTCTTTGGTTTCAATTTAATAAATGGGATGTTGATATTTCAAGGAGAAAATATCTAGAACTCCTTATAAACAGATTGTCAACGAACTCATTATTTTTATAATGAATAGATGTATTTCTTTACTGTCTCCTATTTCCTTAAACTGCATAGAGATAAGTTACTAAAAATATAACAGTCAAATAAACTGTTCAGTTTTCAATTTATACCCTGGTATGGCAATGCAAAGTTTTATAGTGCTTGTGCATCTCCTATAGGTCTTACAATGTCTCTTTTTGAACAATTAGTTTTTTAGCCTGTGAATTCCTAAGCCTCTAATGTTGTACTTTGCAGTTGAACGTGTTAGTGAGGTAAGAATTTTCACTAGGACAGAAGCTGGGTTTTTTATTTTAAGAAATATTTTTCTTAAAGTAGTTACACTTAACATAACTACATGGAAGTTTTAACAGTTAGTGAAGTAGCATAAATGGGCTGGCATCAGTAATAGTTGCCTTTGGTTCCTTGTCTGAGGACTAAATAAACCTTTGGCTTCTTCAAGTGGACATTACAGGACAACACCCCAATCTTTAGTGTTCTACCATGGCAATATTTCCATTATAGTGCAGTGTCTACCACTCTCTTTTGTCATTCTTAGGTATTACTTAAGAATTTTTAGTGTTACCAAATTTGTATTCTGGGTAGGTCTGAAGAGAACATAGTCTTTTGGTCAAGGTTACCCCCTTGCCTGACATATATATTCTTTGGGTATTTTTATATTCATTATCTTTTTGATTCTTAGTTTGTACAATCTTTGTTGCTATTCACTAAGCTATCGCAATTTAAACCTTTTTTTCATTTTATATCTTTGTGCCTTAATTTAGGCACATTTCTTGAATGGTAGTTTTGATTATCCTTTTCACACCATCCTCACTTTGGCAGGGGGCGTGGTGGTGGTGGTGCTGTTGGTGGTGGGTGGGTGTGTGTGTACGTATGTGTGTATGAAATAGGAGTGGACTCACATTTTTTTCTTTTTGTTTCTTAGATATCAGAACAAAAGTAACTCGGTTCTCAAGAGTTCTATAAGTAAAGGTATTCAAGGATGAAAACCAAGGTTGTGTAGGACACTTGCTTCTAGACAGACCTTTGTAAAAAAATGTCTTATTTATGAACTCAAAGACCCTCTTAAGGCCTCAATGCCCATAGCTACTGTAGCATTTGAAAAAGGTGTATTGATGCCTTTTGTTTTTTATATTATAATCATTTGTTAATAACTGTTCCCAAGCCCCCAAGCAAAACAAAGTGAAAAAACTAAAATATTACCAGGACAACTTCAGAGGGCAGAACAAGAGTGTTACAAAAGATGCAACAAGACAGATGAAAATCATGTGGACATATAATAGATATATAGCAATGATGTCCACTTTTGAGAAAATGATGTTTTCATATTCTTGAAATGTTTATATTCACTGTTAGTAGAGTTAATGAAGTACATAGTGAATTGAAATATGTATATTTATAACTTGGTTTCATTAAATGCTTCTCTAGGAAGTTAATATCAGAAACTTACCTGTTGGGTCTACTAATGGCTTCTCTTACCTGTAGCTAAGCTATCTGAATATACTTTAGTGAAGTTCCTTTATTTTTTGCCCCTGTACTCCTGGTTATGCCTGATGGGATTGGCTTTCACCTTTCCACCCTCAGAAGGTTGAAGCTGACCTGTTAACTATATGGCTCCATGACTTTCTTGCCAGACCACACCACAAGAAAGAAAAATCTTTAACCTTTTCCCGGCTCTTATTCCAAGTCTTGATCCGTGAATATTTTAGGAACATCAGCTGTTTAGCATCTGATTAAGGATTTGGTCCAGCTGGCTCCCTAGCCCATGTTTAAGAATCCCAAACCTTAGTCCTGTCATTCTCTGTGTCTCACTAGGGTTAGAATCTATTACCTTATGTTGAATAATTATGTCACCTGTGGTTTAGGGGAATTTGTGTGACTGAGAAGGAATAGTATCGATTATCAGTGCAGGCAGGATGGAGTTAAATGTACGACAGAGTTTTGTGATACCATGGATTTGTAAAGGAAAGACTAGAGTCTTGACTTTTCCCTGGATGATGATTTTGCTATTTAAAAACATTTTGTAAGGGTTGGTCTCCATTGATTATCTCACCACTTAAAAGTAATTACCTTAGTTAGGTAAGAGCACTTATTGATTGAACCAGTCAATGTGTTTCAAATGTGAAAAGGGCCATTGTAAGAGAGACTTGTTCATAGCCTAAGTAATTTATTTTAAGAGAAAGGAGCTGTCTCAGAACTAGTTAGGATCTTAAGAGTGTGAATTCAAGGGGCTGAAGCAAGCATGGCTTATAGAACATCTCTGAGGAACAGTGGTAGGACTAAATTGTAACAGGAGGGTCAGCAGCACTATAAGTATCTCAGAGCACAAGAACTGGGCTGAGGGAAAGCTTGAGAAAAAGGTCAACTCTTTCAGACTTCCTCTCCCAGGGCCTAATCCTCAGACTTTATAATATAAACTGTTGTTTCTTTTCTAGTAAAGTGAATTTTGCTTCTAACACAAAGTGACTGGTGGTTAACGAGAAATAGGTGTAAAAATAAAGTTAGGCAGAGAACCTGACCTGTGCCTGAATGTTAGAAATTTTCCTAGTTGGGGGCTCAGAGTTACTGTGACTGAACTCATAACTTTTTGTCTAAAATAAACTTTATCATTCCCTAGGCTTAATAGGATGTAATTACTATACCCATTTAGAGATTATTAATCCCACTAAACAATGAAAATCTCCCTAGTGTATTTAAACCAGCCATTACCTCTTTTCTGATATAGAATTTTAAAAGAAGAGGCTAAAAGGCCAGCCTTTGCTTGGGGTACAATATATGTTCTAAAAGATGTCTCACAAATCCTAGGTCAGTTTTAAATTTATTAGCTTAAACTGTCCTAAGACTTTCAGGACACCTTGTATAAAATGACTCACCCTGGGCACTATTATTCACTACATGTGTACATACACATATGTATATGAGTATGTATATATAACAAGGCACTTTATTCATATGAGATAACACATACATGTTATATACATAATACAGTGCCCTGCATCTTTACATATATACATGTTACATATGTGTCTAAATAATAGGTATGTTGCTATTATATGAAATTATAGACGTAGATGTTTATTTGCTAAATATCTATGTATACCTGAAGTCTCCTGTATAATTTGTATATATCTGTGTGTGTGTGTGTGTGTGTGTGTGTGTGTATGTGTATGTAAAGTCTCATATGAATAATATGTCTGTAAGTGATGGGTATTGTTTTCCCTGCAGTTTTTTTAACCACAGGCACAGGTAAGTTGGTCTGTTTTGAGTTACAGTAAATTTGCCTATCACAAGCATTTTTGTCAAGGCAATTGAATGGGATTATTAGCTAATAGGCTTAGAACTAGAAGAAACCTTTGAGATTATCTAGTGCAGTCCTTTCATCTTTAAGGGTGGGAAATAGTAGTCCATGGAATTGCCCAAAGTCACACAACTAATAACTAGCAGAGCTAGGATTTGAACTCGGGTGCAGTGCTCCTTTTGTTGTGCCAGGTGGTCCTTTATTTCAGGTATTCATTACATTCAGATTACTCTGTTGGGATGCTTTGTTAAGACATGTTTTATTCCCAGAGGAAAGGAAGGTGGAACCAGTTGCTAGACAACAGTCTTCTTGGTTGATCAGATAGTCTCTATTTGATGTGTTTGATTTAATGCTTGTCCATAGAGACTGTTGTGGTTGATATTTCCCATATATAATAGCTAGATCATAGATTTAGAGCTGGAAGAAAGGTCTTCTAGTTCAGTCTTCCCATTCTGTAGGTGAGAAACCTGGGACTTGCAAAGAGAAGCAGTTTGTTTAAGGTCACAAAACTAGAAGCAGAGCCAGGACTCGCATCCATGTCCCATGAGCCCAAAGCTAGTGGTCTTTTTACTGTATTATGTACCTCTTGATAGGTTAATTTTCTTTGTGCTGTCAGAGCAACTTTCAGAAGGTGAGGGGCACAGAAATAGTCATGTGTTACAGGTTTGGAGCCTGAGAGATAAAGAGCAGCCATACCCTTGTGAGGCATGGCATTGGTGTTGGTATACCCCCTAAAGTCCCCCATCAAACTCCTCTCCATTTATTTTTATGTAATATTTTATTCATTGTATGAATAATATCTTGATATTTGAGGTATAGGACCTTAAATAACATAATTTGTAGAAGCAGCTCCATGACAGTTTGGACATTTTTATTGCAAAGCTAATTGACATAGATCTCTTTTTACTTCTTGTAGGGTGTTTGTGAACCGGAGTTTAGCCATGGAAAAGATAAAGTGTTTTGGTTTTGATATGGATTACACGCTTGCTGGTGAGTACCATCTTACATTTGCTCAGCAGTTGGAATCTTGAAAACTGATGTTAGCATAGTGCTATGCTAATGCCTGGTAGTTGAATACATTTTTAATTATTCGACATACCCATGTGACTGACAGATGCTTTGTCACCATGTTAAAAGATTCTCTCTGTAGCTTGTGTAACTTTAGCAGAAACTTTTGAACTATAATATTTACCTTATAAGACTGAAATTTAGTCCATGAGTGAAGATAGAACAAGATGAGAACTGATTTCATTTTAGTCTAGTATTTGTGGTACTTTTAGTACTGTGTCTAAAGCTAGAGATAAATCTGAATTTTCTGCTTTTAGGTATGTGAAGCTGTCTTTCAGGGATGGACTTTTTTACTCTAATTATACAAATAAAGATAAACTTTGCTTTATTAGTTAAATTAACCAAAAGAAAAATTGTTTCAGAGCTTTTTGAGTTTTTCTCTTAAAATGTTTGCAAGTTAATGAAATTTCTCATCTGACATTTGAAATGGTATAGATAAGATGATTAATTTGTGTTTCTCTGTGGTTGTAACACACAGAAAGGAACCCCTTACCTTTGATGTCTTCCCTGAGAAATTTTTCTCCAGTTAACCAAAAGCATTATGTATAAATTTGTTCAAAGTTCAATCCAACAAATATTTATAATGATAACACATTTCTATAGCGCTTGAAGGTTTATCAGGCACTTTCCTCGTCCTTGTGATCTATTTTTGTCCAAAGTGGCAGTATGGTAGAGTGGATAGAAAGCCAGACTGCAAGTCAGGAAGACCTGGGTTCAAGTCCTACCTTTAGTGCACGCTGGCTTTGTGACTGTGGATGAAGTCATTTAACTGTTGGCCTAGCAAACTGTCCAAGGTATGAGGCAAGGTGCTAATTGGTAGAGGGAGTTTCTCAGTGAGAGTTCCCTGTACTGGTCAAATCACAGACTTGGTTAAAAAAAAAAAAAAGATCATTTGTTCCCATTTTACAGATGAGGAAATCAAAACTTAGGGGGGAGAACCAAGAATGATAATGTATTCGGTGCAGATCAAAGTGTACTATTTTCACTTTATTTTTTTCATTTTTTTCCTTTTGATCTGTTTTTCTTTCACAACATGATTAATATGGAAATATGTTTTACTTGATTGCACATATGTAACATATCAAATTGCTTACTATTTTAAGGGAGAGGGGAGGGAGAAAGATTTGGAATGCAAAATTTTTTAAAATGAATGTTAAAAATTTTGTTTACATGTAATTGGAAAAAATTAAATACTATTAAAAAAAAGAATGATATTGAATTCTGAAGATCTCATTTCCCGAAATAAAATAGAGAAGAGGAAGAATTTTAACCCATACTATGCAGGATGTTTTTCTTTCTACTATGACTAGTTAATTGACATCTAATGCAGGTTGGTTTCTCTTCTATAAGAAAAGGTAGAAGTGCTTAAAAACATTTCTCTAATCTTCAGATTATCAGGGAGAATAGTGTGTCCCTTAGATACATCCAGAGAGAGAGAGAGAGAGAGAGAGAGAGAGAGAGAGAGAGAGGAGAAGAAGAAGTAATAGTAGTAGTAGTAGTAGTAGTTGTTGTTGTTTCATTGTTTAAAAAAATGAAGAAAAAGGATCTAAAGAGGGGGAGGGGAAGCCTGAACTGTGTTAGGAAGTTAGGGGGCAAGGCATGCTATGTATAAAAAAATATAACCCATAAAAGAATGGGAAGAGGCAGAATCTACTAAGCATCTGGAATGAAGCATTGGGATACCCTGGACATTTTGAGTAGAAATTAGGTACATGTCTTTCGAGGAGCGTGGTTATGGATCCACTGGTGGTGTTGGACAAGAGATTATCCAGAAAGTGTCAGAGGACAAAGACAAATAGAGACGCTTGGTGACGCCTCATTGAGGTTTACTGAGACGGATATTTGTTTACCTGACGACAATAGAGAGATCTGATATTTATCCAGAGCATTTATTCAGGATGTCAAAGGGAAACTCTAAAGATTTGTCAGACCTCATAATCATTACCCACTTCTATTAACTTCCTTGGTTATAAATGATCCTTCCAGAAGAAATATACTATTGCTAAGGATTAGGAAGTTGTAGACAAGAAATTAGAAACCTTAGGAACAGATGTGCTGTTTCTGTCACTTACAGTAATGAAAGGCAAGAGATTCAGTGGAGAAAATTCAGATTTGGTAAACAGCTAGTTGTTGTTTAATGGTGTTTGAGAATGAGATTTAGATTTCTGGACCACATCTGAAAATATAAAAACTACTGTCTCCTGGCCAGGGATGGAGTATACTAACATGATTGGGGAGACGATAAGACTATATTTTCATTGTATTTGTCTAATCAGAAGGGCTCTAAACTGAAAAGAAACAAATGTAAAAACTGCCTACTTACACTCACCAAGCTAGATACCATTGAGTGTAGCTATAACCTAAAAAGAAGAATATCAGTAGAGATGACCAGAAATTCACAAGAGATTAAAGAGAAAGCACTAAAACTGAACTGTGACTTCAGATGTCTGTTCAGAAGTGCACCAAACATGGGCAACAAACGTGGTGCACTAGAGATCTTAATGAAAAGAAGCACATTTGACCTGATAGACCTATCATTAAGAGTTGGCAAGCTAGTATTCATGATTGGAATATGGCCAACCACAGGTGCACCTTATTTTAAAGGAACAGGATATATAAGAGTCATGAGAATCATTTATAGCATTGTCTATCAATATATTTCCTTATATGAGAAAATCCAGGATTGAGAGAGAGGGAAGAAGAGTAGAGAATATTGGGGTAAAGATCTGTAGGGACAGAAACAAAAATTATCTTTTCATTGGACTGTATTATAGACAACCAGGAAAGAAAAAAGAAATCACAATCCTGGCACAGAGGCATGTTATAGTTAGTCATAACGGTGGAGAACAGAGATTTCAGTTATCTGGGCATCTACTAAAAGCAGAGCAGTTATTTCTGGGCTTGTTTTACTTATAATTTAATCACTCGAAAGGTTGAGAAACAAGGGGCATTTCTACCTTGGATATGATTCTTACAAAAAGAAGGAATTATTGTGGTAGAAATGCTGGAAACCCAAATGGGGAGTGATTGACCAATCCGTCTTAGAATTCATGATAGAAAAGGAGAAGGTGGCAGAGTTCAACATGCATCCTGTGTTTAGAGAGAGCATATTTTAAAGTACTCAGATTTTTAAGTGTTATGATTTTAGAGCATCATGTGACAAATAATAAATCTTCAGGTTATAATTACATTCTAGTCATTCAATGAATATCTGAGGCATACACCTTTATAGCCTATTCATGGGCTGAATGAAGAGGGCAGCCACAAGTCAGGGCTATCTGGACAGCAACAATTTCATCATGGGCATGAGACTAACAACCACTTCGAAATAATAATACCTAGCAGTATGAGTAGCTTCACGGAAATTCATACCACTGCTTTCCACCATGCTGGCTCTAGAGACTTTGCCTAGACTTCCCATATTGAAGTCACATGTATTTCTGAAGGGAATGGAAGGAAGGGAATAAACTGTATGCATAGTGCCTGGCATATAGTTGGCACTTAATAAATACTTGTTGAATTGAATCAAATTGAATTTCTTTTGCTTTATTTTTCAATTCTGTTATAAATAAATGTTTTTGTTACAATGCCATTGGGAGTCTTGGCTGACTATCCAATCAGTCAACTGGTATGTTAGAAGTAATCTAAGTTTACCAGAGCTTTTAAATATTGTGGGGCAAGGGGATGGGGGGGGGGGAATAATTCAAAAGAAATATTAATTTAAAAATTTTTTATTTAAAGTTTTGAGTTCCAAATTCTATGCCTTCTTCCCTCCCCTCCCCTTCTCCATGAGATAGTAGGCAATAAGATATAGGTTAATACATGTGCAGCTACGCAAAACATTTCCATGCTATTCATTTTGTACAAGAAGACTTGAATAAAAGAAAAAAAAATGAAAGAAAGTAAAAAAAGCATGCTTCAGTCTGTATTCAAACAGTATCAGTTCTTTCTCTGGAGGTGGATAGTCTGCTTCATCATCTGTCCCTTGGGATTACCTTGGATCACTGCATTGCTGAGAATGGCCAAGTCATTCACAGTTCTTCATTGAACAGTATTGCTGTTACTGTGTACAGTGTTCTCCTGGTTCTGTTCATTTCACTATATACCAGTTCATGTAAGTCCAGGTTTTTCTGAAATCATCCTGCTTGTCATTTCTTATAGCACAGTAGTGTTCCATTACAATCATATACCACAGCTTGTTTAGCCATTTCCCAATTGATGGACATCCCTTCGATTTCCAATTTTTAGCCACCACAAAAAGAGCTGCTACAAATATTTTTGTATAAATAGGTCTTTTCCCATCTTTTGGATGTCTTTGGGATATAGACCTAGCAGTGCTATTGCTGGATTAAAAGGTATGCACAGTTTTATAGCCCTTTAGGCATAGTTGCAGATTGCTCTCCAGAATGGTTAAATCAGTTCGCAACTCCACCAGCAGTGCATCAGTGTCTCAGTTTTCCCACATCCCTCCAACATCCAACATTTTCTTCTTTTGTCATATTAGCCAATCTGATAGGTGTGAGGTGGTACCTCAGAGATGGTTTAATTGGCATTTCTCTAATCAATAGTGATTTAGAGCATTTTTTTCATATGATTATAGATAGTTTTAATTTCTTCATCTGAAAACTGCCTGTTCATATCCTTTAACCATTTATCAATTAGGGAATGGCTTGTATTTTTACAAATTTGACTCAGTTCTCTATATATTTGAAAAATGAGGCCTTTATCAGAGATACTTGTTGCAAACACCCCGCCTCCCCCGCCAGTTTTGTGCTTTCCTTCTAATTTTGGTTGCATTGGTTTTGTTTGTGCAAAACCTTTTTTAATTTTATATAATCAACATTATCTGTTTTACACTTTGTAATGTTCTCTGTTTTCCTGGGTCATATTCTTCTCTTACCCATAAATCTACAGATAACTACTCCGTACTCTCTTTGCTTAATGGTATCACTCTTTATGTGTAAATCATGTACCCATTTTGACCTTTTCTTGTTATACGGCATTAGAGGTTGATCTGTACCTAGTTTCTGCCATGCTGTTTCCCAGTTTTCCTAGAAGTTTTTGTCAAATAATGAGTTTTGGGGTTTATCATATACTAGATTACTATGGTCATTCAGAGTATGTTAATTATTGAGGGAGTACTAATTATAGCCAGGTTGTTCATACAATATTGTCTCCAACTGGGGGTGGGAGAGGTTGAGTGGTATAGATATCTAGGAAGTCATTTAGAATAATCAAGCAACTAACAGCAAATTTACAGGCAAGGAAAGAAGAGAGAAGTGTAGGATGTCAAAGGTCATCATAGCCACCAAATAAGTTGAGATTGGAGATGGCTTAGGTCATCGAAGGCAAATTCTGGTAATGCTAAAGCAAGAGGATTTGGGGGGGGGTAGTATTTGGTAGAGGAGTAGTATCTCATACTCAGTCTCTTTGTTCGTTTTGAATGTTATTAAATTATGGTCCTCAGTCTCTGATCTTGCTTTTAAATACGTTATATAAACATTATCGAAGTTAGAATTTCTCATGGTTTGCTTGTGATCCAGTAATTTAACATGCCAAAAAAGAAATAGTATGATTTATGTGTAGCACAAAGCTCCTCTTTTTTTCTAACACATTTGTCCTTTATGGCCTTGATGTTTTCCTGGTTTTCATAATACCTGCAGATATAGTATTTAGTTATTATGTATGTATTTATGTATATATGTATGTATATGTGTGTGGTGTGTGTGTGTATATATATTCACTATATATGTACACACGTGTATTCATATTTGTTGCTTATCTTTGTTCAAGACAGTGTTTCTAATTGAACATAAATTGAAAAAAGTATACTAGCTTAAGCTTTGGGTTTAATTATCCTCCTTACTCTGACTCTTTCTGTGACCTCTGGAAGAAAAGAATGTTTTTGTGTCTTTAACCTACCCTTTGTTTTATGTACCTAGACATTCTTCTTTGAATTATTATTTATTGGGCCTAATTCTTTTAGTTTCTCTGATTCATCTAGGAAAAAGAGACAGGAATTACAAGAAACCTGTATAGCTTCATCAAAAGCAGATCATGCCAGACTTAAAGTTTGTTTCCTTTTTTGACAAGGTTACCAAACTGATACATAAGGGAAATGATGTGGACTGTATAACTATCTTTAAGCAGCAGGTTTAATAAAGTATCTTATACTATTCTTATGGAAAAGGCGAAGAGAATGTGACTTAATTATGGTACTGTAGTTAGGTTCAAAACTGAATAGTTGGACTTGGAGTAGTTGTTAATGATTCATTTTCGCCTTGGCAAGAGGTCTTCTGTGGAATGGCACTGAGATCTGTGGTGTTGTTGTTCAGTCATGTCTAATTCTTCATGACCCCATTTGGGGTTTTCTTGGCGAAGATACTGGAGACATTTGCTATTCCTTCTCCAGCTTGTTTTACAGATGAGGAAATTGAGGCAAACAGGATTAAGTGACTTGCCCAAGGTCACATAGCTAGTAAATATCTGAGGCCAGATTTGAACTTTGGTCTTCCTGACTCCAGGCCTGATGCTCTATCCACTGTGCCACCTAGCTGCTGGAGATCTGTGACCCTGGGCTTTTTTTTTGAAACACTTTATCAATCACTTGAATAAAGGCATAGATGACGTGCCACATTTACAGATGACTACAAGTCAGCAGGAGTAGCTAACACAGAGGAATGACAGACTCCAACAAGACCTTGATACGCTAGGACAACATTGGACTGGATTCCAGAAGATAAAATTTAATAGGGACATATTCAAAGTTTTAAACATATGTTTAAAAAAAACTTCACAAGCATAAGATGATAGAGGTATGGTATTCAGTCATTTTTTCTGGATGTTTTAATTATCTTAAAGCTTTATAGGAGTCAGTCATATGATACAGCAATCAACTTAATTCAGGTTTAGGCTCCATTGGGAAAAGCACTGCTTCCAGGCTATAAGGAGGTGATGAGCTTGCTGTAGTTGACCAGGTTGTTCCACATCTGAGTGTTGTATTCAGTTCTGGGCCTCACAGTTTTGAAAGAACATTGATAAATGGGAGGGCATCTAGAGGTGGGCAACCAGGATCATGAAAAGCCTTGAGGTCCTTATCATGTGAAGATGAGTTGGAAAAAACAGGGAGATTATTAGCTGATCCTTATCCCAGTGCCAGGCACATAATAATGAATATATGAATGAATCAGGAGACTAGAGAGGTGTGAGAAAAGTTTGAAGAGTCTTAGTGATAAAAACCTTGGTGGCACAGTGAGCAGAGCACTGGCGCTGGAATCAGTTCAAATCCAACCTCAGACGCTTGACACACTTACTAGTTGTGACCTTGGGCAAGTCACTTAACCCCAATTGCGCTGCCTTCCCCCCTCCAAAAAAAGGAATTAAAACCTTTCTGAATTTGTTATTAAAAATTTAAAAATGTGATAGAATTTGACTATTAGACAAGTAAGTTGATATAATTAGGAAAATTTTTGTATTTTTTAATTTGGGAAAGGAAGAGTTATGGTAATTACTTAGAGTAAGAAATTTTCTATTTCTACTGTAATTTTAATAAATAATAGTTATTTTTGATAAGGCATGTTGTAATGTCTAATAATATAACTGAATAATCTGATAGACATTAGGTACCTATTATGTGCAAGATGCTGTAGGGAAGGTGATGGAGATAATAAAGACAAAATGAAATAGCCCCTCCCTGCCTTTAGGGAGCTTCCATTTTACTAAGGGGAGATGAATGCTACATGGCATGTAAATAATTTTCTTGTTATACTTATCCCTTGCTTGGAGAGTAGGACCCATTTCAAATTATATCTAATACATATGTATATTAGAGGGTTTATGGCTGTGGGGTATGTGTGTGGAGAAGCAGCTAGATATAGAGATTTCAAAGTTTCTTCAAGTTTGCCATATTCGCCTTCATTTGTTCAGCCTTTCAGTTGGTGGGCACATACTTTGTTTCCACGTTATTGCTACTATAAAATGCACTATGAATATTTTGGTATATTATGTGAGGCACCTTTCTATTATTGACTTTTGTAGGGTTTATTGACAGTAATGGGATCCCTGGGTTAAAAGATATAGATAGGTACCTGTTTTGCTGCTTTGTTTTGTAATGTTGTGTCCAGAAACCCTGTTATTAAAATTTCAAATGGGAAAATGTCTTCTGATTAAATGAATGACAGAGCTCTTATATCACTAACACATCAACATAAGTCATCTGACAAACTGTTAATCTGTAAAACGTAGTTTCTTAAGGAGCAGAATGTTAGCCAACAGCTGTTGAGAAAGTGAGAACAAGTCTGGCTAGAAGAGGTGTTGGAGCCATAATGCTTCTTTCTCTTTTGAAGGACTCCTATATCATTAGGCCCAATTTTAATGGCACCTCTAAATCATCATTGCCCCTTCCTTGCTGCTTATATTAAGGAGAATGAAGAACTACTGTCTTGAACTTTACATCAAATGGAGAATTTGAAAAATCTTGAGGAAAATTCAAATCTATTTCGGTTGAAATAAGAATTTAGGTCTTTGTATTTTTATTTTTGATGACCCCGATAAATGAAAAATTGCATGGAATGAAAAATCAATATTCTAAGTTAGAAGTGTAAAATTTCCAGAAATCTTGATGCCATGGCAAAATATTTTCAACTCTAGTAGGGTGAATGAGGATAGGAGAGAAGACACTTTGGGGAAATTTGTGATGTGTGCAAATACTTTTCCAGTATGCTGTTTTCATTTCCATGCCACTTATCAGTGTAGGAACATTAAAATGCCTTACTTGTAACAAAGTTTATGATAAAATCAATGTGTTATTTTTTTTCATGAAGTATATAAATATAATTTATGGATCTTAAGATACCAGGGGCAGAAAAATCTAAATCATATTTAGATTTTCTCATTTATCTCCTTTCTGAGACTTTTGAGTATGTACCAAGCAAGCACCTTGTTTCCAATAGAAATGTATATTTTCTTTAGGAATAAGTAGATACCGTTAATGGTGTTCACAGTGAGTCTTTTTACGCCTCACTGAGAGGAGGGAACGTAGCCACCAAACTAGTTGGGTTCTTTTGTTTGTTTTGTTTTTAAGGTGAGAACCTACAAGTAAGGAAGCAGTGACTCCATTCTTTGGTTATAGAAATAGCAGTAATCTCTGAAAGCCAGAAAACATTTTGTTTGTTAGGTTGTTATCTGATTTTGGTAGAATTTTAGAATTAGTAACTAAGATTGTAGAGATTATCCAAGTCCTTTCTTCTTTTTTAGTATTTTATTGATGCTCTTTTCTTCATTTTTTATCTCACTATCATTTCCCAATGATTCTTCTAATCCTGAGAGAATTCTCTTATGTAATAATTAAGTATAGTAAAGCAAAATAAGTCATATTAGCCTTGTCTAGATAGATAGAGCCTATTCCTCACTTTTCTGCAGACAAATGAAAGGCATGTTTCACCAGCGTGCTCAAGTCATGATTCAGCAGTGCTAAAAGCCCTAAAAACTTCCATGTTGTTTTTCTTTGCATTGTTGTAGTCATCATATAAATTGTTCTAGGTCTTACTTTGTTCTGCCTTAATTCATACAGGTCTTGTCAAGTTTCTCTAAATTCTTCATACTTACAATTTCTAATGGTATGATAATATTTTCATTGCATTTATGTACCACAATTTCTTTAGTCATTCACCTGTTGAGGGGCACCCACTTTTCTTTCTCATCTTTGCTACTATAATTATACCTGTATGTGTGTGTGTAGATGCACCCACAATTTTTTATTTTGTCTTTGAACTTTCTGTGGTATATGTTCCCAGCAGTGGTATTGCTGCGTCCAAAGGTCATGCCCCTTCATTTTTAGAGTTCAGGAAAATGAGCACAGTCTACTTTTTAAAAAATCACCTTATGGTATAACATTTTTTCTTTTAAAAATATGTTAATATCTTTTCCCTTCCTTACCCAGAGAGCTATCTCTTACATCAGAGAATTAAAAAAAAAGACAAAAATACAATTCGATAAAACTTACCAATAAATCAATTCAGGCCAGTAGTATGTGCAACACTTCATACTTAGTCTTCTACTTTTTCCAAGGTGGGAAGAGGAAAACTAAAGGTTGAGTAGCATTATATAAATAATGTCTTATTTTCATTATTAGTCATTATATCAAAATATAATTTTTAAAAGTTTTTCAAGCCTTTGGAAAATAAACAAAAAAGTCTAAATTCAAATATTTTTCTTCTGGGCCAAAGAGAATAAAATGAAAAACATAAATTTTTAAAACATATCCAAATTTATGGTTCGAAAGTAGTTTGTATAAACATGCCCAAGAAACTAGATAAGGCTTTTGTTGGGAGAAATAGAGGAAGAAGGTAGCTAATAAGATTCTGCCCTGCCCCAAAGCAAGTATTATTGTTATTATTTAGAAAGCTATGGTTGTCAACAAGTCTCAGGGTCCACTTGCTGGCAGCACTAGTGGTCTGGCACTTGATTATTAGCCTCTCGTGCCTGGTACACACTCTGACCATGTTTTATTAGACTTGGAATTGACTCAACAAACTTGACATTTAAATGAACATTTTTTGCATGATGTGCTTACTTAGACAGAAAGCTTGGACACTTTGACCAGTTGTCTGTCAGCATCTTAAATCCTTACCAGATTCACTGGCATTAAAGGCACTTGAATAAATCAGGGCTGAGGGTAGCTGTCTGTAACAAATCCCGAAACATTTTGTTATCTATAGGAAACTAATATCAGTGAAAATTTGTCTTTTCCATGTTCCTTTTTTCTCTATAAATGTTTTGCTGATGCTTTCCCTTTTTTGTAGGTGCTTGTTGTTGCTATTCTTGTCTCCCCTTCCCCAAACCATCTCTAACAAATAAAGTCAAGCAAAACAAATTACAGCATGGGTCACTTTGAGAATAGACTCTTCATTCCATGCCCAGTGGTGCCCCTCTACACTGAGAGGCAGGAATGCCTCCCATCAGGGCTTTGGAAGTCTCCATTGGTCACAGAAATGAAAGCTTCCATTCCAAAGAATTAGTTTCCCTGTTCTGTGCTGGCTATCCCAGGTTTCTCATTGGCTTGATAATGCTCTGTCAGGAGGCTCCTGGGCCAGGGAATTCACTCCCCTTACAATTCTTATTTTTACAAAGAGCACAGCTACAGACGTTTTTGTTTTGTGTGGGACCTTCCTTCAATCTTTTATGTCTTTGGGGTACATGTCTCGTAATTGTGAGGAAAAAGGTTATTGTACTTTTAAGGAAGAAGAATATTGTTACCATGTTCAACTATTAGGGTTGTCCTGTGGAAGAGGGATTGGACTTTATCTGCTTGACCTCAGCAGGCAAAACTAAGACTAACAAATGGAAGCTGTAGGGAAATTCTTTGACTTAGCAAAAGAAAGAACTTTATATGCATATTACTTTTTAAAAATGTTTTATCAAAAGCAGTACTGAATATCATTATAACCAACAACCTTGCTTAGTAACTCCTTACATTTTAATTAATTTCAATGCATAAAGCATCACGACTTTTCCTTCATTCCCCCCAAGTCCTCATCAGTATTCTTTGTCCATTTGTTCTTACTCAGTTTCCTCTTATGTGGTTCTAGTTTGTATATATCCTGTTCTTTGAGATCTGCTTTTAAAATTTTGCATTTCATAAAGGTCTTTCCTAATTACTTTGTATTCCTTGTTAGTCTTAATGTTTTTACATTGTTTCTTTACATTAATGAATCACACAGTTCATTCAACCATTCCCTTGTTTTTGGAAATTTAGGTTGCTTCAAGTGTTTTCCTATTACATATAATGCTACTAAGAAAATCTTTGGACAAAACCTTTTAAAACATTTTATCTGTAGCTCATTATGTATATTTTTTTATAAGTCAGGGTATTTTCCTTAAAATGAATTAAGTCAAAGTATATGATAAGTTTTCTAACATATTGTTTATTTCCATGTTACTTTTTTTTTACCTTTTTTTTTTTGTAACATTTTAAGTTCCAAACTGCCTCCCTCCCCTTCCTCCCCACGCTGGACCTAAAGAAGGCCACCATTTTTCTCTCTCTCTCTCTCTCTCTCTCACATACACACACAATGTGTGATAAACATATATATACATATATAAAACTATACTATGCATACTTCTGTTTATTGGTTTTTTTCTCTAGAGGTGGATAATGTCTTCCTTCATTAAGTCCTTTGGATTTGATTTGAATATTTATAATACTCAGAATAACTTTGTTGTTCACAGTCTTTGAACAGTATTGCTGTTACTGTAGACAGCATTCTCTTGGTTCTGCTCATTTCATTCTTCATTATTCCACACAAGTCTTTCCATATTTTTTTAAAAGTCAATCTGCTCATCCTTTCTTACAGCACAGTAGTATTCCATCACAGTCCTATACCACAACTTGTTTAGCCTCAGTTTCTAGTTCTTTGTGACCACAAAGAGATCCACTATAAATATTTTAGAACATAGTCCATATTAATTTCAAGAAGGAGCTCTGACAAGAATTGTCCTAAAGTGGAAGGGCTACTTTGAAAGTTAGTGAGTTCCTTGTTGTTGGAGGTTTTCTAAAAGAGACTGATATTAGGAATAATGAAGAGGGACGTGCTTTCTACATCCGTCAGTGGCCTTTGCAGTCTTTTTGCATATGAGATTTTCTTTTAATGTAAAAACGTCTCATGGACCTTTCGTGGTAAGTCGTAATATGATATCTATTATTTGAGAAAATACATGACTGGATATGGACTTTTTGAGAATCACATCTGAAAGCCTTTCCAAACTCTAAGATACTTCATATAGGAATGATGACTGACTTGGCATGCTGACTTAATATCCTACGGCAAGTGTGAGGTCAGCTCAAGGCCCAACCTATCTGATGATTTCGATCTAACAGGAAATCTCCCAAAGGTAAGCATAGTGCAAAAAGTAGCCTAAACAATCATTGTGGGTCAGCATCTTCAAAGAAGACCAGGAGAGTCCTTAAGGCACCATGGCCACTATTTATTTCTCTTGTTGCTTGGAAAATGTGAAAATTGTAGTTTAGCTCTCAGGTCACTAAAGATATTGTCCTCTTCTTTATTAAAGTTTTGCATATGAGGTATGAGTTGCTATATCTCCAGTAAAAGGTAATAAATATTAGATGAGATGTAAAAGTATTCTGCTTTTTCAGGAATTTGTCGGATTGTTATTTGTGGATGCGTAGAAATGTATATGATTATCTTCTAAGGGAAAACAAATCTTATAAGGAAAATTTTTTATCATATCTTAATTTGCTACCATATTTCCCATAAAAAGGGGTTTTATTTTCTTTTACCAAAATGGAATAAGATAGATAAGTTGGCTTGTTTAAACAAAATTGGGGTAAATTGTTAGATTTAAATCAACCAACGATACCTGAGGGTACAACATCCAAGAGAAAGGTAAGGGAGTGTGAAGGGATTGAGAAGTTATACTTGGTGCTAGATTCCAAGTTTCTTTAAGTCCATTTGTGAAAGAGGCTAACATGTCACTTATCCTTATGATGAATAACTTCCCAAAGCTGATAAGGTAATAATTATGTAATGTGACTGTTAAGTAATGAAGCCATTGAAAAAAATCTCCAATATATCAGAATTTACACATCCAAATAAGCCCATCCCTCAAAAAAGAAGTTTCAAAAATATTTCTTGCAGTGACAGCATCATGAGAATAAATGTAAAGCTGTCCAAGATGACTCTTAAGGCTGACACATACTGTTGGACTGTGTGCAAGTCATTCAACCCCTCTGTCCTTCAGTTTCTACCTATGTAAAAATTGCACTTGCATTTCCTACTTTCAGGGTCAGTTTGGGGTAAGTCTTTTTAAAAATAAAACTTAAAGGATTTGGCAAGTATGAAGCATTGTTTTGAAACAATATTCACTTATTACTGTAAACCCTGGTCGGTTGGTTAAAAAAAAATCAGTTATCTAAGTAGTCAGTCAGCAAGCTTTATTTAAATGCCTAAAATGTGCCAGCACTGTGAACTTTGTAATTTTTAAATTCATTTTCGAATATTTTAGTTTTAGAGTAGTTTCCTCTTTAGAATGAGAATCATATTTTGCAGTGCTTTCAATGGTGTTTTAAATAATTAGACTTCCGATTTTGTCAAACTATTTTTCTTGAATTGAACTAAGATATTAGTGATTATTTTGTTGTTCAGTTATTTTTCAGTTGTGTCCAACTCTTTGTGACCATGTTTGGGTTTTCTTGGCAAACATATTGGAGTGCTTTGTCATTTCCTTCTCCAGCTCACTTTACAGATGAAGAAACTGAGGCAAACAGGGTTAAATGGCTTGCTCAGGGTCACACAGCTAGTAAGGGTCAGAGGCCAGAAGTAAATTCGGGTTTTCCTGACTCAAGGCCCAGCATGCTAGCTATTGTGCCACTTAGGTGCTTGGTGATGGTTTTACCTGCTTTAATATTGTCTTTTGTTATGTTTTTATGGTTCATGTTTTACTTTCCTTGACCCAACATGCCACTCTCCATATTTTCCAAAAAAACCTTTTTAAACAAGAACGCCGATGCTTTTTAGGAATTGGCTCTTTATTCAAGACTTAATTTGTAATCTCTTTATGCAAGTTATTGCTAATCAAATACTCTTCTACTCTGTTGCATTTGTCTCTAAATGTGTGGAAAGTGTTTAAGCAGTAGCTTGGGATTATTTGAAACCATCCATGAAGTAAGTATACATTCTTCTATACATGGTACTTATATGCACTTTTGTAATTTTAAAAATTAAAGACACGTTCAAAAAGTCAGATAAAAATCTGTCCTATATAGTTCCCAAATTAAAGCACAGAGTTTCTGTATAGCAGGATTTACGAAAAAAAAAATTAGTAGTAGAGGGACTGAAAGGAAAAATGCCAATGAATTGTGATCAATTTTTTTTAAAAGGGCAACACATTAGAAGCTCAGTATTTTCATTCCACAGTTTATTGATGGACCTAGAAAAAAAGCAAGAAAACTAATTCTTGGTAGCCAATGGAAAATTTTTTCTGCTTATACTTCCCCTCATTTATTTGAGAAGGGAAACCATAATACTCCTCTGTCTATTGGCCTTTTTTTAATCATTTGACATTAAAATCCTTGGGAATACTGAATTATCTTTGTAAAATTAGTTACTGTTGTTCTTTAATGTCTCTAGTTTCTTTCTTCATTGGACCATAGGTTTGTAGATTTAGAGTTGAAGGGATGTTAGAAATTATCTAGTCTAGCGTCTTATTTTTACAGATGAGAAAACTTAGGTCCACACAAGTTCACTGACTTTCCCAAGACAATCCATGTAATCAGGTGACAGAGCTGGGATTCAAACCTGAAGCCCATACCCTTGGACTACAAATCCAGGACATTTTTCTATTTTCTACTTTTTTTCAGGCAGTTGTAAACTACTTTTGTTCTTATAACTAAATAAAATGTTTAAGAGAATTTTCTAACACCTACTTGAAAAGATTAATAAAAATATGGAATGGGGGACATTTGTAAGTAGGTGGTACTTTCAGTACTCATTACACTGAGAAAAGTTAGTCATTTGTAATGTGGAATACTAAATATTGAAAAACTGACTTGTTTCCAAGTTCTTTAAATCTCTTTGTGTCCTATTTGGCACCTTCCAATAACCTTTCCTTTTTTTAGTGTTATATCAGTACATAACATACTTTTTCAGGGCATTTCAAAATTAGGAGAAATTGCTTAAGAAACCTGGCTTTCCCTTTTACCCAGTGCCTACCTGGGCATGTGGCCACTTTCCATTCATATTTATAAATTTATCTGCCAGCTGCTAATCCATGGAACCATATTCAAACATCTAAGCTTGTCATGACTTATGAATAAAATAGCTTATGATTTTTAAAAAATCTTTAGCAAAATTAAATCAATTCTCTTACCTTTCCCTGCACCTCACAGAAAACTTTCCAGATTCATTTTTAAAAATTAAAATGGTTTTAATGCCATGGCTTTTCTTTAATTCTTTTTCATTTATATTCTTATAGAGTTTCTTCTTACTGTTTGTTTTGGGTATCATGGTCTTTGAAGAGATGCGTAATTATAATGGAGTCAAACTATTTAGCAAAAAGGCTTTAGTTAAAGACTTGGGAATCAAACTTGACATGTCAAGAATCATGTGAAGAGTTACATGGGAAGGCTGTGGAAGGGTGAGATTTTGAGAAAGGTGATGGTGCTCGTTATTACTATCATTTTGAACATTTATTTTTTGGGGGCAATCATGGGAAGGATTAGTCTACGGTTATTCAAATTGTTACTGCATTATAGCAGGGAATTGGGTCAAAGTGACCTTCCAGCTCTTTAAGTTTTATATTTCTTTGCTGTGATTTTCTTTTATTTCCTTGGGATGCATGTTTTAGCAGCAACTTTTCCCAGGATACTTTGTGGTTATTGAAACGTGAGTACCTCTTTTGGATTTCCACTTGAATTGCCTTCTCTTTTCTTCAAGACTTCTCTTAAATGCTGGTCAGGAAGTCAGTAAGATTTGGTTAATTATCATAGTGCTCCAAGATACTGGTTATAACAGTGTGCCAATCCATCTATACCAATGCCTTTACCATTTTAGTCAAACATTTCACAGACATTTATTAAGCTTCTGTTGCATTTTAAACTATCTAACAGCAACTTTAAAAAACAGTGTTGATTACATTAGTGATTTTAGTTTGTCAGTTTTGCTTATTGAAACAGTGATAACTTGTTGCGTTCTTTTGGTTCACCAAAAATAATCTGTGCATTAGAGAAAAGTTTAAATTTTTAAAAATGTAAATCCAATATTTATATTTAATTTGAAAATCTTCATTTAAAATTTTCCTTTTGTGCTTAACTTAGGCATGACATTCTTTTACTAGTCAGTTTCATTAATGTGTTCTACAGCACTTCATACCTTCCTGGATGTTGTGGTATCATGATAGACACCTTCAGTGGTCTGATTTCATTATTCTGATCCCATTGAATTAATATTAATCTGGTTATTAAGGACCAGAATATTCAAGTGTAGCATAACATCTTCAGCCTGATTCTTTAATGTTACAAATTTCTCTAGTTTTACAAATAAATTTGTAATATCTTCTTTTTGATAATTTAAAGCATGGTGGAATATTATAAAATCAGAGTTAGAAATTACTGTTCTAAGGGGCAGCTAGGTGGCTCAGTGAATAGAGCACCGGCCTTGGGGTCAGGAGGACCTGAGTTCAAATGCAGCCTCAGACACTTGTCACACTCACTAGCTGTGTGACCTTGGGCAAGTCACTTAACCCCCATTGCCCTGCCTTCCCCCTTGCAAAAAAAAAAAATTACTGTTCTAGGTCTGTTTGGTGTATTCTGTGTTGATAAAGAATGAAACCTGTTCATGCTGAAAACTTTTTTTTTTTAAGATTCTTGAGATAGGAGAGGGAAGAGCAAATACTTCATGAAAAATGTATATTTAAAAACCCATAGCGGGGTCCTAATCTACATTTAGTGTGCCTTTGAATCTCTGGAACAGAGACATACAGTCAAATGACTATATTAATAAGTAGGGTTTTTTTCATGCTTCATTCCCTGATCAAATATTTTTTGAGAATTTGCTTTTATATATAGTCGTGCGCTAGGTCCTGGAGAGACAAAGACACAATCCCTACCCTCATGTAACTTAGAGTCTAGCAGGGACTCTAAAAAGATGCAATGGCTGTTTTAAAAGGTACAGTTTGGAAGTGCAGTGAAAGGTGCAAAGGCCTGGAGATGATTTTTTGATTTCTCATTATCTGTTTTACAACAAATTCCTTAAAACACAAGTCATCATATTTGTTCTCTTTTGCTTTTCCACTGGGCATGAGATTCTCTCTCAGCAGGATGTTTGATGGAGGAGCCAAGCAATAGGGTTTGTATATCCAAGCACACCTAAGAACACCCAGATACAAGGCCTACATGGTCAAGGATTTCTTGGAAGAAGATAACCTTGTTCTTCTGAGAAGTTAATTCATGAGGCTGTAACAGTTTTAGAAACCAGTATAATTAAATGTATCGTGTTTTCAGCTTGTTTTCTTCTAACTAGAATAGGCAGTTGAGCGCTTTAGCTTTGCATAGGTAAAACTAATCACTATCAAAAACAACACAATAAAATAACTCCTTAATAACATTTTTAGTTACCAAATAGAGAAACAAAGCAAACCATTTTGGCGTTATTGCTCAAATTTTGCTTAATGCTTACAAGTACAAAGCCATTGACCTGTCCTATCCCTTTCATTTTACTTCTAGCATAATCTTTTTCTTTTCCATGCTGAACATCCTATAAACCCCAAATTTAAGAGTTTAGTAGGGACCTTAGGTGCCATCTAGAATAACCCATCCATGAAAGGAAAGGATTATTAAAAACTCTTTACAAGAGGAAAGTGCCCAGTGGCAGAATTGGGCCTTGAGTGAAATTTCTTTTTTTACTGATGAAGCTCGACTGGAAATAGTGTTTACAAATGCAAGCCACTCAAATCAGTTTCTTTCTCTATTTTAAGCTTAGGCATCTGGACAGACTATGCCAGGTTTATCTTTCCATACCAAGGGTATGAAATTGGGGTGGGGAGAAGCAGTGGCAGGTTCACATGTAATTTCCTTTATAGATTACCAGTTTAAATGTTGACTCTGAAGCAAGAAGAGAGTATATTCTAGTTTGCTGTTACATCCTTTGAAGTCATCTTTGTTTCACTAGATACAGTATGATAATTAGTATGATAACTCTTACTGGCTACATTCAGTCCTTGTCATGTAAAAAAAAAAATTTTAATGTAATAAGACAAATGAAAGAAGTTTCTTTCCATCTGTCTATCTTTTGACTTAATATTTCAGGACCAGGCCTGGAGTGTGTTCCAGATTCAGGGTACAAGAAAAGTAAACAGAACCTACACTATCTTCTACACCTGTATTTTGGATTATCTGATAAGGCTAATTTTAGCAGTTGCAAGCCGGAGGATGTTTACACCAGGATGGCAGCAGCTCCAGTAAACACCCAATCCCCAGATGGTGCCTCCCTGTCCTGGCCCATCACAACAATTTTAAAACCAGCTTGGTTTTTTTGTTTGTTTTTTTTAACAGGGGAGCCAGTGTAACTCCTTCAAGACTGGAGTGACACTCTGCATCTGCATCTGCCTCATGTGAGTTATCATTTTGGCAGCAGCACTTTGCGTAGGCTCAAACCTCTATAGAGGTTTGCCTTTTCTTTTTCAGGAAGCCTATAAAACTGCTACACAGTATGTCTTGGCAGCAAAGGTAAAAAGTGCATGAGGGTTCCAAACTTCCCTGCACAACTTCCTGCTCATTCCAAGGGGGCTTTCTCTTCTAACACAGGTCCTGCCCATCTATATAATTGGTGACTATTCCAAACAGAGTCTGAGGGTTCCCCTCTACAGATTTGGTTGATTTTTTTAGTTCTTTTTTCCCCAAGCAAATTATAGAAGAAATAATATCTTTAATATTGAAAATATTTCTAAGTGCTATCAATAATTATAGAGCTAACAGTATCTTTAAGTGCTATCAGTAACTTCAGCTTTCAAAGCTTTGGCTGTTCTCTTTATAGTGGATTTATGTAATCTGAGAACACTGTGTGCTGCTGTAGTGGCAAAAACATTTCTCTGTTTTAGAACTTGGGGCCCTGAAAATAACTTGTCCTTTTGTCTTTGGGATGTGGGCCCATTGGGGTAGGCCTGAGGACCCTCTTTAAAGAAGAAATAAATGAGCAGGGAATCTGTGATGATTATATTTAGCTTTGGGCCTTGGGCTGCTTTTTGGAGGCACAGAAAGGTCAAACCTAACAATTGGGCTTGAGGCTGTACACCACTTACTTGCCCCTAGTCTGTAAGAAGATTCGAAACTCGAGCCCCTGCAGCTGTGCAGAAGCATATATCCCTGCAGTCCGTGCATGGCAAGCCTTGGATAGGTGGCATTCCCTGTGCCCTACAAATGGCTTAGGCTGTCTTCCCAGGGACCGGGATGAGAAGGGATTTAAAAATATTTTTAGGAAGGGGTTTAAGTGTATATTTACTTTGTTTCAGGAGTAAAGGGTCTTTTCATTAACACATTCCTGCAACCAGGACAGCAAATTGTGATTTAAATATATTCTCTCTGAAAGCAATGACAGAAGGATAAATTCCTTCCTGTGTTCTGTATTGCTGGACTTGGAGCATATTCCTTCTGCACCCTTCTTGTTCCAAAGCACATTTACACTGTGTGTTTCTCAAGCAGACAGTTTAATGACTGGGTAGTCATATTACTGAAATGACTATCTGGGCAGCTCATGAGAAAATGTCAATAGCTTGTACTTCATACTGATTAATATAGCGCTTGCTGAAATGAAGAGGGTTGTCAAGATGGAACTTGGACTCTCTACACTCAAAATCCATTCCCACCTGTGACTAATTAAAGTAGAATTTACTTTGGACAGTGATAGAGTAATTGGAGAGCTATGTGTTTTCACCACCAGGGATCTAATCTGATGTCTCCACTGTGGTAGCCTTGTGCAGTCTAGAAACCCTTCTATGGCAGTAGTGGACTTCACTGGAAAGACCACTGATTGAAAATCAGGAGAGCTGGATTCTAGTGCCAGCTCTGTTCTTTACTTGCTTTGTGACTGTGGGTCAGTAATTTACCATCTCTGAGCTTCATTTTTCTCAACTACAAAATGGGGAAACTATCACTTGTCCCTTTGAAGTGTGTTGAGTTGGATTGGGAAAAAAGGGTCTATATAAATTTAAGGCATTTATATTAAATAGCATTTTTCAGGAAAAGTCTTCAGATAGAAAAAAATTGCCCTTATGAACAAACCATTCTCTTTATAAAGTGTGCAGTGCTTTTCTTCCAAGTGTTTCCAGGAATTGTGTTTTAAAATTATGGTTTGAAGGTATGAGGATTATTTGTTTTGAAATCACTAAGGGCAGTTATTGGTTCTTATTCCAAACGATTTCAAGAAAAGCCTAGGTTTTAATCAGCAGTCATCATTCTGTACTTACCCATCTCCCTAATTTAGGAACCCTAGTGTTTTTAGAGAGTAAACATAGGCAATGATGTATAAGATCAGTTTGTTTTTCCTTGGGAGTTTTGAGGTATATACAGTAATTTATGAAAAGCAATAGTTGAAAAAAATTTAGTACAGGTCAAAATCCTATTAAAATGAACACTAAAGCTTTGCACAGTTAAAAAAAATCTGCACTGGAGTTTTGTTGTATCAAAATAGTATATTGAAAATAAATGGGTTGTGGGCCAGAGCATTTTTGTTTTGTAGAAATGTTGTAACGGGATTTGGTCCATGATGGGAGTGGTGGGGGTTGGGGAGGGATACCTTACAGCATTAAACCAGTTTTCTTAGAGTTAGCTCAAGTAGTGGTTTCCTGGTACCTTTGACACTGGAGAAGTTAAATGTATTCCAAAGGCATTGTGGTGCTAAGGCAAGAGAATCTAAATGTCAGTCTAATCTACCCAATACAACAGAGAGGGCTTAAAAAGGTTGGATTATAGTCAGGGTAAAAAAAAGTCTCTGAGTTAGTCTTGCAAGTGGTTGCAGTAGTGGGGCACTATGAAGTTCCTACCACCTGGTAGACACAAAAGGAGTCTAGTAAGTAGTCTCCCCTTTGTCATTGCCACTTTGGAGAAGAGAGAGACCCAAGATCTATATAAAAGCTTGACTTTCCATTTTTTTCAAATGGATAAATGGGAGAACTTATTTTTTACTCTAGTAGTATGACTTTTGAGGTGGTGGGGGGAGGGGAAAAGGGGGAGATAATTTAAAATTTCATCATGAACAAGGAGAAATAACAGAACTGAAAAATTGGTCAGGAGTAGGATGACATAATGTAATAGTAATCAAAAGCTACATATGATCAACAGTAACATAAGTAATGGTATCATGAGACTTCATAGTCATTTTACCTTCCTCATACCCACTTGACAGACTGACAGATTTATATGTTTATTGATATCCTTTCCATTAATCTGTTTCTTCAGGCCCTGTATGAGGGGAATTAATTTGTTGTACTTTCTCATCCCCTTAGACCATCACTGCATCGTGACATTACTTCGTTTCATTGATTATTTTTTTAAGTTTACATGCCCATGGGAAACCCAACTCTCCTGCCTTTCCCCAGTGTATCACACTATTAGAGCTGCTCCCAACTTGCAAAAATTAGTCTGCATTTTTATGATGGTTTATGAAAGGATATCTCGTGTTTTATCATTTGTTGACTACCTGCTTGTCTGACTCTACTATTTATATGATGGAATGATACCTGCTTAAACATCTCATTTGGAGGAGAGCCATTTAAGGGAACGGCATTTTCTGTGTAATGAACTTAAATCTTTTTCTAATGAAATTTTGATAGATTTAACATTGTAACAGCTGATTAACAAATGTATACTCTGTCTAGCAAATGCAGTTGAATATATTGGTCAAAAGTGAATGTAAAACCAACACTAAGCCAGAGATTCCCAAAGAGGAAAAAGAAAATCTGATAAAATCATAGAAGGATTCTTGTCACATCACATGTGTGATAAAGCCCTTCATTATTTATAAACCTCTAGCCAGATTCCCATCAGTAGTTTTCTCTTGGAGAATATTGACCATACAAATAGCCATTCAATTTAGATTTTATACCTTGATAACATGGGGCTAGGAAGGGAGAAGGTAGGTAGAAGAAGAAATAATGTTTGGCATAAGTTTCCTCTGAGATAAAGAATTCTGCTGGGCTTTTGGAAGTTTCATCTGGTATTAAAATAGCAGCTGCAGTGGTAAGCTGCATTTTTACAGTTTCATAACAATTCTCATATCACAGTGTGCATGAGCACAATAGAACCTGAGTTGGAAGAACAAAAATGACAGCCTTAGGGGAGGGGAAGTATGGTAAGAGAAGAGAAGAAATTACTTTCAATTGCCTTCTGCCTTGATTGACTGTTCTTTTGCATTGCCTAATTAAGGATCTCTTCTTTGTGCAGTGTATAAATCCCCGGAGTATGAATCTCTTGGTTTTGACCTGACCGTTGAAAGATTGGTTTCCATTGGATACCCCCAGGAGCTGCTCAGTTTTGTCTATGATTCTACATTCCCTACCAGGTAATTGTAAATGGCATTGGGATAGGACTGACATCACTAGTGAGAGAAATGATTATCAAATAACCAACTACTGGGGAGATCCAGGATTTTTTCTCTTCTTCGTTTGGAGATTAGGTCAAAGCTTAGTTCTTTGAAGGGATGATGAGTTGAAATCTTGGAGTCCTACTCAACTAGAAAACCTTGCAAAGAATTTACTCTATGTCCAATTCTGGCCCATTGTGTTCTGCTCTGGCAGGTTTGGGCAGGGGGATAGATCCTTTGTCTAGATTGCCTGAGGCTAGGGGTGGCCTGGGAACAAGAATGATCAGAGTTAACATCCCAGAGCCCCTAATTAGAATATATCCACCAGTATTTATTCTTCTCATTAATTGTTAACCAATCAGAGTTGATTGCTACCCTCAGGAATACCCAATTTTCTAAGGGCATATAAGCATTGAGTGGGTTCCGTGAGGGGTCTTTAGCTTTTGAAAGTGCCACTGACCTCTTTTATTAATTACCTGCTAGCGTGATTAATAACATGATTAATTATCCAGAATTTTTGTCTCTTGAACTTTTTATGTCACATCACCTTTTGCCCACAAAGTTAATAGCTACAAAATTATCTCTGAAAGGAGGGAAAAGATTTTTCTGGCCTGTGTTGGTTAAAACTTGTCCCACAGAGTATTACATCTAGATGAAATACAATCCCCCTTAGAAATAAAGTCAAGCATTTATTAAGTACTTGTTGTGTGCCAGGCACTGTGTATAATCTCAGGGGTAGAGAGAAAAGGGAAATGTCCTGGTCCTCAGGGGAGACAGCATGTGTGTATGTAAGTATATAGGAATATATACAAAGTAAATTCAGTTTTGGGGGGAGAGAGGCAAGGATCAGGAAAGGATCATATAGAAGGTAAAAGGAAAGGGATGATTCCAGGAGGTGAAGATAAGGAAGGAGTATGTTCTAGACCTGGAAGACAGCCAATGCAAAGGCCTGGAGGTGGGAGATGGAATGTTGTATATGAGGAACAGTAAGTAGGAAAGTGTAGCTGGGCTTTACAGTACTGATGGGGAGTAATTAATATCTAGGAAGTCTGGAGAGGTAGGAAGGGGTCAGGTGGTGAAGAGCTTTAAATGCCAAACAGAAGAGTTTATGTTTGATCCTAGAATGATGGGGGACCACAAAAGTTTACTGAATAGGGGCTCATCTGGATTGGAATGGGGAAAAGCTTGAGGCAGAGATAGCAAATGGGAAGCTATGGTGGTAATCAGAGGTGATAAGAGCCTGTACTGTGATAGCGGCTGTACGAATAAGGACAGATGTGTGAAATGTTGTAAAAATAGACGAGGTTTGGCAGTTGTTTAGGTATATGGGGTGAGGAGTTGTGGATAGCACTGAATCCTGGGTGACTGTGGAAGAATGGTGCTACCTTCTGCATTTATGAGGAAGTTCAGATGAAGAGAGAACTAAGGGAAAGCTTATGAGAACTCTTTTGAATATGTTGAGCTTCAAGTGGTCACCAGTTCAAAATATACAATAGTTGGAGATGCACACTTGCAGCTTAGGAGAGGATATAGGGCTGGACATAGAGATCTAGGGGTCACCTTCCCAGAGATGATAACTGAACCCCTGGGAACTGATGGGATCACCATGTAGGAGAGGGTATAGAGAAAAAGAGCCCAGAGACCTCTTAGCACTGGGGTAGTAATGCTGTAGGTTCTTTTTCTTTTTTCTTTTTTTTGCAAAGCAATCAGGGTCAAGTGACTTGCTCAGGATTACAAAGCTAGTAAGTGCCAAGTGTCTGAGGCCAGATTTGAACTCGGGTCCTCCTGACTCAGGGCTGGTGCTCTATCTACTGCACTGCACCGTGTAGCTGCCCCTATATTTTCTAGATTTAACAGGGAGATTTAGATCTAATATCTTATTTTCATCGAATATCTAGTTGTGCATCACTTCCTGTAGGAGGCATCTGATGCCTGTCTTACAAAATTTTAAAGATTTTGTCTTATCTAGTGAACCTCCAATGTTTGTTTTTCTGAGACAAACTTTTTTGTCTATACCGTGATTAGGGTTCATAGTAGTGTTGTGAAGTGATTTTTGCTTCTTTTATTTCATATCCACTTTTTAAAATTTTTTCATATAGAGGACTGGTCTTTGACACACTATATGGGAACTTGCTGAAAGTTGATGCCTATGGAAACCTCCTGGTATGTGCACATGGATTTAACTTCATAAGGGGGTGAGTATCCATTCTAGGACATTTCAGCCATCCTGGGACTTAGGGAAACTTTCACAGAAGAGTCAGACAGACCAGTGAAAGCTGAAAGTAATAGGCCTTTATTAAGTGTATTTTTAATACATACAAGAGAAAGCTTGAGACCTAAAATAACTGCCTGAGTGCCACCCCACACCTCCTCCCACCCCATCCCCAGGAGTGTGGGAATATTCCAAGGGACAACCAAGCTGACTGCTAGAACCACAGGTGTGATGGTCTTTATCACAAGATCCTGGAGGACTTCCCTGTCAAGACAGTTCAGTGTGAGAGTCAGAGATTTTAAAGGGAGGGAGAAAGCTTCTCTCTGAGACAGGTTTGATTGGTTACTTATAATCAGGGGTTTGGTTAGTAAGGTAAATTTCCAGCATGGAAGCTTTCAGGTATAGAAGATTCTAGAAGAGGAAGAATGTTCTAGGACTGCTACAATGTCAAAATCTGGTCTCTTTCTTGCATTAATAGGATTAAATGAGAACTATATAAAGATGGCATTGTTTTCTGAAACACAGGCATACCTTGGGGATATTTCAGGTTTGGTTCTAAACCACTGCAACAAAGTGAATATCACAATAAAACAAGTCGCATGATTTTTTTTTTGTTTCATTATGTTTACATTATATTATATCTTAAAAACAACCCCAGTGCATATACCCTGATTAAAAAATACTTTACCACTAAAAAATACTATCATCTGAGCCTTTAGTGCTGGTGGAGGGTCTTGCCTTAGTGTTGATGGCTGCTGACTGATGAGGATGCTGGTCGTTGAAGGTTAGGGTGGCTGTGTCAGTTTATTAAAATTAGATGACAATGAAGTTTTGCTGCATCATTTGACTCTCCTTGTATTTGAATGCTTTGAAGCCATCGTAGGGTTATTAATTGGCCTAATTTCAATATTGTTTTATCTAAGGGGACAGGGAGGGAGAGAGAAGGGAGAATGGTTGGTCAGTGGGACAGTCAGAACACACACAGCATTTCTCCATTAAGTTCACCATCTTCTATGGGTGCAATTTGTGATGCCCAAAAACTGTTACAATAGTAACATCAGCGATCATAGGTCACCATAATGGATCGAATAATGAAAAAGTTTGAAACATTACGAGAATTTCCAGAACGTGACACAGAGACACTGTGTGAGCACACGCTATGGAAGAATGCTACCAAAAGGCCTGCTTGACACAGGGTTGCCACAAACCTTCCGTTTGTTTAAAAAAACAAAAAAGGCAGTATCTGTGAAGCTCAGTAAAACAAGGTATGCCTGTATCATACTTTTCGATTTCCTTAGTCACATATATATAAAACCACATATATTTTTCTTGGCTAAATTTTTATGAGATATGTGGACAGTGAAATTTAATTGTTATATTCACCCATTCTATACTGTTTTTAAAAATTTCACCTTTTCATAGGATCATAGGTGTAGGGCAAAAAGAGGCTTTGCTGAAATTCATCTTTCTCTACCTGGAAATGACCTTAGAGGTCATTTAATTGAACCTCCTTATTTACAGTGAAGAAACTGAGATGGAAGTTAAGTGATTTGTTCAAGGTCACACAGCAAGTATGTAGTTGAGCAAAGACTTGCCCTTGACTCAAAATCCAACCCTCTTTCCACTCAACCACACCGTTGCATCACTGAGAACCCCCTTTCTTTTGCTCTTTCCCCTTCACTACCTGAGGCTCACGATACCTGCTCTTCACATACATACACATCCTTCAGTCTCAGCCTTCCCACATTTCCTATATTGTAGTGCTTTATCTATTTGTCTGTGCTATGTCCCTTGACCAAGTGGGACCTTCTCGCTCAGCTCAGCTCCGTGCTGCTTTTTACCTGTGCCCTTCTCTTTCTCTCTCTGTTTATTTGACCTTACATTGTTGTTGCTCATGTTCAGTTGTGTCTAGTGTTTCATGACCCCATTTGGGGTTTTCTTGGCAGGGACATTGGAGTGGTTTGCCATTTCCTTCTCCAGCTCATTTTACAGATGAAGAGCCTGAGGCAAACAGGGTTAAGTGACTTGCCCAGGGTCACACAGCTCATAAGTGTCTGAAGCCAGAAGTGAAGTCTGCCAGACTCCAGGCCCAGTGCTCTATCCACTGTGCTGCCTAGCTGCCCCAGTATCTTTTGACTTTATATCAGACCTCAAACTTAGGTCACTGTCACCATCAACTTTCTTTACTCCTGCTCCAGGACCATGGAACACTTCTGGAAGAAACTGTAGATATGACCGATTCAAAGTTTATGCTTTTCTTTTTTAAAAAAATTTATTTAATTTATTTAATATATTTAGTTTTCAGCATTGATTTTCACAAGAGTTTGAATTGCAGATTTCCTCCCCATTTCTACCCTCCCTGCCCCGCCACTCCAAGATGGCATATATTCTGATTGTCCTGTTCCCCAGTCACCCCTCCCTTCTGTCACCCCACGGCCCCATTCACTTTTCCCTTACTTTCTTGTAGGGCAAGATAAATTTCTCTGCCCCATTGCCTGTATCTCTTATTTCCTAGTTGCATGCAAAAACTTTTTTTTTGAACATCTGTTTTTAAAACTTTGAGTTCCAAATTCTCTCCCCTCTTCCCTCCCCGCCCACCCTTCCTAAGAAGGTAAGCAATTCAACATAGGCCACATGCGTATCAATATGTAAAACCCTTCCACAACATTCATGTTGTGAAAGACTAACTATATTTTGTTCCTTTCTACTCTATCCCTCCTTTATTCAATTTTCTCCCTTGATCCTGTCCTTTTTCGAAACTGTTTTTGATTACCTCCTCCTCCTATCTACCTTCCCTTCTATCATCCCCCCTTTTTTTTATCTCCTTCCTTCTTCTTTCCTGTGGGGTAAGATACCCAATTGAGTGTGTATGTTATCCCCTCCCCAGGTCAAATCTGATGAGAGCAAGATTCACTCATTCCCCCTCACCTGCCCCCTCTTCCCTTCCTACAGAACTGCTTTTTCTTGCCACTTTTATGCGAGATAATTTACCCTATTCTATCTCTCCCTTTCTCCCTCTCTCTTCCCTTAATTTGATTTTATTTTTTTTTAGATATCATCACTTCATATTCAACTCACCCTGTGTCCTCTGTCTATATATAATATTATATTCCCTTCAGCTACTCTAATACTGAGGTCTCATGAATTATACACATCATCTTTCCATGTAGGAATGGAAACAAAACAGTTCAACTTTAGTAAGTCCCTTGTGATTTCTCTTTCTTGTTTACCTTTTCATGCTTCTTTTGATTCTTGTGTTTGAAAGTCAAATTTTCTATTCAGCTCTGGTCTTTTCACTGAGAATGCTTGAAAGTCCTTTATTTTATTGAAAGTCTATATTTTTCCTTGGAGCATGATACTCAGTTTTGCTGGGTAGGTGATTCTTGGTTTTAATCTTAGCTCCTTTGACTTCCAGAATATC
>CM053624.1:84219014-84287445 GCA_028646595.1 Phalanger gymnotis
TTCAAGGCATTCTTCTTCTCATTGGCTTTTTGGAGCTCTTTTGCCATTTGAGTTAGTCTATTTTTTCAGGTGCTGTTTTCTTCAGTATATTTTTCAGTATATTTTTGGGTCTCCTTTAGCAAGTCACTGACTTCTTTTTTATGGTTTTCTTGCATCCTTCTCATTTCTCTTCCCAATTTTTCCTCTACTTCTCTAACTTGCTTTTCCAAATCCTTTTTGAGTTCTTCCATGGCCTGAGACCAGTTCATGTTTTTCTTGGAGTCTTTTGATGTAGGCTCTTTGACTTTGTTGACTTCTTCTGGCTGTATGTTTTGGTCTTCTTTGTCACCAAAGAAAGATTCCAAAGTCTGAGTCTGAATCTGAGTCTGTTTTCGCTGCCTGGCCATGTTCCCAGCCAACTTACTAGACCCTTGAATTTTTCGTCGGGTTATGACTGCTTGTAGAGTATAGAGTACTGTGCCCCAAGCTTGAGGAGCTGCACTGTTGTTTTCAGAGCTATTTCTACACAGCAAGGTCTGTTACACCAGCGCTACTCCTCCTCCAAGAACTGCCAACCTGGACCAGAACTAAGGCCTAAGCTGGCTCTGCATTCCTTCTCAGATCCGCCACTTAATTCATCCCACCAGGTGGGCCTGGGGTGGGAAGCAACTGCAGCTGTAGTTCTGTAGCTGCCCCACCTCCACTCTGTAAGCAGCCTCAGAGCTGCATCACCTCCGCTACCCCCCGGGGAGGTGGCCAAACCACCGAACTCCTTTCACTCTGTCCCTGCAGCTTTTCCCACTAACCTTCTCTGTTGTCTTTGGTGTTTGTGGGTTGAGCAGTCTGGAACTGCCACAGCTCAGTGATTCAGGGCTCTAGGGCCTGTTCTGCCCAGCTCATAGTCTAGTTGGTCCTGCTGCCGCCCACACTGGGCTCTGCTCTGTTCTGCTCCTAGTTCCTTGATATAGACCTTACCCAGAGACCATCCAGGCTGTCCTGGGCTAGAGCCCTGCTTCCCTCTGCTATTTTGTGGGTTCTGCAGTTCTAGAATTTGTTCAGAGCCATTTTTTATAGGTGTTTGGAGGGACCCGGGGTAGAGCCCACGCAAGTCCCTGCTTTCCAGCCACCATCTTGGCTCTGCCCCAAAGTTTATGCTTTTCAGCTTCAACTCATAGTTCATTCTCACTGCATTCTCCTTGTATCTCAATACATTTCTTTTTCTATGCCTATTTTCTCATACTTCAATCTCAGAGAAGGAGGTGTACTTCTCTGTAAAGCATACCCCTTTACCTTATTAGATCTCAACCTTTAGCAGTTCCTGAAGGAACTTGCTTTCAAATTTATTTCCTCCTTTTGCAGCATCATCAATTTCTCCACCATTGGATTTCTCCTTTGCTAGAAAACATGCACAGATCTATTCCATTTTGAAAAACCTTTTTTTTGTACCCTTGCCATCCCACAAGCTGCCATTTTGTTTTTTCTTTCCTTTAACTTTGAAACTTGTAAATTGAGTTGTCTCTACTCAGCATTTCTGCAGTACTCTGTAATTAACCACCTTATAACATCACCGGGAGATAATGGGTTTTAAAAGATGTGTTTGTATTTCATAGAGAATCTTGAGTTTCCTAAATGCAGTCTACCCTGCTCTCTACCTCTTATGCAGTACTTAAGTGGACTTGTGACTCTCTCAGTGTGAATGCTCCCTCTTATGGTACTGATAGCACCACTTGATCCTCTGTGGTTTTCCATGAATCTTCTGTGAGGGACTGTCTAGTGTGCTGGGGGCCTTTCTCTGTCTCACACACAGTGCTGCAATGTGTACCATGCAACCTGTACATCTCTTATCCTTCCCTCTTAATATATGACCAGCCCATTGCCTTTTCCAGGCATGTATCTATTTGATATCATTTATACTGTGTTTTGAGCGTAACTCAAGCTTCAGACTCCTTATGCCCACCATATGTCTTTCCGTTTCTTGTTAGGTGACTCACAATTTTGATTCCCCAGAGACTGATAGTCTGTGATTTGCTTCTGCATTGCACAACTAGAAGAATATTCTGTTAAAAAGATGGGCTTTCATTTCAGGGAGAAGCTTAGTATCATATAGTGGAGCTGTATAATTTCCCACACGCAATCTAACTTACTCTCTTCTTCATGTTCAGTTCTTAGCCCTGTTCACTGGCATCTTTTTTTTAAGGGGTAGGGAGAAGAATTGTTTTTAAAATATTTCTTATTCTGAAATCCAACACCAAAAAAGAGTATTTCCATATTCACAGTAGACACAAGAAGAATTATATAGAAAAAATGTGAATCTCCATTTCATACTGCTTGCTTTTAAAAAAGTTTATAATCAATTCCATCTTACTTTCAAAGCTATTCTGCTTGTCTGCCTTCCTTCTGAACTAGTTTCTGTTCTCTTTTGTTCATTTTTTTAAAAATGTTTCAGTGGTCTGCCTTTTTAGCATCACTATTGCTAATTTTCCCATTCTTCCCAGATATCCCCAATTAAAAACAGAAGGAAAAAAAAAAACCTCTTGTAACATATAAACTAGTCAGGAAAAACAAATCCAAAATGTTCAGAATGTCCAAAAATATACGACTCTTTCTGAACCTAGAATCTGTTACCTTTCTGATAGGAATTAGGTCCTGACAGACCTATGGGTGGGTCACAATAAGTCTCCTGGAGACATGGTTGGTTATCATGTTGTTCAGAGTTTTTAAGTCTTTCAAGGTGTTTTTCTTTACAATGTTGCTGTCCCTGTATAAATTGTTCTTCTGGTTTTGCTTATTTCACTCTGAGTCAGTTTAAACTATCTGGAATTCTCTGACATTGTCTCTTTCCGTAATTTCTTATTATGCAGTAATATTCCATTAAATTTGTATACCACAGTTTTTTCAGCCACTCTCTTTAAGAGGCAAACTAAAGTACCTCTTTAGATTCTAGTTGTTGTTTTTTTAAATTTTCTTTTTTCTTTTCTCCTTTTAATGCTCCATTCAGGATCAGGAAGTTTGTTTTGCTTGTGACAGTTCTCTCTCCAGTATTATCCTTCCTCTTAACCCCCACCCATCTTGTTTCTTTGTTGAATTTGAAATATTTCTTACATCAAACTATGTTTTTCTTTATTTATTTCATATAATTGTGAAGTTCATTTGATCTCACTGCCCCCACTCTTTCCTCTATGTTTGTATCCTTCTAACATAACCCAGTTATGCAAAATTCCTAATCAGCTCTTATCTTTTCCATGAGAAATGCTTGTAAGTCCTTTGTTCCATTAAAAAGTCATTTTTCCCCCTCTGGTTTTGTGGAGTTCATTATTCTTGGCTACAAGCCTATATCTTGGAATATTAGATTCTAAGATCAACACTGGTTTTTAATAGAAGTTCCTAGGTCTTATGTGATCCTGACTAGTTTCTTGATATCTGAATTTATTTTTTCTGGATGTTGACTATATTTTTTCTTTCATGTGGGAGCTGTTCATTTGACTGTGATAATCCTGGGCATTTTTCCTTTTAGGGTTCTGAACTTTCAGATGGTGGATTTTTTCTGACTTTATTTTGCCCTCTGGTTCTTAATTTTCTCTCTCTCTTCTTCACCTTTCCCCTTTCTGAGACAGTAAGCAGTTTGATATAGGTTATACATCAATCATGCGAAACCTATTGCCATATTAATCATGTAGTGAAAGAATACACAGCCCCATAGGGAGGAAACATGGAAGAAAAATACAGAAAGTGAAAATAATATCACTTGGACTTTGGAGGAAATGTTTAGCTCAGTGCAAAGATGCAAACATACTGTCTGACTTCTGGGTTTAGGAATGTAATTTTTAGCAGTAACTGTAAAGTTACATATACACAAGCAGAAAAGAATTAATTTTAAAAATTGTTTTTTTCATGTGGTTCTGTTGGGCATATTGATTCAAGATTACATGGAAGGCACAGAGAGAGACAGAGTCAGTCAGCCTTTAGCATAGTACCAGTGGGAACAGTAATAAAATAACTAACATTTATGTAGTTTGTCATACACTCCTTCATTTGAATTTGAGAAAAGGCTTAGGGTTAGAATTAGAGTTCTCTCCAACTGTTAGTGCTTTGCCACCAAATCAGTAACCGAAGCTTTAGGGGAAGAGAAGAGGAATCCCTGAAAACTCGACTAGAATTAGGGTCATGTACCAATTCTGTCTGTTTCAATAGCAGATACTATAGTGAGACTGCTCTTTCTTTGTTGAAATGTGTTTACAGTGTATATACCCTTTGTAGTGAAGCATAAAGAAGAGATTGTGTGTGGGTGAGTGTGACAGGGATCCAGAAAGACCGAGTAAAGGTTCTCTGTGGCTGTGTCTTTTTCCACTTTTGTATTTCAACCTCTCAGCCACATTTTAGCCTGGGGTGGGGGGAGGGATTGTGGGGAGGCTTAAGGGGAGAGGTCAGTTTTAAATGAAGAATATTCAGCTCCCCTGGTAACATCCAAGAACTTGCTCCTCAGGATCCCTTTTCAAAGAACTCTTCGATCTCCTTTCTGAATTACTAGGCAGTAAAGAGCTAGCAGCTGACAGTGGCACTGTTCAGAGCCCATTAACCCTATGGAAATTAGGGTGACATGGTTTTACCTTGTTTGGATTTAGAGCCTTGATTATCAGTTACTTTTTTTTTTTTGGAGGGGGAAGGCAGGGCAATTGGGGTTAAGTGACTTGCTCAAGGTCACACAGCTAGTAAGTGTGTCAGGTGTCTGAGGCTGCATTGGAACTCAGGTCGTCCTGACTCCAGGGCTGGTGCTCTACCCACTGCGCCACCTAGCTGCCCTTTCTCAGTTACTTTTAATCAGCTCTTTGCCTTTTTTTGAGAGTCTATGTAGCACAGCAAGAAGAGAACTGACCTTGGAGCCATAAAAACCTGCCTGACACATACCAGTTGTGTGATCTTGGGCAAGTCATGCAACCTCTTGGCCTGGAGGCAGCTCTGTAAATTACAGAGAAAATGTCAACTCATATCAGTAGTTGGAGTTTCTTCTTCCTCAGCATTCCCACCATCAGTTAAGTCAGCTGTAGTTCCTATCCGTATACATTTATTGTAAGGAAATGCTCTTTATATATCTAACTAATCAAACTTGAGAGAACTAGGCTCCATATTTATTTTCTGGATGATTCTGGAAGATAAGTTCCTGCTCTGTTTTATAAGCCATCAGTGACACAAACTCCACTTGGAACCAGAAATCTATCTTTCTTTTCAATAGCTTTTTATAATGTGAATAGTATTGTTGACCATTTTAAGAGTTCCTTGGGTTCCACAGTGAATTGAGGTCTGTAAAGCTTTCCTATGGTTACACTAATTGAAGCAGTAGGGAATACAGTTATGTTCTAGGATCTCACAGATTTAGCAAATCTATGTCCTTTTCTCTCTCTTCTCTACAAATACATATCTACTTCTGACTAGGCAAAACTGACTTCAAGCCACTTTGTAGAATTGAAGTGTGTTTGGCTTACTGTAATTTTAAGACATTTTCTCCTACTCCTTTTTAAACGGCAGCTTTTTTTGAGAGAATGTGGTTATTAGCTCTCATAAAATATAGCTTTGAAACTGCAATAGGTGATTAAAAGTGACTGGGAAAATGAATTAAGGTTCTAAATTCAGATAAGGAATGTTTACAATATAAATCATGTCATTTTGATTTCTATAGTATTAATAGGCTCTGAATAGCATAATTAAATATATACACACACACACATATACATTATTTCCTTTGGTCAACATACTACATATTGTACATGCTGACTACTGAATACCAATGAATATTTTTTTGCTCTTTTCAGACCTGAAACTCGGGAACAGTATCCAAATAAATTTATCCAGCGAGATGACACAGAGAGATTTTACATTCTGAACACCCTGTTCAACCTCCCAGGTAGTTCTGCCCTCTGACCCATGGTAGCATGTTCCTCTCCTCTCTTTTCATGAATATATGTTTGCTCAGGGGAAGAATGAAATAGGCTGTGTGTGTGTGTGTGAGAGAGAGAGAGAGATTAGAAAGTCATGTGACTTATTCATTAGCAAATCAATTAGAATTTATCCATCCAGAGAGTTAAGATCCCATACAAACCATCCCCTTGGGAAGCTGTACCCTTTTAAAATTTAAAAAAAAATTTTTTTTGTTACATTTTAAGTTCCAAACTGTCTTCCTCTCTCCTCCCTCCCATCCCACCCCCACACTAGACAAAGGCCATCATTTGACAGATTTTTTTATATTTGTATGGGGGGGTATGTGGTGTGTATGTGGCTTTGTGTGTATATGTATAAAACCATACTATTTATAGTCCTATTTATCAGTTCTTTCTGTGGAGGTGGATAGCATTGTCCTTTGTAGATCATTTGTAGTTGCTTTGAGTATTTATAATGCTCAGAATAGCATAGTCGTTCAGTTATTCTTCGAACATTATCGCTGATACTGTATCCAATGTTCTCTTGGTTCACTTGGTTCATTTCACTCTTGGTTATTTCATGCAAGTTTTTCCATGTCTGCTCATCATTTCTTACAACACAATAGTATTCCATCACATGAAATAGGCTTTAATCAATGACTTTTCTTGTACTTTAATGCATAGTTTTTTTTTATTTTCAGAGACCTACCTATTGGCCTGCTTAGTAGATTTTTTTACTAATTGTGCCAGATATTCCAGGTATGTAAAACCTGTGATTTTGTCATTTTTCAGTTTTTATTTAATGTACAGGGTTTTAGAGAACTGGCCATTGTAGGTTTTTTCTGCTTTTCTGAAGCGAATTTAGTGCTAGTGAGATGCCAGATTGCCAACCTGAGAGATGGGACAACACGAGGAGCTCCATGGAGGCTCTCACCTCCCACACGGCCCCCTCTCCTTGCCAGTGGCTGCATCCTTGTTTGGAAGGGACCACTTCTGATTGGCTTCTCCTGGGAATGAAGACGGCCAGCAGAGGTGCTAATTGTGACAACTGAGGGGGAGGTTTGTGTGATGGTTATCTGTCTAAGCAGATTGGCACTAAAACCCCCCAACTCATTTCACAGCAGCTACCCAGGAGCCATTCAGTGATGATAATTTAATTTCATTCCCAGGCCCATCAAGATTTAATCCAGGAGTAAATCCTAATTCTTCTCTACAGAGTTTTAAAAAAAAGAAGGAAAAAATGAGCTTTAGTTATTTTATTTAGGGAGAATTGTGCTATTTTATTTCCTGGGTATAACAGCCATAGAAACCAGTATCTTCTTCCTCTTTATATTCTGTGTCCAGCTGCTATGAGGCACTTAGTTCTGTGAATTAAGTGACTAAATTAAATTTTTAAATGGGCAGTAGCTTTGTATTTAGGGACCAGGCCAGAAAATGCAGGGTGGAGGGGAGACTAAACTGTCAGTTTTCAAAACGTTAAATTAACTTGGTTGGAGGCCTATTTCTAAAAAAGTTTTAAAGAAAAGTATCTGATCTATTTATAGCTTTGACCTTTTAGACGTCATTTAATATCACATACTTGTTTGTTTGTTCATTCAAATTAATTGTACTCCATTGAAAAATGTCCATTTCTGGTGACTGGAATGGCTTACATTAGGCAATAATGTTTTGAAATAAAGCCAATCCTAAGCCATTGACACAATCTTTGCTTCCCCTAGACTGATGTTTAATATCTGTTTTATTCATCTTATTTCCCTGTCACAAACTATCTTACCTTCCTGCAGCTGTGAGACGGGATTTAAAGATGGAGATCTCTTTATGTCCTTTCGGAGTATGTTTCAGGATGTGAGAGACGCCGTTGATTGGGTTCATTACAAGGTATCCTGGGGCTTCTCTTTTACTGTCTCTATTCTTTAACACACGTTGTCTGATGTGAGATTAGATCTTTTCCAGGTGTACAGTGGGGATTTTTCCTGAATGAGAAACTTGCATTTGCCATCGATCAAAGGAGCACTGAATTATCTTTATCTCTCCTTTGTCTTTGTCTCTCCTTCAGCAATAATATTTCCCCTTCCTCTTCGCCTCACCTCTCTCCCCCCATTTGGGGCTAACTCATTTCTGGTTATCTTAGTTTTCCTTTCTTTTTTTAATTCAGAAGGAATTAAATACTGGTTCAGACTTGTACTTATATTTTTTGCCATATACAATTTGTGGATGATTAGAACCTATTAATTTTTGCTAGGTCTCATTTTATTTTCTCCTGCATAATGTAGTAAATGAAGTTAAAATACTTAAATTAATTGCACACCTCATGGAATAAAATAAGATCTTTCTGATTGCTATTTAAAATAGAAGCAAAGTTTCTTTTTGTAAAGGTAAGGAGGTTTTGTATGTTTGTTTGTAACTCAAAAATCTGATGAGAACCATCACAGTGTAAAGGATAACAAAGTAGTCCCAGCATCGGGAAGAAGTAGATACAAGTCCAGCTTCGGACCCAGGTGTACTCTGTGACCCTGGGCGAAGGCCTCAGCTGATCAGTGCTCCAGACTGGTCTCTAATGTAGATTGTGGAGATGGAGCTGATATGCTTTGGTAGAGGATTGCCTCAGTGTAATTCCATATGGTGATGACATCACAGGCCTGTCCCCCAAACAGAAACATCAGGCACACAATCCACATTTCAGCTACTCTCTTCTTTAGAAAATACACAGGAAGTCAATTGGGATTGATAGTGGGCAGGATTCTTCTTGCATTAAATGATTATGTTTTTCCTTATTTCCTTTTGCCTTCCTCTCAGGGTTCCCTCAAGGAAAAGACGGTTGAAAATCTAGAGAAATATGTGGTCAAAGATGTAAGTAGAAATCAGTTGAGAAATGCCTTATCAGCATATAGGCGATGAAAAGGCATAATGACTGACTTTCTAAACCAAAAAGCTAATGACTGCACTTATAATTAAATCCCCCGAAAGGGAAATGTTTCTTTCCCAGCACACAGTTATATATGAAATACTTTTCTAAAAAGCCACTTTCAGTCAGAGAAAAGTCTTAGTTAATATCATGGTTCTGGTAGTTGTGGGCAAAGAGAACATCTTCCATTTATTTTCATAGATGTAGATTAGAACTGGGGTTTTCACGCCTAATTTATGTCATTTATATTAAAAAGCTTGGAAGGCTTAAATAGAAAGTTGTGGGGCAAGATTTAAAATACTTTTTAAGAATGGCCTTATTGACACCATCTACAAACAAGGTAATATGACATACCCTATTCCCAAAGGCTAAAATGTTTCCTGCAGCATCTCCATAAAATAAAAAATCAGCAGGCACTTGGATCTAATTATCATGCTTTATTTCAGGGGAAGCTACCTTTGCTTCTAAGCCGAATGAAGGAAGTAGGAAAAGTATTTCTTGCTACCAACAGTGATTATAAATATACTGATGTAAGTACTGCGTAAATGTGAGATTGGTTTATTTCTAAACAGAGGAATTAGGTACTTTGTGCTGGGTTTTCATTATGAGAATTTTGAAGTTAGTTAACTAGCAATTATCCCAAAGAATATGTTAACAAATGATGTAGTTCTCCTGCAGCAACAGTGTTTTTCTAACATTTTAACTAGGAAAGAGTGAGAGAGACAAAGATAGGTTGGCTATGCCTTGGCTGAAGCTTGGGCTAGAGAGACTCTGGAATCTTCAAATTTATCCTCAAAGTCTTCTTTGTTTTGGCAATGATTCTGTTGACAGTGTGCTGCTTGAAACACTTTTTCATTTTGGTTATTTAGAGCAGTTATTCTGTACAAATGGCTCTTCATTCTCTGCCTCATCTAGTTCAAACAAGCTGTTTTCCTGGGTTTGCTGTTCCCTTTACACACCTTTCCTTTTATGCAAACATTTCCACTGCCAGCTGTTGGGAATCCTAGATTAGGAAATAGTAGTGATATTTGATTATAAATATCGAAATTAATTAACTTCGTCTTAAAAAAAAAGTTTTCCCAATGCTTAATGTACTCAGAAGTACTCTAGCATGATTTATTCTCTGTTTGCTTTTTGGTGAGAAAATGTATAATGTTTACCTACCTTACTGCCCAACAATAAAATGCCTTAGGCATTTCTGAGGATGTGCATGTAACTCTCTAGGCCCTCCCTCTGTACAGTATTATTTTGATTTGGAAAATTATTCGAACTAAGTGCTCCTTCATAAAATCTGTGATCTCATACTCAAGATAAAATGTTTATTTTTCACCTGAGCCATTTAGTTCTACCTTATTACAAGGCTTAAGTACTCGTACCCTTAACCTTAACCAGTTGTTCTTCACATGTACCTCACAGAGTATAAATTAATTGGTGTAAAACCATACCCATTAGTAGTGTGCCCTACTGACAAAAGGCCCATATAATTACGGCTTCATAAGAATTAAGGCTTTTAGCCAGGGGCTCTCTCTGGGAGCAAGTCGGCATCACCATTTGGTTTGGGAAGTAAGGTGTATTTTAGAGGCTCACAGCTACTGGGAGAATAGGGAAGACTCTTTATCACCCAGCAATTTGGTATTCTCCATGCCCTAGAACTCAGGCCATTCAAAGCCCAGGCCAGTACACAGGACTTCTCCAGGGACGTACAATACTACAACCCTGGGTCATATAAAACAGGAACCCTAGGACCACACAAATGCGATGTTACCTGATTGTTGCATGAACCAACCTGTGACAAACACAAGCCAAGAAGTTCTTGCTCTCATTGCTTTTAACTTCAAGCTTTGGGCAGCTTTGGAGTGGGAGTGAGGCTGGTGGTACCCTCCAATTCAGCTGCTTTGTCTCCCTGATTTTGATAAGAGCATTCTCCCTTTGGAAGTGCCTCCTCCCCCTTCTTAGAATGGTACAGTTGACCTAACTGCCTTCCATGTACATGCAGCCCTTATGTCACCTCCATCAGCCTCTTTACAGTCATAGGAGGGAGTGCTGCTATCACTGTTAAGGTCTCATGACCTCTGGCATGGATTTTCCTAAGAAAACAGGGAGAAGATTAGAAGGTGTCATATAGCCTATTGCTGTCACTAGCCTTGAGACTCGTGATTGCCATTGCCTTGCTCTTTGGTGTTTTGTCTACAAGCTTAGCTCATAACACAAAGGACCACAACATTTATACACATGGAAAGCCTGGGTATAACAACTCTCCGAACAGCATTATTCTGTCACAGAGAAGTACAACCTGGCTTTCTTGGTCTTCCTCCTTTCAAGGTCTGCAGTAAGAGCATAATGGCCAGTCTATAGCAAATGTAGCCCAGAGGTTCTGGCTTTCATTGCTTTTGTCTTCTGGCTATAGCAGTCTTGGTATGGGAGAGGGGCTGCCTTCATTAGGGCTATCAGCGCTCCCGACTCAACTGACTTGCCTCTACGATTATAGTAGCAGTGTGTTGTGATGGTGCCTTTGCTTCTGGTCCCAATTGCTACTATTTCAGAAATAAGGCAGGAGGGAGGCGGTGGGAGAGGGAAATTAATGAATCTTATATTAAGAGATATTCTTATTTTTGAAGAATGTGCATGTTGTCTTGTAGAATTTGTGTAATTTCAAGAGAAGTTACTTGGACTTTCTTTGTTTTCCAGAAAATTATGACTTACTTGTTTGATTTCCCACATGGCCCTAAGGTACTGTATGCAACTCAACGAGTCAGTACTTTAAAAATAATGAATGTGTTTCAGCAAAAAATAAAAAATCAGTGCAGGGAATCAGGCCTATCCAGGGAAGATACTGGATCTGAGATTCTTCCCAGTTCATTGTCTTATCATGGTTTACATTAGGAGCAATTTTGAAACCGGCCACATTCAGGGACTTCAGTATCACGGCTTCCTGGTACATAGACACTCAGGTGGTATTAAGTAAGCTGGAATTGATCCTTCATTTTTAGTTCTTGGTAGAACTAAAAGGGATGTTAAACATTGAAGATAGATACTTATTTGACCCATTTGCTTATAGAAACAGGAAATTTTAAACCAGGTCATCTTAACTGCTACTAGCTACTGCTATCTAACATTCTGTCTTGCTGGAATACATTTGAAAGAAGATTCCTTATTTCTTTTTCTCAGCTCTTCTTAGCTTTAAGGAACATAGGCTACTTGAATACATTTTTGTGGATACTTTCTAGCTGTGCGTCCAGAGGCCTGTCACACAGCCTGTCTATAGCCTCGGTATCTTGATCTGTAAACAATTCCTCTCATAGTTTCGGCTACTGCTTTTGTAGGTATTAAAGTGCTATATTTCACTGGATCTGGACTGTTTGGTTACAGCAGGAGAGCACAAACTTTACCTTAGCAAAAGAATCCCACTAATAAATACATCTCCCTTCTGGATCAGTATGAGCCCAAGAGAAGTTCTGCGCCTCTTTTGGAGAATTTATCCAGCAAACTACATCATTGTCCCATTCAGTTTGTTCACATCAGTTCTGGCAGTGATCTGTGCCTTTCCGAGTCAAGTTCTCTAGCTTAGTGATTTTTTTATCAGACTGAGAAAATGCATTTCAGTCTGTGATTTTCCTTTACTTTCTATCCTAAACTGCTTTCATGTGCCTGTCTTGTAGCTGTTGAATTGCTCCTGGTGACACACCTGCTGTCACGCACCCTCATAAGCACTTTCCGCTTGTTCGTCTTCACACATAAATATAGAGCGCTCTTTCCCATGATGAGATTACTAGGGTCAGAGAATCACTTCATTCAGGTAGTTGCATCCACCAGGACTTGGCTGTTCTTGCTCTCCAAACTCTGATGCGGCTCCATGGTGGTCAGGACCTGGCTCCTCTCTGACCAGCTGAGTGGGCAGGATCCCCTGCTTCCGCTTCCCATGCATGAAGCACAAGAAAGCTTCTGAGGATCCACATTTGGATGCCTGTCTGCCTTCATATTCACTTCCTGGTCTTCCGGTTCCATTCTTCGCACTTTCCCGAACCACACCCATTTAAGCTCTCATCCTGCCCTTCAGTTTCCACTTTAAGATGTCAGAAACACACTCAGATTTTGCTTTATTGGCTAAGCAAAGCAAAAAAAATTGGCTTTACTACATCACAGACATACCCAGGGACTAGATCTCAGTACTGTGCCAAGGAATATTAATCACTGGTATCCAGAGAATCTCCCCAACATATTTCTTTAGCCTAGGAGATAATTAACAATTGCTAGGTGCACACTCTCTCTTCTCCTATGTGGCTATCTTCCTTCCCTGAGATATCAACCTCAAAAACCAAGTTCCATTCACAATTGATTTTTTTCAGTAGTCATAATAATGGTAACTGACATTTTTAGATAATACTCTAAGATTTGCCAAACACTTGCCTATATTATCTCATTTGGCAGAAGAAAGGGTTTGGGCATCCTCTAGTTTCTCTTAGAAGTGTGAGATTTCTCATGGATGCATGATTAATTCAAGTGCCACCTCTGTGTAGCTTTCCTGATTTACCAGGCATTAGTGAGCTTTCTCCTTAGATTATCTGTGTATATGTTGTATCCCCTCCAGCACCCAGTACTATAGTGCTTAATAAATGGTCGTTAAATTGAATCAAACTGAGTGAGGACTGACTGAAGTTTTGACTTCCAGTGTCCGTTTCTTCTCTAGCCCGGGAGCTCACATCGACCATGGCAGTCCTATTTTGATTTAATCCTTGTGGACGCACGAAAACCACTGTTCTTTGGAGAAGGCACAGTCTTGAGGCAGGTGGACACTGTAAGTCTAAAGGATAATGTGTCTGGTAGCATCTCTGTCCCACACATCCTATGACTGACAGAACAAATGTCCCTATCTCTGTTTTAAAATTCTTTGAAGAGTTTGAGCACTTTGTGCAGTAGAACAAATTCACTTTGTATTCAGAAGCCTGAGAATGTCATTGGATTGACAGAGACTGGAAAGAACTGAGAAGGGGAGGGAGTGGGGGTGCAGGGTGGCGGTGGAGGTGGAGGAGAGGTGAACAAGAATCATAACGTTTTTCTTTTCATACAGAAAACTGGCAAGCTAAAGATTGGTACCTATACAGGCCCTCTCCAGCATGGAATTGTCTATTCAGGAGGTAGGTTACAGATTTTCCTTTTGATAAATGTGAAAGGCTGTGCTACAAACCCACCCCTTGTTTATCGCGCTAGTAATTCCTACTCTCCATTCGTTGAGTGGATGTGTGCAACAGTTGGCCACCTACTATGATTTATAAATTTCCCTATAAAGATTAAGGGAGAAGGGCCAGTGAAGCTGCTGAACTGACCTTAGGCTCTTGGCAGACTTCTTGCCTGCTTCACAAACCTTGAATCTGACTCTCAGTTCGGTAACTCGCTGTTGGGTCCTTACCGTGCACATCTTCACCTTGTGCTTCTCATGGTGGTGCAGAGATGTCTGCGCTGGTTTTCGTGGTGCTTCTAAGGAGTTCTAGAAACATGTACAAGCAAAGACTCAATTACAGCCACTGAGTAAAGCCGTTGCAGCACAAGGTCATGTTGGGACGCGGCTGAGGGACGTAATCATTAAAGCTGGGTAGTGTTAGTATCTGTACTCATTGTTGCTAATGAGTTGTAGTGGTTCCTCCAGGGGGGTAGAGTTTGCCCAGGTGCTTCCCATAAAAAGGCCTGCGTCTTTCAGATATGATGCTCTTTGGCTCCTTCCTACATCCTGCCCTCAGTGGCTTGTAGTTATAACATATGATTGCCTGTCGTGCCTGTTGTTTCAGCATGGACAGGTAGACTTGATATAACTGGAATCTTGGCTTGGATAAGATAACATTTTATTTTGCCCCTCATGGTTCTTCCTAATGTTTCTCTTGCTCATCAGGTTCATCTGATACAATCTGTGACCTATTGGGGGCCAAGGGCAAGGATATTCTTTATATTGGAGACCACATTTTTGGCGATATCTTGAAATCAAAGAAACGACAAGGGTGGCGGACTTTCCTTGTGATTCCCGAATTGGCACAGGAGCTGCATGTCTGGACTGACAAAAGTTGTAAGAAGCCCTTCCTTATCCTTCAGTTTTTCAGTACGATTCGGTTCTGCCTTAATGGTGCTGAGCGGCCAGCTGTGGGGTGATTCCTTGTTTTTTTTTTTTTGACACACCACTGTCTATTGGAGGGAGTTTGTGTTTGTAAGTTACTTTGGTCAGGTCCCCTGCTGTTTGCCATTTCTTCCTTTTAGAAAGATGGTAAATGAAGTTTAAACAAGTTATCCTGGCTCATGTTAAGTGAGCAGCTTCATTGATATTATATTTTCCTTATAAGCTTGAGTTTTAACACTCTTCTGTGTACATTGTATTATGAAATCCAGGTCTTAGATTCTGGCTTCCTTTGCGCTCTCAGTGTACTGGACTTTGAACCATGCTTTTGACACTTAGCAGAAGTAACTTCTCTGCACCTGTGGACTATTCCACAGCTTAGTGGTGCCTAGAGGAAGCAAGGAGAGCTTTGTGAAGGAAGGGAAGGATCAGAGGAGCCAGGCAGAACAACAGCCTCGTCCCAGACAGCGGCAGGATCAAGCTTGGGAAATGCCTAATGGGGTAGTTTAGGTAGAGCATAGTTTCTGAGGATGAGTTGTAGAATTAAGTCTGAAAAACTAAGCTGTATCTGGGTTTGGAGGGATTTAAATGCCAGGATAAGGAGCTTGTATTTCATTCTGTGGGCAAAAGGGAACCGCCAAGTGTTTTTGAGCAAGAGATTAGTGTGGTCAGACCTGTGCTTTGGGAAGCTTATTTTGGCAGGTGGAGGATAGATGTGAGAGGGGAGGAGGGTCAAGAATCAAGGAGACTTATTTGGAAGAAAGTATTATAGGCCAAGAGAGAGGGACTTAGCAATGAGAGGGGTGACCGTGGGAATGGAGGGAAGAGGATTGGTGTGAGAGGTACCTACAGGACATCCAGGAGGAGAGAGGGAGCAGGCCAGATCAGACAAGCAGTTAAGGCTAAAGGTGTGTAGACTTGGAATCATCTGTCTACAGATGACACTTGAACTCTGGGAAGTTGTTGAGGTTTTCAGCTGGAGAATGACAGGAATGGTCAGGCTGGAAGAGAACCAGGAGAGGGCATCGTCATGGAGCTAAGTAGGGAGAGGACCATCAACCCCATTAGCTGCTGAGAGATCAGGGAGGAGGAAAGCTGAGGAAAGAACCCCAAGAGGTAGCCATTCTGAGCAGCGTCAGTCCAGAGGCAAGGTTAGAAGCCAGACTGCAAAGGATTAAGAAGCCAAGAGGTAGTGAGGACATGGGAGCATCGAGTAGCGCTAATTCTTTCTTTAAGTTTGTCAGGGGAAGGAAAGAGAGACATGAGACAGCCCCTTGAGGGCCAAATGAGAGTTTTTTAAGGCTAAATTAGATCTAAGTATGTGTGTAGGCCTCAGGGAAGGGGCCAGTAGGTAGGGGAAGAGAAAAGAAGGAGGAGAAAGGGAGAATAGATCAGAAACACAGGTGGAGGGCTTGACCTCGGCATGGAGAAGGGCCACCGCTTCTTCAGAGAAAGGCATAAAATAAAAGAGGATGGGTAAAAAGCTTTCTAGGTTTTTCAAAGGAGAAACGTGTAGTGGACTTTTTTTTTCTTCGGTGACATAGGAGGTCAGAGTATCTGCTGAAGTGGTAGGATGTAGAAGAGACACTGGGAACTTGAGTAAAGAGAAGTCTTGGCACAGCCACAGAAGGGACCGGGATAGAGAGTCAGTTAATGACAAATGTGTTTTACCGTGCAGCAGTGAGGCCCCAGTTGGGATGAGCTAACAGAAATTTGTAGTGGACCAAGTAAGTGAGCAAGGTGATGAGACTTTCTCTGGTGCTGTTCTGCAGCCAAGGATCGTGAGCAGAGGAAGCGGAAGGCAGGGGAGCTCTTGAGCTGAGCGTCAGCAGTGTCCAAGGGTCAAAGAGCTAAGGACGGAGGGCAGTCTGTAGTTAAACTGACCCACTCAGGGGTTCTAGCCTGAGACACTAGGAAAGGCTGGACAGTCTGCTGTGGAGAGAAGGAAGACTAGGGTCAGGATCGAGATAGTGTAGGAGGAGATGGAAACAGGAGATGGTGATCAGAGAGGAAAATTTCTAAGTTCAAAATCCTGGTGGTGCCATGGTTAAGAATGAAGGTAAGATGTAGAAGAGGACTTGGACAACTATGACCTCCTGTTTTTGTAGGGCCCATAAATGGCTAAGAATATGGCGTTTTGTTTTGTTTTTCACATTTTTTAAAGTAAGGTTTTATTGTGTTTTAAAATGTAAAACCACTCTTAGCTCAAGGGGCCTACAAAAACAGTCTGTCAGAAGTAGTTTGCTGACCCCTGACCTAGAGTATGACCATCTCTATGGTGGCCAAGGGGTAATCTCCAAGTAGGCAGCTGCTGTCTCTGTGGAGCACAATGTGCTCATCTCTGTTTGTACATAGTGAATTTGAGCCCAGTGAACATCAGGCTCATATTATCTCACTAGCCCATTTATTCGTTCTTTATTTCTTCATTCATTCATGCATTCAGAGTAAGCTTTTATTGACCTACTATATGCCAGGTCCTTAGTTAGCCTCTAGATGGTCTAATCCTTGTTCTCAAAGAATTTACAATTTAATAAAGAAAAGACTTGTAAACATATATCTGTGACCCAAGGGGGAGTGTGATAAGAGTATAAATGGCATCTGGCCAAAGTACTAGGAGAGGTTTGATGGGAGAGAGAGAGAGCTCGCTTTTAGCAGAGGGAGATGAGGAAAGGCTTCTTGGAGGAGGTGACCCCTGAAGGAGAGGCTTCATCGGATAGAGATAGAAGGGGAATACAGGCAGCCAGGTGGCACAGTGGGTAGCACACCAGGCCTGGAGTCAGATTCATCTTCATGAGTTCAGATCTGATCTCAGACACTTAATAGCTGTGTGACCCTGAGCAAGTCACTTAACCTTGTTTGCCTCAGTTTTCTTAAAATCTGTAAAAATGAGCTGGAGAAGGAAATGGCGAATCACTCCAGAATCTTTGCCAAGAAAACCTCAAATGGGCTCATGGAGAGTCGGACGCAACTAAAATGACCAAACAGCAGCAAAAGGAGGGGAATATGGTCCATTCATGGGATGTGGTATGAACAAAGGGGCAGAAATAGGAGACAGTAGGACAAAATTGGGAGAGAGAATAGAGTTCATCCTGACTGGAATAGAGTATATGAAGAGTAGTGGCATGAGACGAGGCTGGTCTCCGTCGGAGCCAGGCTGAAGAAGTTGTCCTGGATTACATAGGGAGTGGGGTGCCACCCCAAGGTTTCAGGTAGGCAGGTGATGGTATATCAGAAGAGTGCCCAGGCAGCACTCTCCAGGATGGCTTAGAGAGGTCTAGACTGGAGACAGGAAGCAGGAGGGAGGGAGAAGAGATGAGGACCTGAACTGGGACGGGGGCATCAGGATCGGAAAGATGGAAGGTGAGAGACTGGGGACATGTTCAGCATGACTTGGCAACTGTGTGGCAGTGGGGAGGGCAAGAAGAGAGAGAGAGCTGAAGGTGGCTGAGCTGTCGATAACACCGAAGGATCAGTGGTGCCATCAACAGACACACAGAAGCTGGGATGAGCAAACTTAGAGGGGAAGATGAAGGCCCTTTTGGAATGTGAATTTTAAACTGCTGAATGGTATCCAGGTGGAGAGGGTGAGCAGGCAGTTGGAGATGCAATGCCATAGCTCCGAGGGAAATATGGTGGTTAATGGAAGCCATGGGAATAGCTGGAGTCATCAAGGGGGAGGGAGTGTAGAGAGAAGACAGGGAAGGATCAAGGAATGGATCTCGGAGCCAACTCAGGAATTTGGGGAAGGAAGAGGACTAATGAAAAGAGCTTAGAAGGGCTTCATTAGGAGAGGCAAGGGAGGAAGAGAAGTTGGGTCAGTGGTGCTAAATGCTGCAGAAAGGGCAAGGCGGATGACTGCCTTTCTGGGGGCCTCTCGGCAGGGGATGAGAGCAGCCATGTTGCACGTCAGCCCCAGGCTTTGTTTTTTGTTCTTCCCTGTGCAGCTGGAAAATTGATGCTTCCCCTTTTTCTGTGTAAATGATCTAAGACATCTTTTTCTGTTCCAACTCTACCCAGCACTTTTTGAGGAGCTGCAGAGCTTGGACATCTTTTTGGCAGAACTCTATAAGTGAGTATATACTTCTTGATTTCTTGTTAAGAATTTTTTTCCACTCAAGAGAATCCTTCTGGACAGAAAGAACCTAATTAAAAGGAATGTGCACCTAAAGATTTCTGTTGGATTCTTATTTGCTCCCAGGCACCTGGACAGCAGCAGTAATGAGCGCCCAGATATCAGCTCCATTCAGAGACGAATTAAGGTATAGAGTGGGAATGTCTTCAGGATTATAATTCTTTGTAAAGTAAATTCATTTTCTAGTTTTTATATTCTTTGTATTAACAGAGTGCCTGAGAATGAATCTTGTTTTGTGATTTTAGAAAGTAACTCATGACATGGACATGTGCTACGGGATGATGGGAAGTCTTTTCCGCAGCGGCTCGAGGCAGACACTCTTTGCCAGTCAAGTAATGCGCTATGCAGACCTCTACGCCGCCTCTTTTATCAACCTCCTCTATTACCCGTTCAGTTACCTCTTCAGAGCTGCTCATGTCTTGGTAAGTTCATGTATTTCCAAGGTGTGTTGTTCAACATACGTGTGTTTTCTGACCAGGGTTTGCTACCAGTTTTGTTGGATTGAACAGGAGACAGAGTCTGGATTTTTAGACCTGAAAGACACCCTAGAGATGTAAGGAGACCGAGGCTCAGAGGGGTTACGGGACTTGCCCGAAGTCATAGAACCTGAGACTGGAACCAGTTTTCTTGTTAGTTCTGTTATCTCTTGAATAATTTCTGCCTTCCAAATAGAGCCTGTGACCCCAGAAGACCTAAACGTGATGTGGGTTGTAAAGGCTCTGATCATCCAGGCCTTATGTATATGTATGTGTGTATAATGTCATCCTGGCCTTATCTAGGACTCTATATACGTGTGTACACACACACACACACACACACACACACACACACACACACACACACACAGAGTCAAGTAAGCTCAGAAGGTTACAGCCATTATTGATGATGACGGTACAGAGGAGCCCAGGGAGAGACAATCTTGCCTTGCCTAGTGGAGGAAGAAACTGTACTCTTTTCCAGTTCAAGCTACCAGGTAGATCGAGCCTGGGTCTTTGAATCTTGAGAGTCTTCGATGAGAAAAGTATCTTTGAACCCTTATGTCAGCTAAGAAGGCGACTAGTCTCAGACCATAGGACCCCTGAAGGAATCTTCTTTTAAACAAACAGAGGTCAAGCTGCCTGAAAGAGGGGGAGAATGTCCCCCTATCATTGTTTGCTGCCACTTCTAGGCAGATAGTCTGATGGAACTAGATAAACTGGTTTGCTGGTAAGATGGCGATGAGAGAGTGGTGCGCATCTTCTTTGAATGGGTCAAATCCTATGGAAAAACTGTTGGGCCAAAAATATTTTCCAGAACTCTTAATGATATAATTGAGGTGCTTCCTGTATAGTACCAAATTTATGTCCATCTTGGGAATTTCACTGTGCAATGACAACTTACTTGCATAATTGTAGCCCAAAGGACCTTTGGAAGTCATGTGTCTGAATGGCAAATGTCACTGAGAGAAAGGTTTTTCTCACTGATGGCCAGGATGGACAACCTGCCTTCTCCTGCTTAGGGTGAAATGCAGTAACTTAGTCATCACCAAAGCTATGTGGCGCAAAGTGGGCAGTCTGGGCACCACCGATTGTGCACTCTTGGACAAATCACATAACCTTGTTAAACCTCAGTTTCCCCTCTATGTAAATGGGAATAATCCTCTTTAAATTACCTTTTTCACACAAGGAACCACCTTGAAAGAGGCAATAGTTAGAAAGCCCTTTAGCTGTACAACAGCACTGCTTATATGTATTTTATTATTTTTTTCCAAAAGCTACTCCATTACTTGTGCTGGAGTATGTGAGATCCCCCTCTTTGGCTTTTGAGAGAAATGTAGTCACCACATGGTGCACGCCCAACAGCTGGTGCTGATGTTTCCTAGATGGAGTTACGCTTAGTACAAAGCAAGATGTTTTCCCTCTCTCCTTGCCCCTCTGCCTCCCAATTTCAGTCATCAAGAGAGTACTGTTTTTCCCTTAATAGCATCTTCAGGTCCTCCCATAAAAGGGCACTTAGAAATTTGTGCAATTCATCCTCTTGCTGACTACAGCTGTTGTTCTGGGTGGCCAGTGACCAGGGAGGTGGGGGTTGAGGAAGCAGACCCAATACTCTACCTTCTTTATGAGCCTTTTTGCTTTGATTTAGATGCCTCATGAATCAACAGTAGAGCACATCCACGTAGACATCAACGAGATGGAATCCCCCCTCGCTACACGAAACCGCACATCTGTGGATTTTAAAGACACTGACCACAAACGGCACCAGTTGACACGTTCCATCAGTGAGATCAAACCTCCCAACCTCTTCCCGCTGGCCCCCCAGGAGATTACACACTGCCATGATGAGGATGATGATGAAGAGGAGGAGGAAGAGGAGGAGGAGGAGGAGGAAGAGGAGGAGGAGTAAGGAAAAAGGAATCAAGAAAACAGTGAACTATCCAGTGAACCAGCTCTGTTGGGGCTCAGCAGGAGGGGGGATGGGTCCCTGTTTGGGTTCTTGGTGGGCTTTGGGGTGGGGGGAACTCCACCAAAGGTACATCTGGAAAGTTTCTGAAGACTTAAAACTATTCTAATCATAGTGAGCCTTGTTTTAGTTTTCTGTATCTGCACTCTTCGCAGATGGTTCAAATTCCAGCAGAGTCTGTTTGAAAGAACTGAGTGAATTCAGAACCAACTGCATGCTGGTGGCTCCCTCCTAGCGCTGGTTATGATACCACCCCCTTGTCCCTTCCATTAATGATGTGTTACCTTGGTTTTCTGTATGAATAACTGGTCAGCAGTGGAGGGTTGGGGGCGAGGATGAGCCAGAGCAGGGGAGGCGGCCAATCTGAAGACGCTGCATGTGAGCACATTGTGCTGCTGCTCCAGACTCGTCCTTGTCACTGCATTACACAGTATTGTATATCAGTGGAGAAATGTTTTTTTCCAGTACCAAATTTAGTCCCTTTGTGAAGCACAAGTTTTCCTTTCTAAGCTTTTCAACATCCTGAATGGCTCCAAGTCACTAGCTTAGAAACGCTTCTCGTCTGTGTTTTAGGTTTGGTTTAGTAGAGCTTCCTAATTCTCAGCACCTGACACGAGTTGTGTGTGTCCTGTTCTGCTTCCAATAGTGCAGGCTGCTGCACGCTCACATTTGCACCCTGACAGCACAAATGCCGACTCTTTCTCCAAAGATGTTTTATAGTCAGTCTGAAAAACCCCCAGCCCAAAGACTTGGACAAAGCAACAACCCCTAGAAATGGGCAGGGAGGGTTCCTTTTCTATCCCAACATGTGAAATCAGTGATGTTAGTGGTAGATGTAGCCTAGGGCACAATCAGTGTAGACACACCCCACTACCCGCCTGCGGAATGAGACTTGTTATTGATTTGTAGAACAAGTGTAAATCACTGCGCCCTCAGGGCCCACTCCCACAGCAGCATGCTGTCCCCACCACACACAGAGGGTCCTGGTCAACCGTGAGAGTCTGCTTTGTGTTTTAATCTTTTCTGCTTTTAGTTTTCTTTCAATCTTCTGTCAGTGGTCAGCAGGGGAGGGTAATGAGGTCAGCATCTCTAGAATCCAATAAAGTGTAATGTTTCTAATAATAATGACTTTGACCCTTTCATATAGTAACAACCGAATATCTCCAGGGACATTTTAGCTTTGACACAGTGACATCCATTTTTTGACACAACCAGATTGCAGAGGGTGTGTGACACAAAGGAAATGCAAAGTGTGTAACAAAGATGTGCCAATGCCTTCTGATTATGTAGAATGTCTGCTGCCACAGGTTGTACTTGTTCACCAAGGATTTCTCTGTCTACGTGGATGTGCTCTTTGCTAATAACCAATGTGGATTATTTTGAACCTTTGTGAATTTTTAGAAAAATAAGCGGATTAGAAAAACCATTGGAAATGTGAAAGTGGGCAACTATGAAAGATGAGGACAGACAATGGCAGGTGGCCATCCATGTTTCCTACTTTTAGTGAGAGTGTATTGTTCAGTAATTTTCAGTCATATCTGACTCTTCGTGACCCCATTGGGGTTTGCTTGGCAGAGATCCTGGAGTGGTTTGCCATTTCCTTCCCCAGCTCATTTTGTAGATGAAGAACCTGAGGCAAACGGTGATGTGACTTGCCCAAGGTCACTCAGCTAGTAAGTATCTGAGGCCAGATTTGAACTCAGGAAGATGAGTCTGTCTACACTATCCACTGTGCCACCGAGCTGCCCCATTAGTGAGTGTATGTGAGTCACCAAAACCAAACAGTTTCTACAAATAACAACAGAGAAGTAAAATTTACCTAAAATACAAGTGACCCCAGTTTTATACTAGAATTGCATTTTTGCGTTTATAGCATATCTTATTCTATTCATTAGAACAAGAGCTTATTACTTTCCTTTTGCCTTTTACCTTCTTACTTAAGCATTTCATGTTTGTTTTTCTCACCACACTTATTACAGACTCAGGTGAGCGCTTGGCAGCCGGTACGTACCTTGTGTTGAGAAATGGAAACCATCAGAACAGTTAAATGTCCTGGGTTAGGGAGTCTGAAGAAGCGCTGTTCTGCACAATGTCTGTGCCTTAACAGCCTGATTGCACTTTTGTCTGTGCTTCCTTTATGGAAGGACCATTAGCCAGGGAAGGGTGAGGTGGAGCATAGCACAGGGAGGCCTGGATCAGGCAGATGCAGACAGAGCAGATCTCTGCATTCTCCTCTTCTCTGCCGTCTGCTAAGGCACCCGAACCTTTAATTCCTCATCTGGTTTCTTTAGCAGAGAAAAAGGACTGCAGGGTGACAGTGTTTAGTTTTTTGTTTTTTTTCTCCTAATCTGGACGTTTCGTTTTCCTCTTTGGAGGTGGCAGCCTTTTCACTTGAGAATCAGACTGAGGCTTCTGACAACATAGCTAGCTGCTTATTTTGAAGCTATTGTTTGATCATTTAACTGGTTCTCTAACGAGAACTAAAAGATGCTAGACTGAACACATCACACGGCAGTGTATCTCAAGTATTTCTGAAGCTGCTGCTGTGAGAGAGAGAGAGAGCTTCCAGCATTTGTCAGGAGATGGTTACTTCTGAGTGGAGAAAAGCAGTTGGGTTCTGTGCTTTTCTCTCCAGGTGACCAAAGCAATTATTATTATTATTGTGGTTGGTATGTTTCAACAGTCTTTAATTTATTAAACTAGGAAAATTAATGCCAAAGTTGCCCTTCTTCAGAACTCTCTTGTTCTAATCACAGCTATTAATACAAAAGGCCACAGTGTGGGACAGTGGAAGGAGGCCCAAAGGTGTAGGCAAAAGACCTTGACTCAGCTCTGGCCTTTGTCACTTACTGTGTCATTCAACTTCTCTGATCCTCATTTTCCCTATCTAATGAGTAGACTGGATTACATGATCGATCTTCTAAGCCCTCTTTCCATAAGGATTAGGTTAGGCCTATACAGACCCTTGACAGATAAGCTAATTTGCTCAGAGGAAAAGTTAGACATGAGGTTCAAAAATTCCTTTGACCATGTTTAGTGATTTCCAACTCAAGTTTATTTAAGAAATACTTTGTCAACAACTCTAAAGTCTCCACAGTTTTTATAGGACCAATAGGGAATCTTAAAATACTTTGTCTTTGACCACAAATAGCCCAATTGCAAACAAATAATATATTTAGGACTGTGCCAATGGAGTTGGGACTTTGTCTGGATTCTGAATTATGGAAACTATTTAACCTCAATTTGGTGGTGGATGGGAAAGTGGCATCCATGACCCAGAAAATATATGCAGTTATTGCTGTAATGTTAAAGAACAAATCCCTCGAGGGAAAGGAAGGATGGAATTGTTCTCCGTGGACATAATGATTATGGTCGTCATGTGACCATTCTCTCCCCCACCCCTGTTGGCAGCATTAAGGATGAGTGTTCTCATGGTCTGTAAGTCTGATCTCCATTTTTATTTTCTAAGTCAAAATCATGTACAATAAAGACTTCAGTAAAGCTTTGTGTTTAATGGAAATTTATGAAGTTTCTTGATACTAGACATAGATCTAGAAGGTAGCCTTATCATTTCTTGGAAGAAGAGTCTTTAAAAAAAAACAACCTAAATCTTAAAGAACAGAACAAAGTATATTGATCTCTGATCAAACCTACAAATGTGATTTGGTGGTTTAGCTACTTGTTCTGATATCAGATGGTGGAAACTCATGAGCAGAGGGCAGGAGTTAGTGATTTTGCCTCCTGAGTTAAAGCTGCCTGCCCCGCATATGTAGGGAGGCTTGAGGCACAGAATGCAGAAGACTGCTGGGAAGGAGAAGTTGCATACTGATTCTAGGAGAGCCGGAGCAGTGACACCAAAACTGAGTCCCCTAATCAACTCACCAAGAGGATCCATGAAAGCACCTGCCAGGCTACGTGGAAGGAATACGGAACAGCCAAAGCAGTTTTTTGTATTCTTAAAGTCACGTCTGTTTTGTCCAGGCAAAAGTATCCTCTAAATACCACCAAAGAGAAATCTGTTAAATAATGAGGTACTTCATACTGAATTCATCCAAGATGGAGAAGAAGCAAAAGTTACTTGTTTACAAGCCACAAGATTTTGCCCCAAGTTTCCATTGCCTTTGTGCTGTGATCCTCCATACTTCATCATACAACTGTTCAAAACAATACGATCCTCCCTTCTCTCTAACTTTAGTTTCTCATACATTAAGGCTTTACCCTGGGGAATACCGTTTCTGATTCTGAATTAGATACACGTAGTTCTCCAAATGCTCTGTTCTCCCAGGGTCCCCTTCCCTACATTTTGTCTAGACAAACTGTTTAAGTACTGTCTAGAGGCTAGGCAAGGTCAGTCTTCCCACACACTCTAGATATTAGGCTGTGCAGAGCAAATTCTTTCCATAGAAGATAGCATTACAGGCTTCCCAAGTCACGTGAGATACTGAGATATTTCCAACCAGGATTTTTTAAGTAAAATCTAAGGAATGAAAAAGTGTTTGTGACCATTCTTAAAGATACCTCCCCTTTTTGCCCACGAGGTCCCTTCTGAGGGACTGGTACAAAGGTGGCTGTTTTAAAACAAGCCCAGTGGTTCCAGCTTAAGATCTCCATCACCATTTTCTCTGACTTTACCCACCAATTAGTGCCAACCAGGAGGCATCGTGGGAAGGGATGGGGCTCAGCCTAACCTAACTCTTCATAGCTGTCATACTGGCCCACGCATAAGTACTCATATATACGAGTGCTTTAAAGTTGGCAAAGCATTTTCCTCCCTACTACTGGTAGGCAGTACAAAGGGAGATTTCCATTTTATGGACACTGAGGGACTTGACATAATTTACTCTGGTGGAGTCAGATTCCAGGCCTCTCTCCTCTGAAGCTAATGGAACCTCAGATAAGGCTGCTGCTTACAGAATATCATCCCGAGCACTTCCTCAAAACTTAGATTGCTAGGCTCCAAGATCTGTCTACCCCAGGCACGTGTGGACACAATCGGCTATTAGAATCTCGCCATGCAGCCTTGGCTTTTACAGTTCCTGGGCTTTCCTGGAAAGCTGTTCTCTAATCTGCAAACATGAAGAATCCTGCCCATGTACTGAGACCACTTAGCCTCCAAGGTGACTAGAAAATGAAAATAGGTAGAAATCAATGTTGGTGGAAGTCCCGTTGGAGGAAAATGATGAAACCAGGATACAAAGAAAGCAAAAGTATTTATTAGCCATTCAACATAATTCAACTGTTTTCGGCTTTTTAATTAGGAATCATCTCTTTATTAAAGTCAATACCTTTCGAAAAGTATAAAAGGACAATTTCCAGAAACCAACTCTAGTCAATCATTTTGCTCTGATCACTTTCACCAAAGAATCTTTTGATTGATTTGGGTTCCATCATTAGACGTGCTGAGATGAAAAGATGTGCTGGGAGGGCAGCTGTTCTACTGAACTAAGCTTGTCTCCCCACCTCCCCAAAAGCACATGATAAAGCTTAGAAAGGAACTGACAACCATGGGCACCCCCGGATGCAAAGAGACATCAGGCATCAAAGTAGTTGTCCTCACAGTTAAAAAATCACTTCCTCTACTTCCCTTGACACGTTTCCTGAGTCGATCCTGGAACCAGACAAAAAAAAATGGCTGGGAAAGCACCGGCCAGAGGGGACAGGTTCACTGTGAAAAGGGAGAGGGGAACAACAAAATAACCTTCAGAAAAGAAGATTTCATTGGTGCACAAATCTGCTTCCAGAAAAGTGACTGGGGACAAGGCTGGGGTATGGGGCTGAATCAAACTGAGGCAAGGCCACTAGCTCTTCCTTAGGAAGAGGTCTCCAACCACAGGACAGATAGAAATCAAACGTGGCAGACTGCAAAGAACAGAGGTGTACGTCAAGACATGACAGGAAGGAAAGGACAGGACTGAGCAACAAGAAACTGGATTCTTGGGGTGAATGTCATTTGAAACCCAGACAGATGAAAAGAAGCAGACCAGACCATGCCAGGAAGGTAAATGCCACAGTCAGGTTCATGGGGGCTCTCGAAGATACAAAGAAGAGAACCTTCTTCAGCAGGCTTAAGTTATGGGAGCAGTAAGGGTGTAAGGAAGCAGTTTAAGAAATAGGAAAAGAGATGAAGACCACAAGGGCTGATGACCTGGGGAATGGTTTTCTATTTTGATGAGTGCCCCCATCACCTGCTGCTGGCCTTCTTCTAATTCAGTAAGTGAGACTCAGGGTCCACTCCTGATCCAGCCTGCTTCCTTCCTCTGCACAGATAGTTCTGAGGGGAGGGGGCATATTGAGCCCAGTCAGGGCTAAGTGCAGAGCCTGAAAACAATCTGTGGCTCTTGGGCAGTCTGGGGCTTGCAGAGATAGGGGTAGAACTCGGAGAAGCTCGAGCAGAGCCGCATGTCCAGATCAGCGCTGGGCTGCAGGGCAAGAGAGCAGGATGGATTCAAGAACGTTACTAAGAGAAAGGAAGCACTACGCTGGAATCACATTCACCAGACGGAGTTGGAAGCAGGTGAGTAGCATTGCTTAAGCCAGAAAACTGCCAAACTCTCTGGCTCTCAGAAAAGCTAAGCAGAACATGGAGAGGAGTCGGGATGAAAAATACATGGTTTTAGCATCCTGTGAAACAGGCAACAACATGTAGCCACTGGAAAATTGAACAGAAAAATCACCATTTTATCTAAAAAGAATAAAACCCTTTTTAAACAAATCACAAAATATACAAATAAATCAGTACAAAATAAATAGGAGAGATTGTAAATCTACAACATCATTTGAATTATAAAATGCATTCATTATGACAATCCGCTTATGAAATGTATACACGTCATCCAACACTGTCCTTGTGCTTAGTCAGGTTTATGGATACAGTCCCAAATACTGGATTCAGAAGCCTCCACCTCAGAAAAGCACATAATATACACTATGATACAATGAACAAAGACCAGAGTATCAAAATCAGACCCTAAGAAGGATCCTCTCTAAAGGCCAAGGCAGCCTGCACTGGCCACCCTGAGCTGGCGAGGGAATGGTCACTGTGTGGGAAAATGAGTACCTCAAAATCAAAGAAAAAGGCATTTTAAGATCCCAGATGGGGCAAGGCAGCTTCCATGGTCCAGACAGATTCTGCAATCTGAGGTTGGAAAATGGAGGCAATTCCGGTTTGAGGGCCTGGCACTCAGCAGAGGAAATTAAAGGTAAGCTTATCTGGCACAGCCAGGAGGAGTGAGGCAGAGATTGCCTGATGTGCCATTTTTACAACTGCTAATATCCCCAGGGCCTAGGCTTGTTGGTTATCAATTGAATAAAGCATCACAATTTATCTTCTTCCTCCTTCCCCATCATACTTCTCTTGGTTGTTCCCCCACCAGCCTTTCAACTCCCAAATCATTCCAAGCTAAGTCACCTTGACTGCAATGTCAGAGCTTCTTCCACTGAGCCTCAATTCACCCCAGCCCCTGGACTCTGAAAGCAGCCCTAAACATGTGCTGAGCTTCTCTAAGTTTGGGGTGTCTCTGACAGACCTAAACCTAAGCGCAATTCCCTGAAGGGGAAGAAGGAAAACACAGAATCTAGTTCTTTCCAGTTCCCTGAACGATCACTATCTCTGCAAGGGGAAGTCACCTAGGAATTGCTTCTTTAGTAGCCAATGGGAGACAGTTCCCCACTTTGCCAAAAGGTTTCTACCAATCACTACTGAGGTCTCCTAATGAGACAAACATAACTGCAAGACTGAGGCATAGTCTCCATCCTCAACCTCTGCTACTAGAGGAAAGGGCCTAAGAAGATCCTGGGTCAAGTTGATGGGGGCAAAATTAGGGTATGACTTCCCTTCCTGTCTAATGAGATAGCAAAATCCTAGATTCAAGATATAAGGGCTACAAATCGGATAGTATTTCTCACCTTAGACTGTGTAAGAAAATAGGAAGGATGTATTTACATGGTAATAAATAATAATAATAATAATATAAAATAAAGCATGTACAGTTGAGGATTTAAAGGATTCCAGGAATAAAGGAAGTCATTACTCTACCCCCAACCTCCAGAGTCTAAAGTTTAGACTTCAGAAAGGGTTTCAAACCCTTTCACAATTGACCTTGGCACAGAGCAATGACATTTGAAGATTAAGCTGAAGCCAGACAGTGTGTAAGGCTATGGGAATAAAATAACAAGGACCTCATTCACTAATCTCACTCTAGTCTTGGGGGGCATTTTAGATACCAACTGTTTAAGGGCAAAGTTGTAGTGACAGATGTGAACTGCCTCTATCACTAATTCAAAGCAAATTCCCTGCTTCCCAGTGACCTTCCAAAAGACTCCATTGATGGTATTCAGTTCCATCCTCTGGAGAAGTCACAGTCCTCAAGTGCTCCATGATTCTCCCTACCCCCTTTCCCTTTCTGGCATTATTCAGTAGCTTTACCCAGGCAGATTCTTGGCAGGATAGGTAAGAACTGGGTCTCTAGAACTCCCAAATTACTCCATTCAGGTCTGGTTCCAGAAGGGTGCCTATTGACACTCCCTATATATCCTATTAACTGTGCAGCTCTGACTACAATGCTTTGCACCATTAGTCAAACCTTGTGAGGTGGTACAGATGTCTGTGCATGAACACATACATCCCAAACATCAGCTGTCTCATATTATAGACTCTTTTTCCGTAACAGTTCAGTACAATTCTGTTTCCATCTGATAATTAAAACGGAATTCTGCTACCATAGGCAGCTCCAGCACATGACAGAGAGCAGAGCTGAACTGACATCCCAGAGACCAGAGTAGCACGTGAGCTCCCTAGATGACAGAAGAGAGGAGATGGTCTGAGCACTGCAGCCACGTTTCCTCTCCAAAAAAAACGACCAGGAGGTAATGCCTCCTCTCCGGGACTAACTTCAGAAGCCCAACTGCCTCTTCTCAGCTAATGGACTAGTGTTGGCAGTCTGGAAAGATGGCTGGCAGAGCTTCTCTGGGAAGTGAACCCTGAAGCAGATGGACACAGAGGGAGGAAGTGGCTGAATCCAACATTTCTTCTTCCCCACTAGAAAGCACCAAAGGCGCACACCTAATGAGGTCTTCCATTCAGAGCCTTAGGAAAAGGCTGTTTATAGGAATGGGAAGCCTCCCGAGAAGAGGAGAAGTAGAGTAGAGGGCAACCCCTGGATTGAGTTATTAGAAGCTCCTTCCTCATGTAGGCTTGGCAGGGGGATAACTTTCACTCCTCAAAAGGAGGGATGCAGAATAAACTTTAATTTAGAAGATTTTTCCGAATTAAGCTTCCAAATCAATTTTGCTGAAGAGAATGAAAATTGTGATTAAAATCAGGAGTTATGAGGTATGAGAAATCCATCCAAGTCAGATCCAATGAAAAATCTGCTTCTGTCGATCTCCTTCCTATCCATATTGTGACCTTATAATATGCTAAGAATTTCCACCAACTTAATCCAAACTCCAGACCCTGGAGAGAAGAGTTACAGTGACTGGGGAAAACCTGATGGAGGGAAACTTGTTTACCCAGAGCTTAATGGTTTAGTAAAAAGTTCAAGGCAGGAGGATTTTCTTAGTAATGAATCAGAAGACTTGGAAGTCCTATTATGTTGGTCTTGAGAGTCTAGGGTCACCCTCTGCCTAAACACATATTCACTCATTCATTCATCCATCAATCCCTCTCTCTCTCTCTCTCTCACACACACACACGGCATATGCTACCATCCCTTTATTTTCTTTTCTTTATTCCTTAAATTTACTTTCATCTGAAAATAATCCCTCTCTGGTACTAGGATTGGAACAGAGAAAGGGGTTATTGTTCCAATTAAAAATTCACTGAGGAGGTAAGACCAACCCAGGGCAACACTCTAAATGAACTTCTATCAACCTCTCCATTCTCAATCACTGGGTACAGAGTGAAGCTCTTTCTATTCCAGACTTTTCAAGGCATCTTCACTTCCAGCCCCAGGGAGCAAATCTAGCTAGAATTGTCCTTCTGGTGAATATGTTCATGGATGACATGACAAGTGAAATTTGGGGGCTCTACTGGCAGATCCGGCCATGCCTAACTTCCTGGACCTAACCACAGCTGCCTATCTAAAAAATGTTACTATAGGGCTCAGGAAACCAGCTTAGAGGGTTTATGAGCCATGACCCTGTGTAAATAGGGACTTATGTTGTGGAATTTGAGGGGGACTTTCTGGGTCTCAACTGGATTCAAATTCTTAAGAAACGTTTGCAAGTGCATTGTCTGCTTGATCAAAGAGAAAATCTCACATTTTCATAATTATCTTTTCAGACTGACAGTGCTAGGCCATTAGGTGCAAAGGACTTGTGCCTGTTGGAGTGCACGCAGGGGCTCATGTTCAATTTTCCTGTGCCAAAGAACTCGGGTACCAAAGTTAGATGAGCAGAGAACAGCCATGTGCTGTATCCTTTCCTATGGGTACAAACTTGGTAAAGACTAAAACTCAATTTGACTAGCAACTCTACTTTCGAAGACTAAATCCTATGCCCTTGCTTCCCAACAACTGGTAAAGAATTCACCTTGTCTAATGAGTGCCAAGCAGTAGCTAAGTGTAGAGGAAAACGAGTAAACCCTGAGAATTACTGAGCATTTGGGATTCTATTCCAGGTAGGCTTTCACGTCATCACAGTGGTTCACCTATGTTGTTTCTAGATCAGACAATCATGACCCTTCAAGACTCTCAGTCTCACCACCTTGCTTTGCTCTGGCTCTCAACCTATCCCCTCCCTCTGGCCTCCTTATTTCAAGGGTTTCTATTGTACATAGCCTTGGCTCCAAATTCCTGGACTGGGGCCTGTAATGTAATGAGCCTGTCCACTGGAGTTTTAGGATCCTGAGGCATCCCTTCATAGCTCATAAAGTCAATCTGTATTTCATTCTTCTTAGCAGACTATAGCTCAATGGAATAATTCAGGAATACTATTCCCAGATTCTTGACACTAATTACTAACGCTGTCCTCCCTTTCTTTGTGTAATTATTTGGTGGAAGACTGTGGATCCATCTCAACTAATGCCCAGCAGAAATTGGAGGAGAAAGTCTTAAGCCAAAATAAAACAGTCCTAGGGAGACATGAAACAGCCAGTCTCTAAAGAGCTCAACTCCGCTTGAGATGCCTCCTCTGCATCAGTCTGAGGGATGATCTTGTCAATCCCCAAAGTGGAAATGAGGCCAGAATGGGGATACTGAAGAATCAGACCTCTTAGTATTGGCTAAAAGTGTTCAAAATCCCTAGTACGTCAGAGGTACTCATATATTCAAATTTTAGTATAAAAATACTTTCAAAAACCAAAAAAGAAATGACATTTGATTATCTGATGTTTTATATTAATATTCATGACTGAGTGTTGGCTTTCATTTCTAGAAAAATGAGTTAGAATGATAGCCACAAACATCTGGGACAGAAGTCTGGTAAAATTTGTACTGAGGACTTTACTTCCTGGCCATGAATTCCTCCACACAAGAAGATTCTTCAAAAAGTCACTGAATTCATTGAGGGAGTCAAGCAAGTCAAGCAAGCAGGAAGTGTTTTTAGTCTGTTCCCCAAAATCACACAATACTACAGGGTTTCTTCTAACTGAACTAACAGACTGATCAGAGATAACAGCAAGACCATCAGACCTTAAGGAAAAGGACTCTCTTCTGGCCACCAACATGTTAAGCTTTCCTCTAGGAAATTGTGCCCAAAAGTTTTGGGCAGGGCTGTATTTGGAAGGACAGAAGCAGACCCAGGTGTGGTGGAGGAAAGAACTCTGAGAGCTGGTGAAGCTAACGTTCCAGGAGGTCAGGCAGAGTCAAAAGACTGGGAGTCTTCCAAGACCAAGAGAGCAGCCCTCCTCTAAGTACTCTATCCTGAAGCTCAGGTCAGTGCCATTAAAGGACCTTCTCAGGTGCCTAGGCCAAGTCCTTCTCTTCCCAGTGACAAAGGGCTCTATTCATCAATCCCTTAAGGGCCCAGCAGGAAACTGGAAATCTTTTGTCTAGGATGGAATTTGCTGGGGGCAGATCTGACCTCTGCGGATGACATCCCCAGACCCTTTTTTACCCAGAGGCATCACATTCTTCCTTTTGCTGAGTATGTCCAGAGCTTGTCTCAGAGGGCTATCACCCAAGCCAATGAGGAGAATCCTGGGCTAACAACCCACTTTGGGAGAACACCAAGTCCTTCCACTGGGTCAAGTTCAACTGCTCACCTAGTCAGGCAGTGAAACATTCAATTTCCTGTTATAGTTTGTGGCTGAAACGATCCATCCTCTCAGAAAGCCACCCCTCCATTTCCCCTCACATAAAGGATGGCCCCAATATACCAGCTAGGGGCCATTTATAACCCAAAGGAATAGAAATACCCCTAGGGGAGGGAGAAGGCAGCATTTAGCCCCACCACTTCAAATAGAGGATATACAGACTTGGAGTTCATTCCAATCAAATGAACAAAGAAAAAAATAAATGCTACATAGTTTGCTAGTGTCTGGATGCAATATGTAATGAAAGTCAACAAGAAAGCCATGGTCAACACTGGTTCATTTCAACATATGAATACTGCCATCAAAAGGCACATTTCCCTTAAGCTAGTACTCCTAAGGTGGACAAGCAGAAAGTCTGACCAGTCAAGCAATGCCCATTGGCCTTAATTTGACAACAGATGACGGCATTTGGTATTAAATTAGAAGCAACATACATATACTGGCCATAATACACATTTGGTTTCTGGAAACCTAGATGAGGCCCAGGTTGTCCTGTCCCACAGCTCTTTAGAAAGACCATCCATCACTGATGGTCCTGTTACCTGGAGTGCTGGTGGCTCTCCATAACCTGGCCACCAAACAATATCTAAAAGAACAAGAGGGGAAGGAGGGAAAACAGAAGAGTTGCTTCCCTCAAAAGTCCCCAGTGAGTCCCCACCCCCTTAGAAACTGAGGCTTGAATACTGTATCTTGAAGAACACAAGCTGAAGTGGAATTGCCTTCAAGGACAATTAGACAGATTTCAGTGTGGAAGGGAGAAGACTTGGAGTCCATACCATATTTCTACTGAAAAGCCCCAGAGAAGATTTCCTTTTGGCATCAGTATAGCAGCATCTTGGATGAACAACAATGAGGTTTGGGGAAAGGGGAGCGAGAGCTCTTTAAAGCTGAGGAACGGCTGGGTGGTCTCCTTGTCCTCTCCCCCTCCTCCTCAGAGAAGGGATGCCCCAGGGTTGGGAGGAAGGCTGACCTGAACCTGAGATCCCTGCCTAGGCTGAACACCAGTCTGATAAGCTGAATATTCCCCAGGCCCATTGTTCTATTATCCAACAAGTTTAAAATTCAATAAAACACGGTTTTGTTGTTAAAATTTCCTAGTGTAGGAGCAAAACCACATTTCCAAATCAAATTCTAAGACTTCCTGAGGGCAAGAGGCCCAGCTAACCATCGAATCCCCCATGGCCAGTAGACTGCTCTCCACACCACTCTCATTCAAGCAAACTCGGTCTGTTCTGTGGTAGTTAAATTGACCCCGTTTTCTTCACTGTGTCCTTCAGGGTAGAGAGGGACTCACGTGGAAATGATGGTGCAGCCTATCCAGGAGGCTGCTGGGAAAAATGAGAGATCATAGAGGTGGAGGGGCAAAATCCACCATATCAGGATCAGTTCATGGGATCACAGCAGAGTTCACACAGAACAAAAACAATTTAAAACTCTGCAAAAGACTTTTAAAAACATGATCTCTTGAAAAAATAAATTGCAACAATTTTAAACTTCTTCATGCTTATCTAAGAAGGAGGCAAATGAACCAGGATAAAAGGTCTGGCCGGAGAAATAAACGTGATTCTATCGGAGCAGGAGGAAGCACATGTCTGGAATCCGGCTCACTGTTTCTGGGCAGGCGGCTCAGTGTCCTTGCCTCCCGTGCCATGCCTTGCATTGCTTCCTCTGTGTTTCCCAGGAAGGGCACAAAGTCTTTGGTCTCAGAATGGTGCAGGAGGCAGCATGGCGTATGAGCACATACTAATGGTAGCTGCAGTCAGACGGGGACAAGGCAGGGGACAGGGCCAGAGGGGGTCCTGCTGAGGAGACCGAGGAGAGCAGCGACATGGCAGGACACTGCTTCAGACCACGACAATCCAGGGCAGAAGTCCTAGATGGCGCCTTCACTGTGCAGACTGTGATTGGCTTTACTGTGAGTCACACAATTCTGTTCATTGAGCAGGTTAGCCGTTTCATCTGGCAACCCATCATGCAGCTCTGTAAGAGTCAGTTCAATTTTAGTGTTTTCGCTGTCCGAAGACTGAGGAGTTTTGTCCATCCGGGATGCCATCAAGGCATTTTGGTACTGCTGTCTTGTGATCTAGGACGGAAAGAAAAGATGGAGTAGAAACAAAAACCAAGGGGAAAAAAAAGCACAATGAGATAACTCTTCTTTTCTGTTCTCTTTTCTACAGAATGTCTCAGATATGGCCCACCCCACAAGAGTACTCTCCTCCTCACTTTGTTTTTGCCCCTAAGCCCATTCCCTCAAGTATGGCTCCTTAGGGGGAAAGTGGGTGGCTCCCCTTTAGAGAAAGTATCTAGATGGGCAGAAGCCTCAAAGCTTCAGTATAAAAATCATCAGCCTGAAGTCAGAAGGACACAAGTTCAAATCCGGCCTCAAATGCTCACAAGCTGTGTGACCTTGGGCATGTCATTTAATCCTGATTGCTTACCCAAAAAATCATCACCAGGGTCTCACAATTACAAGGGCAAGTCCCTAGGCTTCTTATGTCACCCTCTTTAGATGAAGACTGTGCTGGGTAAACATTTGGAGTTGTTTTGGGAAAATGTGAGCAGAATACACAGGAGAAGATGACGCCTGACACGGGACACATGGGGACCCCAGATGAAGCAATATCTTTCAGGTAAATTCAGGGCCATCAAGTGTATTCTCCCTTCTATATAGTTTCTCTTGGGAAAAAAGGGCATGCTGGCAGGGTAAATTTGGGCCATTTTTCCAAGTGAGACTCAAAGTAATACCTCCTTTTAAAAAATTGGTTGTAGGATTTTGAAGAAAAGAGAGGAGACAATTATATCAGAGAAGGCTGACTTTTCTCCAGACAAACTCATTTGGTATATTTGATAGAAGGCACAGGAAATTCCTGTTCCATCCTTGATTTACAAGATGTGGTCACATCCAATTCCCTAGAGAACTAGCATGCCTTTTACCTCCTAACTAGTCTTACAACAGGCCTCCTTCGGGGCTATCTAGGGAAAAAAATTCAAACCAAAAAACCCCCCACAGGAACATGCATGAAACAGGCCATGCTAGCCTTCGTTATCTCCTGCTCTCTGGGTCCGACGGACACACAATGATGCATGCATATATAACGTCAGGGCTCCTGGCCTGGTCTTTGTCCTACAGGCCACAGCCCTGGACTTATGGTTAATAAAGCTTTACTGAAATGAGCCAACCCCTTAGATGCAAAATGAATGTTTCCTTTGCTAACTCTGGTCTGGCATCATGGGAAAGGTAAACAACCAATACATCCTGTCAGTATTATCAGAGAAGTTTCCTGCTGAGGTTTTGTTTCTTAAGCCAGGTCACTATTCTCCTACCTTCACAAACTGAATGTCTGAGAGGGCTCTCACTGAGTAATCAGGAACATACACTTGAAGGAAAGACGAATTAAGCTGGTTGTTGCTATTCCCTAGCGTTGGGGTCACTGCATCAATCCGGTCACTTCGATTGAGAGAATCAGAATGATTCAAGCCACATGGACGAGGAGGTGACTTGTTTTCAGCTGTGAAAGGAGGTAAAACACATAACTTTAGTTGGGGCAGAAGTAGCCAATGCAATCAGCTCTTTGTTTTCCAAATGAAACATACCTGTAAACGCATAGATCCAGTTGGCTGCGGCCAGCCTGGCATATCTGATTGCACAGTTGTAAGTCACAACTTACAGAACTGGAATTCATTGGTTGGGGTGTGACACAACAGACTGATGCTGACTATTTCAGCCAGAGACTGACATGTTAGGCCCTAATATAAGGAACCCCTACAATGGCCACCCAGCTAGCTTCATTAAATGGTTCCACTAGCTACTTCTCTTAGCAGCAAAGACCTTCAGACTATCATAGAGAGGGTACTTTTCTACTTGAATAAAAGCCTAATTCTACTTAAGATGGACAAGAGAAACTATGGAGCAAAGATCTTTCAGGATGTCTGCTAGGAATGGGATTCTTAGGTATTTGTGTTTGCTGATACTACAATCTGGTTGGGGAGAGATGTCATTGTTAACCATAGATTAAAGCTATCCTTCCAAAGGAGAACAATCAGTTCCTCAGGCTCCTTTATCAATTATTACTTTGTATCTTTGCTTAACCACTAAAACACTACTTTATAACTCAATTACCCCCATGCCCTAATCCTATCATATGATTCATGGCCTCGAAGGCAGGTAAATAACAGACATTTATTAAGTGCTTACTATGTTCCAGGTACTATGCTAGGCATCATGAATACAAATACAACAAAAGGATAATCCCTGCCCTCAAGGAGCTTACACTCTAATGGGACAAGATAACTCACAAAAGGAAACTAGAATTTTGATTACATTAAATTAAAAAGTTTTTGTACAAACAAAGCCAACCCAACCAAAATTAGAAGGGAAGCAGAAAGCTGGGAAACAAATTTTACAGACAAAGGCCTCATTTCTAAAATATATAGAGAACTGAGTCAAATCTATGAGATTACAAGTTGTTCCCCAATTGATAAATGGTCAAAAGATATAAACAGGCAGTTTTCAGAGGAAGAAATTAAAGCTATCTATAGTCATATGAAAAAATGCTCTAAATCATTATTGATTAGAGAAATGCAAATTAAAACAACTCTGAGGTGCCATCTTATACCTATCAGATTGGCTAACATGACAAAACAAGAAAATGATAAATGTTGGAGAAAATGTGGGAAAACTGGAACACTATATACACATATGTATGTATAAACATATACACATTGTGTTGGTGCAGTTGTGAACTGATCCAACCATTCTGGAGAACAATTTGGAACTATGCCCAAAGGGCTATAAAATTGTGCATACCCTTTCATCCGCAATACCACTACAAGGTCTATACCCTAAAGAGATCATAAAAAAGGAAAATGACCCACATGTACAAAAATATTTATAGCAGCTTTTTTTATGGGGGCAAAGAACTGGAAATTGGCGGGGTTGCCCATCAATTGGGGAATGGCTGAACAAGTTGAGGTATATGAATATAATGGAATACTATTGTTCCATAAGAAATGGTGAGCAGCTGGACTTCAGAAATACCTGGAAAGACTTGCATGAACTGATGCTTAGTGAAGTGAACAGAACTAGGAAAACATTGTACACAGTAACAGCAATATTATGTGATGACTGATTTTGTTAGACTTAGCTCTTCTGAACAATGCAATAATCTAAGACAATTCCAAAAGACTCATGATGGAAAATGCTATCCACATCCAAAGAACTATGGAGTCTGAATGCAGACTAAAACATATTATTTTCTCTTTTTTTCACTGTTTTTTGTTTGTCTTTTTCATGGCTTTTCCCTTTTGTTCTGATTCTTCTTTCACAACATGACTAATGTGGAAAAGTTTAATATGATCATACATGTATATCCTATATCAAGTTGCATGCCATCTTGGAGAGGGAAGAGTGTGTGTGTGGGGGGGTAATTTAGAACTCAAAATTGTATAAAAGCGAATGTTGAAAACTAAAAATTAATTATTTTTTTTTAAAGGGAACTAGAAAGTGGCAAAATGAGAGGAAGAAAGTGTTGAAGTCCAGAAAGTCAGAAGCATGGTCGGGAGGGGAATGAAGGTTGGCCAGACTGGGCCCTTCCACAAAATGGAGGTCCCAGAAGGAACTCACTAATGGGAGAAGGGGGCCAGCTGAGCAGAAGAATGTTCCAGGGAGAGAAGGTCTCAGGAGATGATGGATATTCCAGGGTGAGACTGTAGATGAGGCAAGATGCTTGTAATATTAATGGTATCTTCCCTGTCCATTAATAGGCTAATGTGACCACATTTGTTCAGCCATGGATGTTTTGCTGCTCACAGCTGTGATGCATCCTGAGTCATGTGTAGCTTGCTTAGGGGAGGCTTATTTGCTTGAAGGCTTTCACATTTTTTGGTAATTAGCACTGAAGTGCAAGAGTTGTGATGTCTTCTGGCTGTATATATATTCTGGGGTTAGCATTTTACTTCAGGGCTCACTCATTGGAAGAATGTTCCTGTGATTTGGCCAGATGAGACTCTGGGTAGCTGTTAAGGAGCTCCCCAGCTTTGAAAACCCAGATGTTGGTGCTTCTCTCTCTGGTGACTATGTATGTACTGCTTTCATCAGATGGTTGGAAGCCCAGTCTGTTGATCTGTGCTATTTTCTCTACTTATAATTTCTGCTTATAATTTCTTTCTCCTTGTATTTTCTCTACGTTCAGAGTGCTGACCTTTCCCCTGAACTAAGTGAATGATATATATGTTTAATTAAAGGAAGACTGTTGACCCCTTTAAAAGCTATTTTTCCTTTAAAAGCAGATCAAAGAATCTGTGCGCTTAGCCATCCTGGGTATGCTACAGTGCTTGCTGTTACAGTGATGAAGTCCAGAAAGTCAGAAGCAAAGCCAGGAAGGGAATGAAGATTGAAGATAGCAGAAGCCTTCCTTTAAAAAAGGTCTAGTTCTGTTCAGGGGTATAGCTTCTGTAGTTCTAGTCTGGCGGATTTCTCTCATAAGAACAAAGTAAGTGGAAATGGACTGAGTCTAAAAGTTTCTTCTCTTAATGAAATGAGGCTCATAATAATTTTTAGTTAAAAAAAATTTAATTGCTACTACTTCAAGGGTTTTTCCACTTTTACATTTCAAATACAATCTAATTAAAAAATCTTTACTCACTCCACAACATTTCTTACAAAAAGTCATCTGGCCATTGCCTGATGACTTCCAGTGTTGGGGAGCTCATTACAGCACTCACTGTTAGAAAATGTTCGGTAATACCAGATCCAAATCTGTCTCCCTCTATCTTGGGCTTTAGAGTTGGAGATTTAGTCTCCCTTTTTTATAGGTGAGGCCTAGAGAGATTAATTGTCTTGTTCAAGGTCACACAGGAAGTAAGTCAAAGAAGGAAGGCTATGTACCAGGTCCTTTGACTCCAAACCCAGGCTTCCTCCTATAATATCTGTTCTGCCCTCTTCAGCTAAACAGAATACACTAACACTCTTGCTCATGATAGCCCTCCAAATGCCTGAGGGCAGTGATCAAATTTCTCTCATATCTTCTTTTCTTTGTCTTTCTCAGATTAAATATTCTACTTCCTTTTATGATTCTTCACAGACATTTTCCAGATCTTTCACCAATCTGGCCTCCCTTCCTCTGAACATTCTTCAGTTTGTTGGCATTCTTCTTAAATCGTGAAGCTCAGACATGAATGTAACACTTTAGATGGGCAATGGTTGGTGGAGTGGACGGAAAGGCCCCAGATTGCAACGAAGCAGTCATTTATTTAGCAGTCATATTACAATGTTAAGCAACTAAGAACTTTTAGAGTCTTCCCACACAAACAGCTGCTAAAGGTAGGTTTCTACACTTTGTACTTGGGAAATTTGATTTTTTAAAATTTCTTTTTTAAACTAAGGGTCAGACTTTATATTCACTGCTGTTAAATTTCATCTCTCTGGTGTGCTGTTATCGTTCCAGCCTGATTCAAGACCTCAAATCTTTGCTTCTAGCAACCAACAGAACATTCACATTTGCCAGTTTTATGGCAACTTCATATTTGGTAATCATGCTTGTTACATCTTCATTCTTAAAACTGATAAAAGCATTTTAATGGGATGGTGCCAGGGAACTCAGAGCTCTTTAACATACCACTTTAGCAACCTACCCTCCCTGTGGAAAATGATCCATTAAGCCATTCATTTCGATAAGTGTTTATTAAGTGCCTAAGGCATATCAGGCACTGTGAGGATATAAAGATAAAAATGAAACATTTTTGGCCCTCAAATTCAATGTTTCTTGGCATAACATTGTCCAATCATCTACAATCTCACCTTTATCTACTATTATTCAGCCTGTGTTAGTCTACCTTGTTTACAAGAAGATCACAATAACCTGAAATGCTTAACTGAATTTAAGATATACTATGTCTGCAGCATTTCCCTGACCTATTAATCTTATTATTTTTTTTTTAAAAGAAGAAACTAAGCACAGGAACACAAGAAATTAGTTTGGCATGATTTTTTTAGTGAACCCATACTGATACCTAGTGGTTATCGCATGAAACATTTGTTTAGAAATTCATTTGAGAATATGGTTTGGGAATAATATCAAATTCACCACTCCACAAGTTTTCAGAGTCTACTATTTCTGGGGAAAAAATCAAGTGCTGTGGCCATCTCTAGCATTGTGGTCCCTCTCCTCACCACATCTCTCCGGTAAGTTCTTTCAGTTCCCTTATGTATCATGAATTTCAGTCTGGAACCCTGAACTACTGATAGGAACTCTCTTACTACTTATGGCTTCAGTTACCTTTTTGGCATGTTTTTCCTACCCTTTCTGTTTTGAACATCATTTTTCTTGATATAGAACAAAGAAGCAAAAGAGGATTTGAGTAATTTTGCCTTAATAAACAATGCCATCTGCTCCAAACAGTAGTAGTTTCCCTTCCTTGTCCTCACACCCTCTATAATATATATGTATATATATGAATAATTTGTAATTATACAGCCACGATTTAATTTTTAGCTCCCTGAGCCATATTAATTTTTTAGTCTCAGCTATGTGACCAAAGGGGCAAGTAGGTGATGGTGTAGACAGCACATCGGGCCTGGAGTCAGGAAGACTCATCTTCTTGAGTTCAAATCTGATCTCAGACACTTACTAGCTGTGTGACTCTAGGCAAGTCACTTAACCCTGTTTGCCTCAGTTCTTCATCTGTAAAATAAGGTAGAGAAGGAAATGGCAAAACCATTCTAGTATCTTTGCCAAGAAAACCTCAAATGTGGTCATGGAGAGTCAGACACGACTGAACAACAATAAATGTTACCATGCTTACTGTTGCTCTGAATTTTCTGATGTTTCCCTGAAGTCTACAAATATATGACTCATTATTGTCAACATACACCTTCCTTTAGTAGTATGAATTCTATTATGACAAACTCACATTCTCCTAAGATTCTCACTGTTTTCCCAACCAGCAATTTCCCTTCTTACTAGACTTAAGCACAGGATAGAAACTCGTACCGCTTCTTTACCTTCTAAGAGTTGAACTATCAACAAGGCAAGTCAATAGTTGATCAGATGTCATACTTGGTGTTTGAAGTTTCCCACCTCTAAGCTTATCTTTTGATTTTGATGGTTGATTGTTGACTTTGTCATCTGTGTTAGAAAGTTATTGGTATATATCCTCCATACAGATGGGTGGTCTACAGTACACTTCGGTTCTTATTTAGGCTCATATATGATCATAGATTTAAAAGCTGGAAGATACCTTAGAAGAAATCTACTCTAACCTTCTCATTTTATACATGAGGAAATCGAGCTGCACAGAGATTGACTTACCCCACAGCACACTGGTACAGCAGAGCCAAGATTCAAACCTGGCCCCTGGTCTATCCCTTTCTTTTACCCTTACACATATACTTTCTACCATGTTTCTATCCTCAGGGTTATGAATTCTCTTCCTTCTTGGCATACAGTGCCACTACCTAACCCTCTTCTATTAAGTGCTTCTTTCAAATAAAGCATACTCTTTCACTGACATATTCTATTCAAGAGTTCATTCCCATCATGCATTGATGTTTCCTATGAGATCATATCTACCTCACATTAAAATTTCAAGTTCACTTTGTTACTATGCCCAGTACTTGGTTGTCTAGGCACCCATCACCATAAAGTCTTCTATACTATTCCTTTCTTCTCTGTTATTCTGTCCTTTGAATACCTGGCTACTTCCCCCATTGTCACTACTATTTTCTAGCTCTCTAGTATTCCAGAATGGTATCATGCTGTTCCTTGAGGTAGTCCAGGTTCACTTTTTATGGAAAGTGTTGGATATCTGTTGTGAAGTCCTAGCAATACAGAGTTTCTTCTTCTTTCTCCTATGTGTGATATTCATTTATTCACCAACCTCTTGACCTCATTTATCCCCCCGGCTTCCTGAGGATCTTCCCCTCTTGAATCATTGATTTCACACTATCTTTGAAGCCTCCATCCTCTCCAATCACCTAAACAACAAGCCCTTTTACCTTCTCTTCTATCAGAAAGACCAGCCTGTGGTCAATGTTATAAACATGGTATCATTTTTTAGTCTTTCCCAATTCCAAGAAAACTTGTAGGCTGAATTTCCTAAGGAGATGTGATTGCCTTCAAAAGCAATTTAGCATTCAACAAAGGGTACTCTCCAGGGACTTAGCTCAGTCTTCCCACTCTGTTTCATACAAGTTGGGTGTGTCAAAAGGAATTTTTTCTCAATGCCTAAAAATAGCATTTCAGTGTTCTGCACAGTAGGCACTTAAATGTTTGTAGAATAAATACACAATACATTCAGTTTTTAAATACATGGCTAATATATTCAACTCAAAAAGGTGCTCAGATCTCTAACTCATTTTCAAAACCAACCAACTAGGGGCAGCTAGGTGGCACAGTGAGTAGACCACCAGCCCTGGAGTCAGGAGGACTTGTTCCAATTTGACCTCAGACACTTGACACTCACTAGCTGTGTGATCTTGGGCAAGTCACTTAACCTCAATTGCCCTGCCTTCCCCCCCGAAAAAAAGAAAACCCAACCAACTAGATAGATATCTTTGTGTAATAAAGGAAGAATCCTTTAGAGAATTCTTAGGCACTACATGCACAACACTTGTAAGCATTACTGAGGTCTTTGCATCCCATAACTATTACTGTTGTTGGGAAAATGATCTAGGAGACTAAGAGGCCAAAGTGCTGCATTGAAACTTGAGAGAACAAAGCCAAAAAAACTCCAAGGTCATTAAAATATCAAATTCCAAACAGCATTTTTTTCCCTAGGATCCTATGGGGAAATAGTAGTGCCTGCCTCCAAACTTGGCTAAGGTAGAGGGCAGAAGCTGTCTGCCCGGGGACTATGACCAAAACACAATGTGCAATGATGGGCTGGAAATGGCAGACATGCCACTCTTCACTACATCACTATTTTTACTTTTTCAAGTTAAAAAAAGAGCTAAGCAGAACAATGGAGTCAGTAGTTTTTCTCTAGCACATGGATTCAAAGAGGCTATGGATTAAATCGCCTTGCCCCCAAATATGTCAAACTCTAGCAATGAAGACTTTATAAACACAGGAGCTTCTAGGACTGCTGTGTTTAACTCTGCCCCGCCCCCCCAACATCAATATTAAGCATTTTTACTGGACCAGGAACAAGTAGAGTATAATAGATAATGACAAGTTACTATTTTTGCCAGCTCTAAAATTCTAGAATTTAAAGGCAAGCCATGTCATTTTAATTAAAGAAAGATTAAGTCTTTTCTTTTCTTTTTAGCAGCTGGAAGTCGTAGCTAGGCATGAGCAGTCTCCCCTGCAGGGCCCTAATCAGCCGTTTGTCAGGAATGTGCCCAATACTAATTTCAGAACAAAGCTGGAGAGCCCAAGGGAAATGAGGGGCACCTGGCCAGCAGACTGAGCATTGATGCTAGGAAACACGTTCATCTTTTTCTTCTGAATGACAGAAAAAAAGACAGAGAAAACAGGGTCAACATGGCTCACGTAGTCTATAGAATGCTGCTCTCTTAGCACAGAAGCTCCTCATCTCCTTAAATTCTGGTTTGGTTTTTACTGAGTCAGTGCAATGTAACAAGAGGAGCTCCCATTTCTGTAGCACTTTAAGGTTTCCACGTTTCTTGGGTTGGGTGGGCCTTCAGGTTCCCACACATTTCCCATATGCCATCCATGCCCTTCCCAGAGCCAGGGCTGGCTCTGCCCCTCGTTGCTGCTTTGGGAAACAGAATAAGCTGGGGCATCCATGCAGATCAAAAATTTTTCCAAATGCTTTTCATTTCCTTTCATGTTATACTCCTTTGCAGGAATCCCTTTCCCTCTCCCCTGCCCCAGCCCAGCCTGTGCGTTTGCCTGCTCCCTCCCTGGCTAGCTGGGTCCTTTCCTGGAGAGCTCTCTGAAGGGTCACAGCATCAGGCAAGGTGGAAGGGTGGTGAGGAAGGGCGGGGGACCCATCACGAACATTAACAAAAAGAAGCATGCAGAATTACCTGGAGAACCTGCTGCTAACAACTCTGTTCTGTTGACAACAAAGGTACGAGACAGGGACAAAGGAACTGAAAAAGGGAGAGAACAAGGGTGAGATTCTGTCAAAAGTTGAGGAAGGAAATTTGTACTGTTAGGGGAGAAAAGCTGGTTCCTGCTCTCTAGGAATTCAGAAGCATTAATAACCTCCAGAAACACAAAGGACTATATAGTTTCTATGATAAAGAAGAAACACACACGCTGCTTTCAAAGAGGAAAAGGAAGAGGAGGAGAAAAAAGCATTCCCTTTCCTCTTCACTGACCCATAAATCTCTTAAGCTATTTAATACTCAATTCCAGTTGACATTTCAAAACATGCTGTTCTGAAGGACTTACAAACACACATGGCAGTGCAAGAGGGTAACAGTTAGTCCAGCCAACAAAAGACCATAGAGTGAACAAGTGCCAAACTAGGACTGGGGACATTCTCAACTCAAGAAAGAAAAAAAACAAGCATTTGACCCACAAACTTGGCAGTATCACTGTCTTCAGCAAGCACTTTGTGGCTGCTATCTTCATTTCCATTTTTAATTAGTCCAATTATAAATGATCTGACCTGCCACCACTTCAAATCCTTTTCAGAAGGAGGCAGGTTATAAATCCTAAATAAACAAACAAATGTTATGATCTATTTGCATTTTCCTTTTGTTAAAAACTATAATGCATTCATATGGAAAGGAATGTGGCCCTCTGGCCAGGTGCACCAGCATCCGGTAGGAAAAGGGCCTTTTCCAGTGGTCACAGTGACCAGAACAATCCTCTCCCAATGCACTTTGGGGAGGTCTTGTGGAATGTTTATTCTCTTATTTATGATTACTCGTAATTGGAATGAGAATCTGACAGGAGTTGTAGCTAATTAAAAAAATTAAGGGAAGGTTACTTTAAAATTCATGTTCTAAATGATGTATTTGCAACTGACCCTCGACATTTAAAACCCTAGTCCTACTTGTAAAGGAGACTATGAGAGTAGGAAGGGTCATGGGACCCCAGAAAGGCCCCACACACCTGGCGGCTGGTCTGGTCATTAACTCATATGACTCTGGGCAATTTCGGCCCTTAAGTGGCTTCATCTTCCTGTGTGCTGGAGGGGCTGGGTTAAAATGACTAATAACGTTCCTTGAAACACCCTCTGAACCTGGGGCAAGCAGCAAGGCGCCGCCCGACCAAAGGCTTTCTTTCCCTGCACCTGCCTCCCTTCCCATCACCCAGCCTGGACCCACCGACTGCCCGTCCCCCCACGCGTTCACCAGAGCATTTCGGAAGGAGCTGCCCTAAGGCCGGGTGCTTGGGATAGGCTCTCTCTAGGGGCACTGAAGCCAGTCTGGAGGAAGCTGGCGAGTGGCCCGCAGGGTCCCAAGGCAGAGCGCCCCGGGAGATGGGAGATCACTTGGCTCACACACACCGGCCTCCCGAGCGCGAAGTTCTGGCTGAAGTCCGCACGGTGGCGCCCTAGCACCACCTTTAGCACATGTGAACGCGCTGGAGGTGGCTCCGCCGGCCAGGGCTGCGGCGGGCAGAGTCCAGAGCCGGCTTTGCGCGGAGAGGGAAGGCTGTGGCCGCTGGCCGCACCTACCTGGAGCCGCCGTGAGCGCCATCACGCCGTAGTAGGAAAAAGCGCTCGCTTCAAACTTCATCCCTTCTTTCCCAGCTTCAACTTCCACTTTCCCCTGTGGGGGAAACAACAGGACAGTCTCACAGCCCCGCCTGGTGGGCAGACTGGAGCGGCCCACCCCCAAGTATAAAAACCTTTGCTCCCAGCCAAGGGTCTTCACGTGAGACAGAGCCCTCCGGAATCGATGAGTTCTTCCCCGGCTCCCGCCCCCCGCCCCCCCCCCCCCCCAATTGATCTATAAGACCCTTTCTAGCTGTGTGACTGGGCATGCCGGCAAGCCATTTAACCCCTGCCTCAGTGTCCTCATCTGTAAAATGGTAATGATAACATCGACCACCTAGAAGAGTTATTGCCTGTCTCTTGCCCTCTCTGCCCTCCCGTCTCTCTACTTAGAAAAGGGCCAAGGTTGAGCGTTTTTAAAAATGAAATTTAGTTTTGGCTACTACTGTGTGAACTACATAACAAAAGCGTCTTCCATTTCTGGCCATGATCATCACTATAAATATACACATGTACATATATATGTGTCTATATATACCTATATATAACTCTGTGTGAATGTGTGTACACATCTATAGCTATATATTGATCCTACCTCCAGTTATGCCTTTGTTTATTCATCATTTTAAAGAGGAATAAAAAAACCCTAATTTTAAACAATCTACATAAAAAATGTCCTTTTCCGAGCAAAAACGACATTCTCAATCCACTGTTGGTTTTGAACAGCATTGTCCTCATTCCTATAGTACCACGGGTTTAGAGTAGCCCTTGGACGCCTTCATTTTATAAACAATGTAACGAAGGCTCATTGAAATGAAATTGCCTGCTAGAAATCACACAGGTATGAAAGGAAGTGCTGGAATTTTAACCCAGGCTCTCCAATTTTAAATTCAAAGTTCTTTCTATAAACCACAAAAATAATGCTCTCTGCCAGGTGTCTCTTGGGGATGAGACATACACTTTGGAAGTCAGGATATAACCTGAGGCTATATGCCAAAGCAGACAAACTGGACTGGCCACAAAGCAAAGATTGCGGCTTTGCTATGGCAGAGTGGTGTTCTGACCCCTGAAGCAAAGGATGTCTCCAGAACTAAGGCTCTGTAGTCCTTCCTCTCCCAGACAACCATGTACGTCCTAATCAACACCATCAGGACCTCCTTCTCTTTACAACCATGGATTGGCAACTTGAGACTGGATCCTTCTGGCAAGTGGAATTCAGCTGAGATGGCTCAGGCCTCCTGCCTATCTCCTTCCTGACCCTGTCTGTATCTACCACTCTGCTACCTACCTAGCTAAACTTCATTTGGGTGGAAAGTTAAGTTATGGGCCTCCAAACAAAGGATTAAAAAGATCCCTGTGACCAGTATCATCTGCAAAGACACAGTTATCTGTGAAGGAGGGCCTTTCTGGAGTGAGCGCACACACAAACACACAAACACGCACACCCCCCTTCCTCATTAAATCTCTCCCCTCTCCCAAGCCCATTCTCAAAGAAACATTTCAAGTTCTGCTTTCTCAAAGTCTTTTTCACTTAGTGACAAGCATCTCTCACTCAGCCTCTGTCACAAAAGACAAGCGAGTCAGAGACCTGCAGATCTAGAAGGGATCTCAGATTGATTTTACATCGCAGGTAGAACAGACTTCAAACAAGAAATATTCACTTATGCTTACTATATGCAAGGCTCCACACCAGGCGATGTGAAGGGGGAAAAAGGAGTGAAGGCAAACCCTTAACTGCAAGGTACTTAGAATGTCACTGACAAGAACCATTTTTCCTTCTGGCCTCCATATATTAGGAAGGACATTGACAAGGTAGAGCACGTCAAGAGGAAGAATGGCAGGACAATGCAGAGGTGACTGGACAGGAAACATAGTATATATTGTCAAACCCTGCTGTGTTGGTTACTTTTGCTCTATTGATTTTTTTCTTTTTTTAACAAGAGGTGTGCCGAGCAATATATTTGGAAATGAAGGTGATATAAAAAAGATGGTTATAATTTTTTTTAAATAGGTATTTATTAAGCACCTACTATATGTTAGGTACTGTGCCAATTCCGGGAATACAAAGGCAAAAACAAACAGTCCCTGTCCTCAAAAACACTCTGTTGTGGGAAAACAACATATACACAGAAAAATAAATACTTATGAAGTAGATATAGAACAATTTCTAAGGGGGAGAGCAGTAGCAGCTGATGGTAGAGGAGGGGAGGTGGCCCAGGACAGGATTCCTGTCGGAGCTATCAAATAAGCTGAACCCTGAAGGAAGCTAGGGATACTGTGGGGTAGAAATAAGGAGAAAAAATATGTCAGGCCTGAGGCATGGGTGATAAAATACCACATCCATGAAACAGCAAGTCAGCCAACTTGACTATAATATAGACTACATAAAGGGGAGAAACTTGCAATACAGCCTCAAAAGGTAGGTGTGACCTCTTTGGAAAGCAATTTAGAACCAAATGGCATATTTTTTGATGCAGCAATACAACTATTGGGTCTATGTTCCAAAACAATAAAAAAAGAAGGAAAAACATAAATACAAAAATATTTATAGCAGTTCTATTTGTTATAGCAGAGAACAGAGAAATTGAGGGGCACCCATCACTTGGCAGCTAGGGGGACAAATTATGGCATGTGAATATAATAGAACATTATTGTGCAGTAAGAAATTATGAAAAGGAAACCTGGGAAGACTTGCATAAACTGATTCAAAGTGAAGTAAGCAAAACTAGCAGAACCATTTGATAACATCAGGGGAAAATAATTCCACAAGACTTAAGAAATTTGATAGATGATATGTCAGACTCCAAAAGACTGACTTGCTGCCTCTTGATAATGAAGTGATAGACTCGGGATGAAGAATGGAATATATTTTTGGACATGACTAACATGTGGATTTGTTCTGGGTTTTGTTTTTCCTAATTTTTTTTCTTCCAATGGAGAAGTGCTAGCAATCGTATGGTCAAACAAGAAAGGAAGGAAAAAGAGAAAGGAAGAAGGGAGAAAGAAAGAGGAAGAAGGGAGGGAGAGAAGGAGAAAGGGAAGGAAGGAAGGGAAAGAATGGACATAAGGTCATGGAAGCATTTTTTAAAAAATTTACAGAAGTAAACAGAAAATTCAAAAGAAAACACATGATCAAGACAGCTGCATCTATTACATACTTACAAAGAAAAGCAAACTACACAACAGAGATTCACAGTTTCATGCACTACTCTCATTATCAATATATTCTACTTTGGGTATGGAAGTACTCATTTTATCTGGTGTAAAATTCAGAATAAAAAACTTATTTTCCCAACAGACACCTGGCGGAGAGTGTTATTTTTATGGTTTATAGAAAGAACATTGAATTTTAAATTGGAGAGCCTGGGTTAAAATACCAGCACTTCCCTTTCATACCTGTGTGATTTCAGCTGGAGCCAGATTGTGAGGTGTTAAAAGTCAAACAGAGGAGTCTGTATTTTAATCCTAGAAGAGGGAGCCACAAGAGTTTCTTGAGCAGGAGAGTGACATAGCAGATCTATGCTACAGGAATGTCAATTTGGTAACTATGTGAAGGATTAGGGAGGGGAGAGACTAGAGGCAAGGAGATCAATTAGGAGGCAAGAGGTGGTGAGGACCTGGAGAGATGGGGACGGATATGAGAGATGCGAGCATCAAATGGAGGAACAAAGAACATCTAGCCTGGAGAAGAAAAGACTTGGGGGTGGGCATGATAGCTATCTTTAAATTTTTAAAGAGATACCATGTGAAAGAGGGTTTAGATTTGTTTTATTTGGCTCCAAGGTACAGATCTCAGACCAAATGGTGGAAATTTCAGAGAAGCAGACTTTGGTTCCATATAAGGAAAAGCTTCCTAACAATGAAAGTTAACTCAAAATGGAACGGTCTGGTTAGAGAGGTACTCGTTATGAGAAGGCTTCAAGTCGAGTTTGGATGACCACTTGTCTAGGATGTTGTGGAAGGGATTCCTGTTCATTTTGTTACTTAGACTAGTTGACTTGTGAGGTCTCTTTCACCTCTGACATGCAAGTATGGTCCTATGCCATAAGCCAAATATAATAAGATCTCACAAAGATAGTCATGCATAGTAAGTACCTAATTACAGACAGTAATGGCTAGGGAGATTCAGAGGAAAGGAATATCAGGGAAGGCCTCCCCGACTCTGTAGGATCTGAACTGAACCTTCAAGGATAGGTAGGATTTAGACGGGTGAAGAAAAGAGGGAGGGCATTTCATAGGCCTGAGACTCTACAAAGGGAATATGGCTCGATAAACTACTACCATGAGCAATTCTAGCATGGAATTAAAATGGGAAGGTGTCTTGCAGAGTAGAATGTTCTTTCAAGTTACAGGACATCACATACCCTCTCCTGCTTGGTACCTTGCCTCCTCTTCTTATTCTAGCCCATTTCTAAAACTGATTAAATGTGCTAAGTCTTGGAAGCAACCTATCACAACTTTATGGAGAAAGTCGTCTTCCCACTATTGTGTAAAGGGCAGCAAGGTGGTCCAGCTGATAGAGTGCCAGACTTGGAGGAAGGAAGACATGAATTCAGATCTCACATATTTATTAACTGTATTAATAAATGCTTAAATCTCGAATGAGCTAAAGTTTATAAAAATCATTAAAGCCACAAAAATGCTTTTAGAGTTATGATCATCAAGAAAGGTAACAACAAAGAGACAGGCCTGCTATTTGGGATGGATGGGATTACATTAAAAAACGACAGCGAAATCAGAACTTAGCTGCTGTTTTTCTTCTATTTTCTCTTTTTAAAAAATGATGTTCAGTCCAAAAACAAAAATTGTTAACAGTGAACTGAAACTCAAGAAAAAGAGGTAAGAGATAGCTACTTTAAGGAGTTTAAGTCACCTGGCTCAAACAAATTACATACCAGAGTACCAAGATTGCTGATCTGTGATCTTTGAGGAATGGTGAAAAACTGAAGAGAAGCAATGGAATCGGACATGCGCAATAACCCAATTTTCAAAAATGACAGGAAGGTGGATCCTGCTAAACTATAGACAGATAAGTCTGATATTCAGATGTCAATGCTTCAATGGATCTATGATCTCAAGTGGACAATAAATACAAGATAGATGACTACAAGGAAGTTCTTTTTAAGACATTGATAAATACAATATGCAAGGGTACCGTAGAAAAGGCTTCACAATAAGTCAAAGTAAGTACTATTTACTAATAAGTCTCACAAATATCAAATACTGTTGGGAACTCTGGCTCAAAACATGGGAAGACTTTGTAACCTTCAAGCTGTCAAAGTGGGGAATGGGCTAAATCCAGAGGTAGTGCACCCCACCCCCTCCATTGGATAATATTGTAGTGGGGAGATGGTGGCAGTTGTTAAAGTTCTTTCTGGTCCTTCCAAACAACAGTGCAGACTCTTCTTTGTAATGTTATTAATTTCTTCCTCCACATCTTATCTACTGGAACCATGATGTCCTTGAACACTTCCTGAGCACCTCTGCATCACCTGAAAAGTTCGTCTTTTCTCCCTCATTCTTGCTATATGTCCAGGCTACCTCCATTTCCAATTATGCGTTTCCTGAGGTGCCACTCTTTGTACACAAATATCAATAGTAACATGGTAAAGTTTACTTAAGTCTACTATACATGTATCCACTGCCCTTTGGGTGACTTACTTGATTTGACTGACTGTGCATATACACATACACATGTATAGATTTGGGTGGTTAGGTGCCATAGTAGATAAAGTGCTAGGCCTGGAGTCAGGAAGACTCATCTCCCCGGGTTCAAATCTGGCCTCAGACACTTACTAGTTGGGTGACCCTGGGCAAGTCACTTAACCCTGTTTGCCTCAGGTTCTTCACCTGTAAAATGAGCTGGGGAAGGAAATGGCAGAATATATCAGAGTCAGGATGTGAAGCCAGGTCCTCCTGACTCCAAGAAGGCCAACTTCCAATGCTCTCACTATGTTACACTATGTGTACAAGTATACACACATATGTGGGTATATACATACATGCATGTAGTATGTGTATATATATATACACACACACTCTGATTTGTGATTTGGTAACTATGTGAAGGATTAGGGAGGGAAGACACTAGAGGCAAGATCAATTAGGAGGCAAGAGGCGGCGAGGGCCTGGAGATATAGGGATGGATATGAGAGATGCAAGCATCAACTGGAGGAACAAAGAACATCTAGCCTGGAGAAGAAAAGACTTGGGGGTGGGCATGATAGCTATCTTTAAATTTTTAAAGAGATACCATGTGAAAGAGGGTTTAGATTTGTTTTATTTGGCTCCAAGGTACGGATCTTGGACCAAATGTCTCTATACATATATAACGCAAGACTTCAGTAATGTAGCATCAAAGTAGTCAAGGGATGTGAAGAGTTTTTAAATGAGGGAGCAGTCAATTGCTATAAAGTAGTCAAGTAAAATGTGAACTAAAAAAGGGCTTAGAATTGTGGGTAAGGCTCCAAAGGACTCACGATGAAGAATGCTATCTACATTCAGAGAAAGAACTATGAAGTATGAATGTAGATTGAGGCACACTTCACACTCGCCTTTTTTTCCCCTTTTTTTCTTTCTCTTTTGTTTTTGTTTCTGGGGTTTTTTTTTTAGGTCTGTTTCTTCTATCTCATGATTCATTCCATTGGTCATAATTCTTCTTCACAACTTGATTAGTGTGTAAATAAGTTCAATGCGAAGTTATATGTAGAAAAAATATCGGATTCCATGCCGGCTTGGGGAGGGAGGGAAGAAAATCTGGAACTCAAAATTATGTAGAACCGAGTGTTGTAAACTAAAAATAAAAATAAAAATAAAGAATTGTGGATAAGGAGTTGACTAGAAACCTTCAAAAATCTAGTTTTATTCATTAGAATGAATGAAACAGAAGCCATAGTATAAGAGGCAATGCAAAATGGGGGTGGCAAAGATACTAGAGGGGGACACAGGTACAAGAACTGGCCTTGGAAAGGAAGAAAAGCCAGAACAATTAATATCAAGATATTTAAGATGTAAAGCAAAGATGGAAGATGTTCATCCAAGACAACCTTGGCCTTCTCATTTGTCTATTTGTTAATTCATTGGTTAATTGCACTTTTATCATTCCTTATTTTACTGAAGAGATAAGAATCCCAACAATGCCAACCACTCCCTATGGAAGAATGAAATATTACATAAAGGTTACCTGGTTCCATAATATTCAGTGTAAATAGCCTCATTACTTGTTTATGAGAGTTAAATGTTATGTCTGAGGACAGTGTTGCCCTGACTGCACAATCCAAAGTTCTCTCTGGAAGCCAGGCAGTAGAAAGCATACTCCTTTTCCATAAGCAAAGTCGAGCAGTAGCTACACTATCCTGAGATATACCTCTGGCCTCTACTGGATGGGAACAGGCCTCTTCTCACCCCATCTGATATTTGGTGACAATGAAGAAAAGCTGCATCTGCAGGTATAATGCTACTTGAGGGCCACCAGACAGGGCATGTGGGCAGGGAATCAGGAGTTTACAATGAAGAAAACTTGGTGTTATTCTTAGATACTGAAAACCTGCAAGGAAAAAAATACCTGTGGCTCTGGTAGGAAAAGTCGTTTTTTTCCCCTGATAACACATTTTATAGTGAAAGGAATCTAGTCAAATACCTCAGTGTCCCTTGTTGATGTAGCTTCCCCTTTTTCTTCTTGTTTGTAAAAAATATCACTATCTCTATATCAAGGGTAACTAATTAAATTCATAAACCTAGTTTCTGTTTATACTTCTATTCCCAGAGTCATTTAACTGAAGAATTTTTCTTTTACTTAAATTCATTTAAAAGAACTGAAACTGAGTTTGAACTTTATAGATGTGTTTTACACTTTATATCTTGCTCGATCTGACTATAAGGATCCTGGGTCAACAAATATTTTTATATGGAAATTCTTTTGACTAAGGCAGATGGTCATAGGCTATTAGCCTTGAGATTAGGAGTAAAAAATAAAACATAATTAGTGAACTTAATTAGTGAACTAACTAATTCTTCCTCACTGTAAAGATTTGCATTTACCCTATAATGTGGATATAGTGCTGGCCCTGAAGTCAAGAGGATCTGAGTTCAAATCCCAAACAATAACTGTGTGACCCTGGGCAAGTCACTTAACCCTGTTATGCTTCAGTTATGTGCTGTTATGCTTCAGTTTCCTCATCTGTAAAAGGAGCTGGAGAAGGAAATGGCAAACTACTCCATTATCTTTGCCAAGAAAACCTCAAATGTGGTCACAAAGAGCTGGACACAACTGACTAAACAACAACATAACATAATAATGATATATACATACTAGCTACATCCCACAGAAAAGGCATCAACATGGATAAAACACAAACCTATTGATTTGGTGCTCAAAGGAGGGCACTGCATTGCTTATTAGTTTGAGGTTTTTAAATAGTTTAAAGAAAGGGATGGGAGGGGGAGTTTAAGGGGAATAGCTTGTGCAAAAGGAGAAGTCAGAGGGTACTAGGGAGGGTCAATCTGTCCAGGCTTATAGGTTATGGCATATTTTCAAATTCTATGTCACTAATGTTTGGGTTGTAGATTTGCTTCCAGTTTTGTTTCATATAATGTACTTCTTAACTGTTAGTGACGGTTGGGCCAATAAAGGTTATAAATGCTTGGATTAGAAACAATCTTTAGATGTAAGTCCTAGGCACTATTTTTCGAGCTCAGCTTAAGCTACACTAATTTGCTAGGATAATATTGCAGAAAGTGATTTTTACTATATTTTTTAAAATCAGCAAAAATCCATCTTTTCTCCCAATAACTCCAACCTTCCTCATTGAGGACTAAATAAAAACCAAATTGGATCTATATGCCATCCATTTTGGCCATAGCCAGAAAAATCTATCTCATTCAGCACTCTGCATCCTTTACCTCTGTATTGGAAAGGAAGCAGTTAGGAGGCACAAGGAGAAGAGCACTAGGCCTGGAGTCAAGGCTGAAATTCAAATCTGGCCCAGACACCAATTAGCTGTGTGACCTTGGGCAAGTAGTGTCATCTCTTTTTGACTCAGTTTCTTCAACTGTAAAATGGGGATAATAACAGCATTAACCTCACAAGGTTGTTGTGAAGATCTAATGAGATATCTGTACATGTGAAGTGCCCAGCACATAGCAGGCGTTATGTGAATGCTGATTCACCCACACTCCTATCTGGAAGTGGGGAGCATGTTTCACCATTAGTCCTCTGGCATAGTATGTGGCCATTACAATGATAAAAGTTCCTTATTTTTTCAAAGTTGTTTTTCTTTACCATATTGATATCATTCTATAAATTATTCTGGTTCTGTTTATTCATTTTGCATCAGTTTACCTTAAATCATCATGGTTTCTCTGAAACCACCCTTTTTCATTTCTTACAGCACAATAATATACCATACCTTGTTCAGTCATTCCCCATTTGATGGGCATGCCCTCAGATTCCCATTTTTGCCAATCTCAAAAAAAGCTATAAATATTTTTGCACATCCTTAGAGCTTGTTTTGCTTAAGATTAATCCCTCCCTTAAACTACCTTCCTTCTAATTCCCACTTTTCCTATTTCCATTTTGGGTGAGATGTATACACAGCTGTTTGTGTATTCCCTTCGTTGACCAATTCAGATGAGACTGAGTTTCAAGTGCCAGTCCCTCCACCACCCCGCCTCTTGCTCTATATGTCTACTTGCACACCCTGATCATGTGGGATAATTTTCCCTAATCATCCTTGTCCTCCCCTGCCAAGTGTGTTTCTCTTCCCTTCTCTTTCCATTCTTCTCTTAAGATCACCAAAATATAAGAGAATCACTCCCAGGCCTTCAGTCTCCTTAGACTCCCTCTATGATCTCTAATGATGATAGGGTTCAGTGAGGAACACATGTATCATTTCTCCTTATTAGAATATAAGCAGTTTATCCTTGTTTAGTCCTTTATCACTGTTCAATTGTGATTGCCTTTTTATGTTTTTCTTAACTCTCATATTTGACTTCAAAGTTTTTTCATTAGGAATGCTTGGAGGTCCTCTATTTCATTAAAGCCATTCTCCCCACCCCTAATTCTACCGTATAGGATTATATTTAGTTTTGCTGCATAAGTTATTCTTGGCTGTAAGTCCACATCCTTTGCCTTCTACAATATGGTATTCTATGCTTTCCATTCCTAGATACTAATGACTGCCAAAATCATATGTGATCCTCACTATGACTCTTTAGTACTGAATCTTCTCTGTTTGTTTGTAGCTTTTTTACTTTGATCTGTAAAATTCTGGAATTTAAGATTAAGAATTAAGGAGTTTTCATTTTGAAGTTGCTTTTAGGAGGCTACTGGTAAATTCTTTCCATTTCTACTTTATCCTTTGGTTCTCACAGATCTGGGCAGTTTTCTTCTAAGATTTCTTGAAATGTGGTATCTAGGTTCTTTGTTTGGTATTCAGATAGTCCAATGAGTCTTAAAGTGTTTCTCTTTGATCTGTTTACTCAGCTAGTTGTTTTTGCTATGAGACTTTATATTTTCTTCTATTTTGTTCAATCTCTTCATTATGTCTGAATATTTCTTGTCTCAATGAGTCATTGGCTTCTATTTGGTCCATTCCAATTTTCAGCAACTTTGCTACTTGGGCAATGTTTTGCATCTCTTGAGTCAAGCCATTAATTTCCCTTTCCAATTCTTTCTTCCAAAGCTCTTACTTCTCTTCCAATTTTTTCCTCTCGTTTCATTTATAAAACACTTTAAAACTTAGAAAAAAACCCATCTTTCTTCAATTCCTCTAAGAATTCTAGTTGAACTTTGTGGCCAACGTATATTTTTCTCTGAATCTTTGCTTGTAGATATTTTGGAGTCATTCTCTTCTTCTAAGTTTGTATCTTGAGCATCTCAGTCACCAGAAGAGTTTTTTATGGTGGGATTCTTTTTGGTTTTTGTTTGCTCATTCTTCCAGCTTACTTCTTGACTTCTAGCTTGATGTTACTGCCAGGTTCTGTGAACTTCTGGAAGGAAGTTTTGGGCTCGTCCTGATCCGAGATTCTTGGGGTATTGAGTATTATGTTGTTCCAGGATCTCAGAGACAGTTCAGGCTGGGGACCTGCAAGCTTTTAGTAATAATGATAATAATAATAACAGTTAACATTTATATAGTGATTACTATATATCCAGCACTGATCCAGGGCAAAGTCTGATTGTTGCCCCTCTTGTATGAGCTCTGCAAGTTTCTGACCTGGGTTTTGGTCTGAGAAATGGTAGACAGCTGCTGGACTCAACCAATGTCACCATCTGGGAAGTTTTGCCGGTTCAGAGGGACACAGTTGCAGGCTTCCTTTTAGATCTGGGACTCTTGCCCTGGTTATTCATCTCCACTGGCTTCAGAGCCCTACAGCTTCTGCTTGCTTCTGAACCTGCTTCTTTCTTGATGCACCACCTTTGGCTTCCCTAGCTAGGAATACTACCCCAAGTTTCTATGATTTAGAAATGGGTAATGGGCAACCAAATTTTCAGTTGGTACCAGTCCCTGTTGAAATGCTCTGGTATGAGTCTGGTGATACCCTGGAAAGGTTCTGGGACCTCTGCTTTTTCAGCTACATAGGTTCTCCCTAAACTAGAATGCTCATCATATAATACTTCCAGTCAGACCCCATCCCTAGTGTTCAAAGACCACTCTTTCTCTCTATTCTGATCTAGGCTGGAAAAAATGACTCACTATAACTTTGTCTTGGATTTCCCCATCAGGACGTGTCTTCAAGATCTATTTAGAGGAGGTAGTTTGTTGTATTTGGGGGTGGGGGGGAAGCTCACTGTACTGCTTCCATCTATTCTGCCATCTTGGTTATACCTCTAGAAAGTAATTTCTAGGATTTTACAGGTGCTTCAAGCAGTTGGCTATCCTGAAAGAGCTAAGATCACCCAATTCTATCATTTCGTAGCCAGCACCAGCTTAGCACTCATTGCTAGGAATCCCTCTCAACCAAAAACATACCTACTTAATAAAATCTCATAGCATTATCAACATGAATATGAAAAATGGCAAATTTGTTAGGAATACTTACTAAATATCTTACTAAAAAGGATAATACATTTGGGTAGCAACAATCCAGCTAGCAGCTGCTGTGGGGGTGTAAAACCAACAACAACCAGCTCACAGGCAAGCCCAGGTTCTTTTGCTCTGCTTTACTAAGGAAAGCAACATTAAGGGGTTAACAATCTTACTTTAATCCAACATACAAATATCATTCACTCAGTTCAGAGGAAAAAGCCAGCACCCTGAACTTCAGAGGAAATACAAACATCAACAGATAGACCTTGTTTGATTCAAATCCCAACTTATAGTTACCAGAGTTTAACCAAGTTCAAACATCCAGGCAAGCTGGAGGGCTCTTAACTACAGCTGCCCAGAGTCTCCACATCAGCATGCCACCAAGAATGAGAACCCTAAGCAAATAGCGCTGTCTTCCCTTTAATGTACTCTTTAGCCATCATCAAACAACATCTGAGCAACCAGAACTTAAGCTCTTACTATTGGCTCTGGAGTTGCCACCTCCCCCTAGGACCTTGAGGGCTTCACACCCACATCGATTTAGCACCTAATAGCTAGGGGTTTTGGGCCTACCTGGGAGCAAAGATATAATCAGACCTCCCTTCATTGGCCCCACCTGGAGCCCCACCTTAGTTACCAATTCACACCCACATAGGCTTAGCACCTAATAGATAGGGGTTTGGGCCTGGGGCTTAGCACCTAGTAAGACTCAAAGACACTTAATTATTTTAAAACAGTAAGAAAGTCCCAACTTAAATGGTATTACAATTTGTTAACCAGACAAATTGCTAAATAGGAAGAGATTTGAAAACATGGCAACTATAATGTGAACTGATCCAATCATTCTAGAAAGCAATTTGGAACAATGTTCAAAGAGCTATAAAATTGCACATACCCTATGATCCAGTAATACCACTACTAGGTCTGTATCCCAAAGAAATTTTTTTAAAAAGAGAAAAGGATCTACTTGTACAAAAATATTTGTAGCAGCTCTTTTTGTTGTGGCAAAGAACTGGGAATTGAGGGGATATCCATCAACTGGGGAATAGGTGAACAAGTTGTAGTATACGATTATAATGGAATACTACTGTGCTATAAGAAATGACAAGCTGGACAGTTTCAGAAAAACCTGGAAAAAACTTATATGAACTGATGCAAAGTGAAGTGAACAGAACCAGGAGAACATTGTGTAACAATATTGTATGATGATCAACTGTGAATGACTTAGTTATTCTGAGCAAAACAACAGTCTAAGACAATTCCAAAGGACTCATGATGAAAAATGCTACCCACTTCAGAGAAAGAACTGACGGAATCTGAATGCAGATTGAAGTATACTATTTTTCTCTTCCTTCCTTCCTTTCTTTCTTTCACAACATGACTAATGTGGAAATATGTTTTGCATGATTGCACACGTATAACCTATATCAAATTGCTTATTTTCTTGTCTCAGGGAGGGAGAGAATTTGGAACTCAAAAATTTTTTAAATGCATGTTAAAAATTGTTTTTACATGTAACTGGGAATAAAATATTATTCAAAAAGAAAAAAAGAAAAGAAGACACGATTACTATGTAAGAACTTCACATGTACATCAACAAAACAAGAAGTGTCATGGTGAAGTGGATAGAGGGCTGGTCTTGGAGCCAGGAAGACCTAGTTTCAAATACTAGGAAAGTAAGTCGCTTAACCAATCAGTGCTTCCTCCAGGACTAAGAGTTTTAGAGAAGTTGTGAAGCTGCACAAGCAGAGGAAATTTCCACACCAAGTTCCCTAAACTTGAAAATCATAGGCGATTGGGGATGAACTGATTCTGTTCTGAGATTTTAAGAGAGGAAAAAGAGAGGGTAATGAATACACTTGTGTAGAAAGAAGGAAGATGAGGATGAAACTTATTATTTCTAACAACTGGAGTATATGAGGATGGCATACAAACACAGATGAAGGAGTGGAGAGAATGGGTTATCAGATGACTCTCATTCTTATCTGAATCAGACACATATAGTTTGGTGTAGAAATACATCAAACTCACCACGGAAACAAACAGAGGTGGGAGGCAGGGGTAAGAGAGATGATGATATTGGAAACAGGATAACCACAAGGAAAACTAACTACTTGATCCTGACCAAGATAAAAAGCAAAGAACTAGAATCTAAGCAGGTAGCCATTAATTGAGGAAAGCTGAATAACTTGGATGTAATGGAATATTATTGTGCCATAAGAAATGCCAAAAGAGATGATTGCAGAGAATCCCGGGTAATATAAGCTGATACAGAATGAAGTGTGCAGAACTAGGAGAACAATTTATACAGGGATAACAACATTGTAATTTAAACAAAAACACTTCGAAAGACTTAAGAACTCATCAATGCAATGAAACCTCTTGTCTTTAGGAGACATATGGTGAAGCATGTTACCCACCTCCTGACAGACAGTTAATGGACTCAAGATACAGAAAGATATAGGTATGTGTGTGTGTGTGTGTGTATGCGTGCGTGTGTGTGTATGTATACGTATATGTGTGCATATATATATATATATATATATATTTGTAGACAAAATCACTGTGTAGTCTAGTTTTCTTTGGCTGTGGTTATTTGTTACATGAGGTGTTTTTCTTTCTCTCTCTCAGTTTTTAATTGGAGGGAGGACAGAAGGGGTTGGTGGTGCCAAAAAGGAGAGCTACTGAAACATTTTTTTAAAATTCACTGAAAGAAACAAAAGGAAGCACAAACAGGATAGTTTTGAAAGTAACTGTGGAATTATGACATGCTTTTTATTTAAAGCAAGTTGTATGGCATGGAGGTTCACAGTTTCATGCACAATTCTCTTTTTGTGCCCTAATGTATATATGCAAATGGTCCTTTTTTGGTTTTTAAGTTAAAATAAAAAAATCAAATTTGATTTAAAAAATAAAATAATAAATTCAGACTCCCCTGCCCAAAAAATCAACAAAGAATGTCAATATGGACTACACTCAGGACATAGGTGCAGTTCCTATTAGATTATGTGATAAAACAGCACTTATGAAAATGAAATCCTAATTAGATGTAGAGGAGAGAAAAACAGTGAACAGCTACACCATGTACAATATTACCACAGAGATTCACAAAGCTAAAGGCCTCTTTTTAAATAGTAAATGGCTTTCACCATCATTCATATTTTCTATTTCAGGGTGGCACCCATTACCCTACCTGACAAATTAATATTTGCTTTGCTCCCTCTCCATAGTTAACATAACAGAATTCCCAAGGGTTGTCAGAGTTTGAAATTTCTCTATCTCCAAAGTAAAAAAAAAATATATTTAGAATTCAGGGGTGAACTAGGCCTGGAATGGTTAGCTGGAGCAGCTAACAAACTACTGAGGCATCACAGAAAAGCTTTGTGAAAATTATAGGTAACTCTTTAATGCGTAGCATTTTTTAGAACCATTTGTTCCTTGTTCACGCAGAGGGTCACACATGGATACAATTCATTCTAATTTTCCTAACCAGGAGAAAAAGCTCATATAAGAGTTGCTTTCAAAGAAACCATTCTTGCTTATAAAAAATGATTCTGGTAGCTGAATTTAATGCCCATTCTTCACTCTATTTTCTCCATCTCTGTTCTAGAATGCAACAAAGCATGGCCAGAAATCAGAAAACCACATTCAGACAATGAAGCTGCACAGAAAACCTTAGAAAATCTTTGAAATGTTGCAGAAATAGCCCAAATCTATTGGGTGAACAAGGCAGATTCAAAGGGTAATTTCACTCAAGTACTGTTCTGGGCTAAGTGTCTATTCTCCCACCAGGTCATTATGTACACTAGAAGACCATGTCATCAAACATGGGCCCAGATGGATCTACTTTCCAACTACTAGAGCGGGTCATGTCACAGTGAGACTAGCATAATGTCATGATACCTTCAAAGCAAAGAAGGCAGGGGTTGGTCAGTATCTAAGCATCACCAAGGAAAAATCTGGACTATCAGATAGATGGTAGAGATAAGAAAAAATGGAAAAGGATCTCTTCTGAACCCAGGAAAACCAAACTCCTATTTGTTTGGGCAACAGTTACTAAGAAATGCATACCAATTAGCCTTTAGCCATTCTGTCAAACTATGGGTTTGGATCAGCAGAGCTCACCTTCTGAAGCTCTTCAACAAATTCGACCACACTAAATAGTCTTTATTTGACTCGATACTTTCTAAAATTACCAAGAGCCTTCCAATCAAAGGTATAAAAGTGATCACTGACATTACTTTTTACTGGGGCTATTCACAGATATGAAATGAAAAAAAAGATACCACTTAGAGCTTTCCATAGCTAAGATCATATGAAGCAGGACAAGGGAACCTTGGCTCTTGTCCATCTAGTGTAAGATTGTTTAAAAAGCCTGATTAGATGGAAAGAAGGAAGGGTGCCAAAAGAGAAATTACTATTAAATAATTCTTCTGACCTGCAAAATGAGAACGAAGTAGTCTACAGGTTTGTTTCGCTGGTAGAGGTAGTATTCTGGGGCTTTCTTGTTCTTCTCATCGTACTTCAGCTCCTGGATGACATTGGGATGTTTTAGCAGCCTTAGAAGGATCTTCTCTGACATCTGGGACGGGCTAAATGCTTCTACTTCTACAGATATAAACACAACTTCATATTACACTTTGAATATGTGGAAAAGAATAGTATAAATTAACACTAAAGTGAGTAAAAAGAGATCATGGATGCAAAATGAAGCATTAATATATTAATGAAACGTCTGCTTGTTGATCCACTAGGGGCTCGATCACCTAGGTCCTAGGAGAATCAGAAAAAACTGAATTCTCTTTTGTTTCATTTTTATTCCTTTTTATCAACCTGATTCATTAATTTTCATTTTCACAAAAAGCACCTGACTTCCCAGTTAGAGAAAACGATTATCAACCAGAAACAGACTCACTGATCCCTAGCAAGCCTTTCTCTGAGCCATAACACAGTTTGTCTGATGATGACCCAGAAGAGCATAGGTCAAGTCCAAGGTCAGGAGGTACCAAAAATAAAGGATCAGTCTCTATCTCTGTCTCTTCTTCCATCTCCCTTTCTCCCTCACCTGTCCCCTCTTTCTCTCTCTTCTTCCTCTTTTTTTCCTCTTCTCTCTCCCCATTTCCTTTTCCTTCTAACACCTCTCTTCAACTCTCTCTCTCCCTCTCTCTCTCTCACACACCCACATAAGCACAAGACGCTGTCAGAATCTCATTTTCACAATTCTTCCTTCTTTTGACATTACTAGAAATAAAAGTGTAGAGATTTAGATATTCACAAAGAAGACATAATCACAGTCTAATATGCATTCAACTTATGATTTTTTTAAAAAAAATCACAGTTGTTATTACACTTGGGGAAAATGTAGTTTCATAATAAATGTTAAGAATACCAATTACTAACTTCTCAGAGCTGCATTTGACCAGGCCTACAAAATAACCTAAAAGCCAGATAAAGAACAACTTTATTCACTTTAGTTTTGAATAATGGTTCCTAGATGGCAGAGAACAATATTATCAGAATTTCAAAAATGCAGAACAATAATGAGTTAAGTTTGATGTTTGTTCTTTTCTTAAACCAAAAGAATATGTATGGAGATTTCGGACACAAAAATTGTGAATCCCATTTTTCTTCTTTTCAAAATATTTTTCCAGTACACTGGGTGCTGACAGGGGCGGCGTAGATGTAGTCTTCGAAGGAGTCGCTGGTCAGTTCCAGATTTTCTCCCAATCCTCTTGCTAGATAGACAAAGCTCACCCCTTCCCCTAAGGGGCCACTGAGGGAGCATGGGAACGGTCTTTTTGGTGTATTCAACCTTGACCTCTGCATGTCAGTGCCGGCCATATTGGTGGATTGGGTAATGTGACTAATGGAAATAGGCCATCGAGAAATCCATGTAAAAGACTTGATATTCTTGTTTTCATTAAAACTAGGCGAGTCAAAGATTTTACTTTGAAAATCTATCTGCTTTACAAACTGGTAAGGCTGTCTGTGTTATCTTACCACTGGTATCCACAGTTCTTTCCAGGCAAGCTGAATAACAAGGTGAATTGGTCAACTGCCTAAATCAAATGGACCCGGATGCTGTCCAGGTCTCATGACTCGATTCCCTACTCCACAAAAGCAGGCTCTACTGTGGGGTTTATTTGCGAGCAGTTAACCTGATGAACTGTACATGCAGGGTGGCAGCACTAACGTTCATCCTTACCTTTCAGACCAATTTAAAGTTACTGGTCCACCCCTGGTAAATGTCTCAGAGGGTTCATGCCGACACTGAACACAGGAGAGGAGAGAGTTTAAAAAGAAAAACAAAACAAAACAAAACACAAAAGTGGCATTATTTGTCACCCCATTTCCCAGCACCCCCCACAGCCCACCCTGTCCTGGCTGGTGAGAAACAAGTGATTCCAAACCGTGATAAGCGGCACTTGCCTGTTGCTAGGAAACGGTGCATTGCCAGGAGCAGCTGTGGTGATATTTTAACCTTCATCTCACTGTCTGTCTGCTTGAAGGCAGAGAAATCTTGCTTCCTTTCCCGATGGGCCACTTTCTTTTTAGTCCTATTATCAGCTGGGGGAAGGGAAGGAAAAAAGAAAAGAAAAAAAAAAGGAAGTTTGTTCCATGAGATCAGGGATCTCTGTGAAAGAAAATGTCAGTACCAGTTAGAATGGTTACACCTGTCTCTGTAGGAGTGCTTGTACACACTCACTCACTCTCTCTCTCTCTCTCTCTCTCTCTCTCTCTCTCTCTCTCTCTCTCTCAGGAGGGAAGAAGAAAGAGAATCTACTCCTAGCACTGCACGGCCACAAGTACGGAGTAATGAAAATAAACACCTATAATGCTGCCTACCAGCAACAATCTAGCTCATGAGAGCCTTTGGAAAATGCATTTTCAAAATTCACAAATACGGTGGCAAGGGACAGCTTTTCTTAATAAAGTTGTACAAATGGTGCATGACATAAATGCAGTAGATCACACTGGTTTTCTCCATGATATTTTCCCTCTACATACTCTTCCTTGGTGATCTCATTTATTCCCATGAGTTTTAAGTAGCATCTATATGTAGATGACTTCCAATTCTACAAATATAGTCCTCATTTCCTCCAAAACCATAATCCTGCATCATCAGCTAACGGTTGGACCTCTCTTATGTGTTCTATTGGCACCTCAATCTCAACACACCTGAAAAAGAACTCATTGTATCTTCCTTGAAACTAGCCTAAACTTCTTTATTTCAGATGACAGCAGTGCCATGCTCCCAGACATTGACAGTCATAAACAGAACTCATGATGTTTCTTCCTAATCTGTCTCCGCCTCCCCTTTCCTAACTTCTCTATTTCCACCATGGACAGGTACCACACCATCCTTCTAGGCTCTTGGGTTGGTCCTTTTGGAGTCATTCATTCTTGATTCTTCCCCACTCTCTTGATACAATCATTTGCCAAGTCTCATCAGGACTACTTACACACCATCTCAGACCCACCCCCCTTTTTTCTATGCACACAACACCCTAGTTTAAGCATGTAACACCTTTGGTCTGCATTATTGTTTACAGTCCTGCTTTTCTCCAATCCACTCTCCACATAGTTGCCAACAGGTCTGACATTTTGATGCTCTTTTATATCCCAATGAATGCTCACTTAAATAACTCAAGGGCTGCTGCAATCTCCTTTAGGCCATAGCAGAAAGATTCATAAGTTGCTGTGACCAAAAACAAATTAAAAGGTACCAAGCCAACCTTTCCGCTGATAGCCAGGCTGCTTCTCTTGATGACAGATTGACTGTCACCAGGTCCATATCCAAAGCGTGTCCAGCTTAGTAAGATTTGCCAGCACTTGAGCAGCCATTAAAGGAGGGCTTTAGTCAGACATACATTAACATAGGGGGAAAAACTTAATTCTTTCTTTTTGGGGGATCCATAGAGTTAGTGGACTATTAAACAGAGTTTATGTTGTGGAGCTATAGGATGGAAGCTGTCTGTTAGAAATCTAGCCAAGCAGTCATCAACTATTATTTGAGTGGCAACTATGTGCAAGACTGTTAGGCTCTGTTGTAAGGGATATGGAGATGGTTGTGATGTACTTTTGGGCCCTCAATATGTGCAGAAGCTCCGGGAATATTATGGTGTGACAAAGGTAATTATGTTCATGTCAGACAGACATGTCTAGGCAGGAAAAAACAGCCTCGAACAAAGGTTGCGAAGCCTCTTTTCTTTCATTCTTGAGTACATACATTACTCATTTTAGAGGCAGTGATGGCAACCAAGAGATGCGGTACTTATGCAGTACCCAAATGATGAAAGTCTTGGGGCCACACAAGGTTAGCAGAAACAAAGTTGTTAGTTAGTGAGGGCCAAATTGATTTCTACTTATCGGGCTTCTGCTGCAGAATAGCAGTTTCTTTAACTCATTTGTTTAAATTGTCAACTCCAAATTCTTTCCCTCCTACATCCTCTGTCCTATCGAGAAAACAAGAAAAACAATACCCATAAACAAGTACAGTCAAGCAAAACAAATTTTTGCATTCAGCCATAGCCAAAAAAAAAAAAAAAAAAACAAAAGTAAAAACATAAGCCTCGACTTGCAACAAATGTTTCTATCTGAAGGTGGGCAGCATGTTTTTTTTCTTGAGTCCTCCGGAATTGTGGTTGGTCAGTGTGTTAATTAGAGGTCCTAAGCCTTTCAAAGTTATTTTGCTTTATAATATTGCTCTTATTGTATAAATTGTTCTCCTGGTTCCATTCACTTTACTTTTCATCAGTTCACATAAGTCTTCTCAGGTTTCTCTGAAACAATTCTCTTCATCATTTCTTATAGCACAATAGTATTCCATTACACTTATCCCATAACTTGTTCAGCCATTCCCCAATTGATGAGCATCCCTTTATCTCCTCAGTTTCTAATTCTTTGCCACTACAAAAAAGGGGCTGTAAATACTTTTGTACATCTGAGTTCTTTCCCTCTTTCATTGATGTCTTTGGGGTATGGACTTAGTAGCTTATTATTGGGTCAATAGCACAGTTAAATAGCTTTTTAAAAATTTATTT
>CM053624.1:84287945-84308686 GCA_028646595.1 Phalanger gymnotis
CCACTAAATTCCTCCCACCAGGTGGGCCTGGGGCCAGAAGCAACTGTGGCCTAGTTCTAAAGCTGCCCCACCTCTGGTGCCCCAGGGGCAAGTGGCTGGAACTGCAAACTCAGTCACACAGCTTTTCCCACTAACCTTCTCTGCTGTCTTTGCTCTTTGTGGGTTGAGAGGTCTGGTACATGCCACAGCTCGGTATTTCGGGATGCCAGGGCACTTTCCGCTCGTCTCCTGGTCTGGTAGGTCCGCGTCTGGTCTGTTCGTGCCGTGCGCCGCTGCGCTCTGCTCCGCTCCCCTCAGCTGGGGGCTGGGAGGTCCGTGTGGGACCGACCTTACCCAGAGACCATCCAGGCTGTCCTGCAGAGGAGCCCTGCTTCGCTCTGCCACTTTGTGGGTTCTGCAGCTCTAAAATTGGTTCAGAGCCATTGTTTTATAGGTTTTTGGAGGAACTTGGTGGGGAGCTCACGCCAGTCACTGCTTCCCAGCCGCCATCTTGACTCCACCCCCCCCCGAGAGGGGAGTTTTTGTAGGTGGTGAAATAGAGAGAGAAGCATCAACATCTCGGTTTTCAAAGCAGACAGGGCTAGGGGTGGGGAGTGGGGGGCTGCTTCAACAGCTACTCAGAGTCTCACCACCAACATTCTTTCAATGAGTCAATGATGTATGCCCACCCCATTCTTCTCTTAAGATCATAAAGACATAAAAGAACCATTCCTAGGCCTTTTCTAATTTGATTCCCTCTATGAACCTTGATGATGCTAGGGTTCAGAGGGGACACATGTACCATCTCCCCATATTAGAACATAAGCAGTTTATCATTGTTTAGTCCTTTGTCATTGTTCAATTGTGTTTTTACCTTTTTATGTTTCTCTTAATTCCTGTGTTTGAACTTCAAAGTTTCTATAGAGCCCTGGTCTTTTCATCAGGAATGCTTGGAAGTCCTCTATTTCATTAAGAATTTATTCCCCCTTTAGGATTATACTTAGTTTTGCTACATGAGTTATTCTTGGCTGTAAGCTCACATCCTTTGGCTTCTACAATATGGCATTCCAACTCTCTGCTCTCTTATTGTTGAGGCTGCTAAATCATGTATGATCCTCACTGTGGCTCCTCAGTAATTGGATTCTAGCTTTTTGGCTGCTTGCAGTATTTTTTTTCTTTGACCTGGAAGCTTTGGAATTTGGTTATAACATTCTTAGGAGTTTTCATTTTGGAGTTGCTTTCAGGAGGTTACCAGTAGATTCTTTCTATTTCTGCTTTGCCTTTGGTTCTGACAGACCTTGACAATTTTCTTTTAAGATTTCTTGAAATACAAATTCCAGATTCTTTTTTTGTTCATGGCTTTCAGGTAGCCTTACATTTTTCTTCTGAATCTCTTTTCAAGATCAGTTGTTTTTACTATGGAGATACCTTATGTTTTCTCCTATTTTTTTTTTCAGTCTTCATTTCATTTGAATATTCCTTGTTGTCCATTGGCTCCTATTTAGTCTCTTCTATTTTCAGGGAGTTTGTTGCTTGGCCAAGATTTTGTACTTCTGGAGACAAGCTGGTAATTCCTAATCCTTTTTTCTATAATTCTAACTTTTTTTTCTAATTTTTTTCTCTAGCATTGATCTTTCACTGATAAAAAATCTTTTTAAACTTCTTTTTTGAAACCCTTGTTTTATCTCTTCCAGGAATTCCTGTTGAATTTGTGGCCCAGGTGTGTCTTTCTTTGAAGCTTTGCCTGTAGATATTCTGGAGTCATTCTCTCCTTCTAGGTTTGTATTTTAGGCATCCTTCTCAATAGAATAGCTTTCTTTGGTGAGCTTCTTTTTGGTTTCCTTGCTTGCTTATTCTTTCAGCTCACTTCCTGACTTCAGACTTGATATTAGTGCCAGGTTCTATGCACTTCTGGAGGGAGGTCCTAATTCTACTTTAGTGGGGTATTGAATGTTGTATTGTTCCAGGATCTCAGAAACAGTTCAGGCTGGGGACCTGCAAAGTTTTCAGTGCTCCCAAAGTAAAATCAGGCAGAAAAAAGTCTGCTCACTGCCCCCCTCATTAGAGGGTGAATCTGGGTATGCGCAATAGTAGGCTGCTGCTTGACTCTGTCCCTGTCAGCGAGCTAGGAAACTGCTGGTTCAAAAGGACACAGTTCAGAAGAACAAAGATTCCCCCCTTTTTTTAACATATGTATTTTAGTTTTATTTGCTATACATCACTATGACCTTATTGTAATTGAAATCCATTACAGGATTATTTAGTCTTAACTCCACAAAGACAATAATACTGCTGTGGAAGACCAAAGGAGAAAAATGTGATATTTATTTACAGTCCCTTATATTGTAAACATTTAATCTATATACTGTTACTAACTTCTAATAAGAATTAAGAGATTTACATAGACAATTAAGGAAATGATGTCTTGTGTCTTGTATTTCCATTCAAATTCAGCAATAGCATATTATAATAGAGCATCTGCTCTTATTAATTACCCTAGCAGTAAGTTTTCTTCAGCTAAGTATTTAACTTTCAAAAGAACTAAATATACTGAAGTGCTATACAACTACGTCTACTGAAGCCCACACAGCTGGCTTTTATTCCATTTTAAGAATAATTTAAAGTGCTATAAGCAACTTGTCAATCAATACTTTCTATAAGAACAAAACTACCTTTAAAGATTAATTTACAAGAAAATGTACAATGTTCATCTGGGATGGCTGAAGTTTCAGCACAAAGTCACTGTCACACTATAACAGCAGTTTATATTTGTTTGTTTTTGCATAACATAGAATAGAAGCTTTGAAATGAACTGTTTGATGAGTTATTATTGCCACAATGGTTTATTATTGATTTTCCTACAAAAGAGGACAAGAACTACTGGTATATTCTAGCCTGCCATTATTTTTTCTTGAGGTCACAACAGTAAATTTGCATATACCATGAATCTACTGAGTTACAATATTGTCTACTACAGTACATGACCCATTTTATTAGCGCTGGTGCTAACTGAATTTACAACATATATCCACTCAATTTTTTTTAAATCACATTTTTTTTCTTTTTTTGGACAAGAATAAACTATATTTTTGGATTTGAAGTGCAACAAGGCTAAAACAACAAAACCATGAAATAGTATATCTGATATTTTATGCTGAAGAAATATGCATGTGTTTCATAGTCTTTGTACTTCTGATAATGCCCTGCTAAGCTACAAATAAATTAATACCATATTTTCTTGCTTAATATATTAAACCAAATAGAATCATTAAGTTCTCATACTCCTTTGCAGTTCTGAAAATCTTTAACAGAATCCAATAGTGTTGTTTCCCCAAACCTGTAAGTGTAACATGGTCTAATATAATCAGCATTCTTTCTTCATTTCACTTTTTCTAAAATGGAACTGAGAATGCCTTATAAATAAATGATGCTGTTATACTCAAGTGAACTAAAAACTAGACAGTATCCTTTAATTTGGCATATAGTTTTTTATGTATTGGTTCTACAATGCAAGTTGGTCACTCTCAACCTCAGCAGTACTGTAGTCTATCATTACTTATAATCTCAATCTATGCCCCACATATGTTATTCCTTTAAAGGAATCATATAATTTTAATTTTAAAAATTAACTAGCTGGAAGTTCAACATAGCAGCACTAACATCAGAGAGACTGTGATGATACCAATTTTTAGATGGGAGTAGCCACTCCTTTGTTAAACTGCAGTCAAACTGCAAGTTACTTATACTACATGGCACTAGGCAAGTATTACACTTTAAGAACTCAGGGGTAGGAACATGATTTTAAAAAAACCCTCCAAAATTATACCTAAATAAACAGTGACACAAACTCATCTAAAATAGTTAGTGACATGCTACATTATATTGCTTCATGAACTTTCCAAACTATGCTTGTTCATGTCAGGTTTGGGGCATTCTCCTGGTAAGAACAGTAGTTATTCAAAAGCCCATATTTCAACGTCTTGAATAAAGAAATCTTCTTTTTTAGAAAGTGTATGGTTCCCAAATGTTTTACAGGAATGACTTCTACCATGGTAGAGATCCCCATTAAGCCAAAGTGCAAATTCTCCCCCTCCCCCACCAAAAGCTAGGGCATCCATATCTCCTTTGATAAAAAACATTATCTCCAGTCCATTTAAAGACCTCAAATTCTGGACAAAAAGTAAAAACAAAGGTCTCTCCAGTACCATAAAAGCCTTCACTCGCTTTAAATGGTTCTGATGCCAATGCACCAAAAACCTGGCCATCACTGTCTTTAATCATCATCAGCACTGGTATGTCCAAACCTAACATTGTTCGATACAGAGTCTTCAAACTTGTACCATGTTTCCCAGTACCATAGACAAGAGTCCAAGGATAGCCAGTGGTGTGTGGTGGAAGGTGTTTAGTGAGCTTTTCAATTTGATCTGGTAGTAACAATTCACTTGGATCACTGAAATTTGGTCTAAATGCTTCAGAATCCAGGTCTGCTTTTATAGGAGTAGCTTGCTTTGAATTTACATCTTCCCTTGTGGTAATCTGGAGACATCTGCAGAGTGTGCTCAGTTCTTCAGTATTTAGAGCCATCGATCCTGCGGTGATACTCAGCCACTGACACTATCTCCCACTCTCTGGCTGCAGCTTCAGAATCATCAGAAGTTTCAGGTTCTTCAATTTTCTTTACCACTGTAAATCCTGGTTCTCTAATAAATTCACCAGTATCTTCTGCATATGTTTCTGGACTCTACTGAATGAAGAATGCATATAAGTGATCTGTCCTTTCCTGTGGCACAGCAAACCAATATTCATGTTTCTTATCTCTCTGTGCTTATTGTTGCATTGTGGCACTTGCTTGAGATACAATTGTTTTTCTCACTGGTTTTCCAACTCTAAGACATAAGAATTTATGCAATCGATGTCTTCTCTTTTCTTTTAAAAAACCTGATCCTTCTATATGTCCATCTGCAGGTGCTATTTTGTGTTTAACTTCTTTTTGTGACACCTGCTGAATATTTTCCCTTTGCTGTTTGGTTTGTTGCATAGTGTGACTTTTCCAGAGTTTACGCAGCTCTTCCACCTCTGTCTCAGAGTCCTGAATTTGTTCTTTCTCTTGTTTCCCTTTGTTCAAAGTTTCCTTTTTCTGAGATTCTGTGATTTCCCCAAAGTGCCTGTTTTCTTTCTCACCTTCTGGTCCTTCTACTGAATTTTCAGAAAGTGTAAAATCCTTGTTTGTGTTCATTTCGACCCCCATATTATTTTCCTTATGGCACTGTGTTTCTTGTAAAGACTGTTGAGAGATACTTATAACTGGATCTCCTTCTTTTAAGGCTACTTCTGGATTGTCTAAATTTGTTTTATGACCTAGAGTCCCCACATCATGGGCAGGCTATTCAATATTGTCTTTTAAGTTATCAGGAGTAACAGTAGAATCTGGAATGCCTGTTAAACATCCTCCACCAGCTTGCACAGTTTGGACAGATTCTGATGATGCACCAGAAGATTTATCTCTACGTAGTTCATCTGAAGAAATGAGCTCCTCCCTTATTGGAGAGAGTTCTGATTCTGTGAACACATCTTCAGAGAGAGACTCCTCAGTGCTCTTAGGTGCGGTGCTGGCATTGTCATTCCCTGTATCCCGAATCCTTGAGTCTATGTCATCAGTATTACTTCTTGTCATTTTCTTAAAATAGCAGAGATCCCTTACCGATAATTGATCTACCTCTATGGGTAAGGATTCCTTTATTTTGCTATCCAGAATTTCTTTGTACATAGCAGCTGACATCACCTCTTCCACTGGACACATGATGCCATGCTCCTCACAACCATTCTCTTGGACCAAGGGGTCAGTTTTATGTGGACTGAACATTATATTATTTGGCGTTATACTAGCAGTACATCACTAACTGCACCCTTGCCACTGGTAACGTACTTGCAATTAATTTTAAGAAATTTTTCAGTAAATGCTTCTTCTTCCTCAGAAGTAGAAGATACAACTCTGGCTGAGCGAACCCAAGTAAAAGCAGAAGAGGGAGTTGCCTCTTTATGATGGCCTCCATCTGTATCTGTTGGCTTATCAAACTCAGCTTCTGATGAGGTTGGTAACAAGGGGCTTATAGGGCTAAGAGATGGGGAACTCTCAACACTAGAAACATATTCGGGATCAGGAACATATAAAACCTGTCCAGTAACAACTGCTCGGGAAAACAGCTTATTTAACTGAACCAGTTCGTTAGGTGTGGTATCAAATTTCAGGGCGATGCTATTCCAAGAATCCCTCCATTCAACAGTATATTCAATGGTTCCTTTCGGCTTCTGAAAAGACATCCGTCTTCCATCTTTCTTTTGGCCGGTGTCAGGTCCTGGCAGGAAAGACGAAGCCCCTAAAGAGCCGGCCAGGAGCTCCGGGTCTGCCGAACCCGGAGTCTCTTCCCTCAGGTAGTCCTCGAAGCGCACCTGCCGGCTCCCGCTGCCCCCGAGCCCCCACAGGCGGTTGGCGGTGCCCCGCAGCAGGCGGCTGCCCTTGCCCGTGAACGTGCTCAGGTACTCCATGGCGACACCCTGGCTGGGGGAGGGGGGGCGCCGCCGTCGCGGGGCAGGCCCGGGCCACCAACGATCTGGGTCCAGGGGGTGGGAGTAGGCAGAGGCCGGGAAGCACCGCGCCCCAGCGCCCCGCTGACGCTGTCCCGAGCAGCAGCAGCGGCGGCAGCGCCAGGTTCCTCTTTGGTCTGGGTTATTTCTCTGCAGGCTTCAGACTGGGATGAAGGTTCTAACTGAGCCTCTGCTCTGCTCCTGGAGTCTGAGCCCAGCTGCTGGCTTCCTTCACTTCCTACTCTCTCATTACGCTGTCCCCAGTCTACCCTGACCTAGAACTGTGTAGTGAGAAAGAAGGCTACCACTTGACTCCTGTTCTCATACCCTGAATGAAGTTATGATGCTCTGGTATGAGTTTCAGGGCACCCTATATGGGTCAGGGACCTCTTCCTGCCTCAGTGCAAGAAGGCTCTTTCTAGTTCATAGTCCTGGCCAGATCCTGACCCTAGTGTCTGTAGTGCTCTTTGTCTATCTCCCTGTGGCCTGGAAAAATGACTCACTGTGATTTTTTCTTGGATTTTCCCATCAGGATTCAGTCTGATACATTTTTTAAATCATTTTCTCTCTCTCTCTTTTTTTTGGAGGGGAGAAGGCTGGGCAATTGGGGTTAAGTGACTTGCCCAAGGTCACACAACTAGTGTGTCAAGTGTCTAAAGCCAAATTTGAACTCGGGTTCTCCTGACTCCAGGGCAGTGCTCTACTCACTGTGCCACCTAGCTGCCCCCTGATACATTTTCTACATCTGTCTAGAGGAGTTCTGTAGGAGAGCTCGCTGTGCTGCCTCTTGCTATTCTGCCATCTTGGCTCTGCCCCCATAATATCTATTTCAAACTGTATACATGTTCACCATAAACTTTGTCCTCTCCACCCAACACCCTTCAGTTACTGCCTTGGGTCTCTGGGTCCTAGTACAGTACAGCACTTAGGTGCAAAGGATCCATTCCAGGTAATAAGTACCCTAGGTGGCTAGAGCTGCTCCCTTCAAGCCTGATCCCAATACTACTCCCATGCACCCTAGGTCTGGCTATGATGCCAATCACCATCTGGCTCTCCCTGCTCTGTATGCCAAATCCTTGTGAGCCAATACATAACCTCCAGTGGTACACCCAGTACTGTAATTAACATGTAATAATAACAACTAATACTTACATGGTGCTTTAAGGTTTACAAAGCATTTTACATACATTATTTCATTTGATCTTCATAACAATGCAGGTGGGTATTATTATCAAGACTGGGAGAAATTAAACGATTTCCCCATAGTCAAAAAGCTAGTATGCTGGGATCTGAACACAGAACTTTTGGATTCTAATTCTAGCACTCCATTCGCTATATGAATATGATGCATTTTCATGTTATCTGGAAATTAATCTATCATTTTTATTTCATTTAATAATTATCTTTCTTCAAATTCCTATCTCTGACTATATTATTTCTTATGACTTCCTAGTTCAGTTTTTCTTTCACAACTTTATAAGTTCTTGGTAATACTCTAAAAATATCAATGACATTTACATTTCAGTATTAAAATATAAATTAAATAACTCAGAATTTTAAAATAAGTTTGCTTTTCCATTAAAAAGATATTTTAAAAAAACATTTTTTCTTTCAATGTGATGACACAGTATTTTTCGGTTTTTTTTTAACATTATAAACTTCAAGCAATGGCATATAAAGGTTTGGTAACTAGGTAGCATAGAAACTCTTAATCTTGGAGAAATGGTTTGTGCAAAGCTCCATGGACTTCTAGGCTGGAGTCTCATTTTAGGTCAAAGCCACTTGCCTTTAAGGGAAATTACAAGGTAGGCCTTGGTCACCCAAAGAAATGCCTCCGTTTTGAGATTTATTTTGGTAGTAAGGGCAGTGATCGTGAAGTGAATTTAACTACTTCATTTTAAAAATAACACCTATATTTTAGATATATTTGCATTTTAGTTAAGTTGGTGTACATAAAGTTTATTTTTCATATGACCAACTTCCCACTAAAGTTTCTCTAACCTCTTGAAAAGTATTAATCATTCTATAGAATTTTTCCGAGCTATGTAAATGGCTTTGTGAATAAATGAGACATGGTTGTTGCATCTTACTCATGTTGGGGGGGGGGGGGTTGGTCAAGGGAATTCTTCAATTATCTTGAAAAATACAGACTTTGGTTCTGGAATTTGACTATTTTCCTCCCCACCCCGCTCCCCTTTCAGAAAGACAAATTTCACTGATGGAAGTTTCTCCCAAGATGGCTGACTCGGATTCATTTGTTCTGTGAAGTTTGGATTCAGTCAAAGGGCCACACTTGAGGACCTAGAGCAGGGATGGGGAACCTGCAGCCTTGAGGCAACATGTGGCCTTCTAGGTCCTTGAGTACAGCCTTTTGACTGAGTCCAAGTTTTACAGAACAAATCTTTTTATTAAGGGGATTTGTTCTGTGAAGTTTGGATTCAGTCAAAGGGCTGCACTTGAGGACCTAGAAGGCCACATGTGACCTCAAGGCTGCAGATTCCCCAACCCTGGTCTAAACTCTTCTAGGAGGCACCTCTTGCATTGGAAGTGGACAAAATCCTTTTCACCTTTTTCTGCTTTTCTACCTTTCTTCTAAAAAGATCTTGAAAGCAAAAGAGTATGTAGGGAGGAGCGACAAGGCAGGAAGCCTCAAGTGTTCTTCCCTTTCGGAGCACCCAAGCCTCAGAGTGGTACCATAAGGCTGAACATCTCTCTGGGTCGGTGGGGTGAGTCTGAACTCACCAGAATGTTGAGGTGTTGCTTGTCTAGCTATTCCCCAAAATGTTTCTTCTCTGGCTAACTCCAAACCATGAGATAGCACTGTAAGACAGAATGGGGGGTAGAGGGAAGGTGGTGGTACTATGTAGAGCTCTGTGGAAAAGAAGAATTTACCAAATATTGAGGGGTTGTCCTTCTGGCAATCACAATTTTATGCCCATTCTAGCAGAAAGGACATAACATCCTAGACCATAGGATGTTATTTAGTATGAAGGCCTTTCGAATCCTCGTGGAAAGTGGGAGAGGGAAAGGAATTCTAATTTGACCATATAAATCCTTAAAGTGTTGTCTGTGTTTATTTACAGCCTCTTGTGAGTCCTTTGCATTTTGTACATTTTCTGCGGGGTAAAATAACAGCTGTCTTGCATCTGACAAATGTCTTATTACATTGATTGCCTATATAGGATCTGGGGAACCCTTTTATCCAAATCTGTGGAGACCTAGACATAAACTACATTTGGAGATTTCCCAGAGCAGCAATTCTCAAAGTGTGGTCCACATTCCCCTTGGAGTCCCTGAAAGCCTTTTATGAGGCCCCGAGGCCATAACAATTTTCATTCTAAAACTAAGATGTTTTAATTTCCAATATGGTAAATAGTGATAGATATAACCCACATAAACGAAAGCTGTTCAGGGGGTCCTAAATTAATTTTAAAGGTGTGAAGGGGCTGTGAGACCAAAAAGTTTGAGAACCACTGTCCTACAGCAAGCTTGGAAGAGAGAGTAGGTAGATATCATGAGACAAAGAGAGTAATATATGATAATCTCCCCAGGATTTCAGGATCTGAGGTAACAGGTCAACATATAACACAAAGTTAATATATGTACCTGCACTAGTTATGCAAACAGGCTATAAATGTCTCTAAGTATTTTCACTTTCCTTCAAAATTTCAAAAGTCCTGCCCACACTTACTCAGCATCCTTAACCTCACAACACTAATATTTCTGCCTGCAGTCATACACAAAGTTCTCCCGCAGGCATGCCCATGAAGACGTAACCAAAAAAGATCAGAAAGGAGTAGCAAGAAAGAAGAGAGAAAAGATACAGTAGCATCACTGTATGTTTCAAAGAGTTGTACCTTCACGTAAGACAAAAAGGACTGGGGGATGAGAGGATAACCGCTGTTAGAAGATTATTAAATTTATATCGTAACCAGCATACTCTGCTCAAAAGCAGCCAGTAACAGTTATTACCACAAAAGTTGTTAAAGAGAAACATGCATTATGGGAAATTTAACGTAGGGCAGACATACTATGTAAAGGTACTCTGTTATCTATCTAGAAGGCAGCTAGGTGGTGCAGTAGATATAGCGTTAGGCCTCAAGTCAGGAAGACCTAAGTCTTCAAATTCTGCCTCAGACGCTTAATAGCTGTGTGACCCTGGGCAAGTCACTTAACCTTGATTTACCTCAGTTTCCTTATCTGTAAAATAGAGTTAATAATAGCATCTACGTGCCACGGTTGTTGTGAGGATCAAATGATGATAGTTGTAAAGTGCTTAGAATAGCGCCTGGCTCGTAGTAAGGGCTATATAAATGTTATCATCATCATTATTATTATCTGTATATATGCATGCATATATATTTATATATACTTATGCATATATATATGTATGTATGCATGCATGCATGTATTTCATTTCTAGGCCACGAGATTGTCCCCAGTTTCTTCATACTTTATTGGATGGGCTTCATGAGCTGCTGCGGCCAAAACAATGATTCCCACTGGTAGCCAGTCCTGTGGTGACAAGCCTTTCTGAACCTAGCTGCCAAGTGCTCAGTCTGTTACCAGCTGCATACCTGAAACCTTTCCAGTTAATAGGACCTGCCAGAATCTGGGGTCAGTCAACATACTCTCAAAGAACCAGTGTTACCTTAATGGTCCACTCTGGCACTGCCACAGGCCTTTTATGGAAGTGGGATCTGATATAGTTTCAAAAATACTAATTTATTGTCTTCCCAAAACAGAAATAACAGAAAGTATTAGAGAGCCCAAATCTCAAACTCCCACCCATTTCTTATAGCTTATCATCTATAGCCATTACTAACAGGAGCAGGCCTCTCTAGCTTAGCTGCTTGCCTAGCATCATCACTACTATTTCTTTATCTGTTATTGCAAAGCAAATTCTCTCCTAATAGTTCACTTAGCCCCTGTGGACCTGGGGAATGCTCTGTCTACAATAGAATTTCAGCAATAATCCTACCCTTGGGAAACATGAGAGAAAGGAGGGACCTCTATCAAGTAAGCAGCCATGTAATAGGTGGTATGAGCAATGCCTAAGAGGTGTCGCCATTTTTAAAAGTATAAATTACCAATCTCAAACCAAAATAGGGTAAAAAACTAAGGTTAGAATCTTGAATTATTGGCAGCCAGTATTGGCTTCTTCCAGATCATTCAGATGGAACTTCAGCCTTGGGTCACTATGTTGTCACATTCTCTACTTTAGTCCTGGGGACCAAGAGGGACCATAAAATATTCTCCTTCTGAATCTACCTTGCTAGATCAAAAAAGTCCTTTGCATAGATAAGGGGGGGGGGTTCATTTTACCCATGCTAGACCTGTGATTTCATTAGTTAGGGAACTCTTATTATGAAAACATCTTCCATCAATGTTAAACAGCATCTGCATTGCAATTGAGAAAAGTTAGAGGCAAAAAGAAATTAGGCAACTTGCCCATGGTCGCACAAGTAGGACTTGAACTCTAGTCTCCCTGACTCTACAACCAGCCCTTTGTCCACTATACTATACTGCCTCTCCTTTGTCAATCAAAAAAGAGGTAAAAAAAAACAATTTAAACTAAAGTAGAATTTTTTAGGCACAACCAAGGCCTTTAAATCCCAAGGGCTCGGCAATCAAACTCCACGCAAATTTTATCAAACAGATCTGTGACCATATCCATTTGGAAGTTCCCTCTGATGATGCACACAATAACCATTCATGCCTGCCCAACTTATACAGCTCTTGTCCATGACCTCCAATGAGTTTGTCACAGGGGAGTCACCTAAAATTGGAAGAAAGTAGTACACTTGGGAAATGAAACCTGTTTCCTAATGAATGGTTTCTGTTGGTCTATCATTAAGAAATCACTCTTAAGAATGAAATCATTGGCTTCTTCTTTTGAAATATTAACAGAAGACAGTTCAAGCAAGGCCATCCTTGCTCTCTTCTGACATCTTGAGGGTACCAGTGGAGTACTCCTGCTGTCCACTGTCATCCTTCACCCTCACCATAAGCCAGAACCATTTTCTACTCTTAAATTTTTTTTGGAGGGGGGAAGGCAGGGCAATTGGGGTTAAGTGACTTGCCCAAGGTCACACAGCTAGTGTGTCAAGTGTCTGAGGCTGGATTTGAACTCAGGTCCTCCTGACTCCAGGGTCAGTGCTCTACTCACTGAGCCACCTAGCTACCTCTTTCTACTCTTGATTGACCCATTATTCCTTGATGACATCTTTTATGATTGTTCTTTGCCTAAGTTCCCAATTAGTTCTATGTTGCAGCTGCTCACACCCAGCCCTGGGACCTTCAGTGTGATATTATTCACTTATAATTCTCTGAAGACTCCATGTTTGCCATCATATAACACCACCAGCAGAATATTACAATAAAAGATAACACCAAATTATTCAGACCCAGACTTGAGAAGTGTGAACTTTTATGGATACATAGGGCCAGGTATTAGCCTGAGAAAAACTAGCAAATACATGAATTATCTTTTGTTAACATTTCAAAGGAGGAAATCAATTATGTAACCTGTAATCCTTAAGTATAGGCTACCAACAACCACTAATAAAGAAAATAGTTTTAATTCTGCAAGTCAGGCTAAATTTCCCAAGTCTATTACTTTCTAACATGGAGCCAAGACCAGACAACATTTTCAGTAGAACAAATGTGACTAATGTATATAGCAGGACACAATGACATTTGGCTTTTAGAAGTAAAGTATAAATAGAAGTAGAGCTCGTGGATGTATTATTGATTGTTCTTTGATCCCAAGGACATTAGCCACAGGATCAATACACATACATATACATGCTTAATGTGAAGCAGTCATTTCTGAGGCAAGGTTAAAAATGGCAAATTCAACAAAAGGGCAGAATCAGATAATTTCAGAATTGGAAGGAGCCTCAGTAGTCAGCAGTCCAACCAATTCCTATAAAAGAAATCCCTTTACCACACACCTGACAAGTAGTCATCCAACCTACTCCTAAAGACCTCCATTGATGGTGAAACTAACACCTTCTGGGGCAGTCCATTTCACTCTGGGACAACTGTAATAGTTAAAAAGTTTTTCTGGACATCAAACCTCAATTTACCTCTTTGAAATTCCCACCCATTGCTGCCCCAGGGCTAAAAAGAACAAATCCAACCTCTCTTTCATATGACAACTCTTAACATAGTTGAAGACAGCTATTACGTTCCTCCCAATATCTTTTCTTCTATAGGCTAACCGTCCCGCTTTCCTTTAACTACTCTTAGGTCTTGGACTTGAACAACCAGTATGGCCTCTCCTGGATAGTCTTCCAATTACAAAGGTTATTTTAAAAAGGTAGTGCCCAGAAACTAAACACAAAACTTCAGGCCTAGTCTGACCAGGGTAGAGCACAGAAGAAATAGCATCTTCTGATTCCTCAGGGATGTGCTTCTCCTAACGTAGGCCAAGATCACATTAGCTTTTTGGGCTGCCATCTCAGTGTTGCTTCATGTTGACCTCGCAGGCCACTAAAACCCCCAGATCTTTTATAGACAAACTGCTATATTATCCAAGGCTCTCTCACTTTGTATTTGGGAAACCAAGTGTCAGACTTTATATTGATCTCTATTATATCTCATCTTCTGAAATTCTGCCCAATTTCCTAGCTGATCAGGATCTAGACATTTCCTCCATTACCCCAGTTATAACCACTACCCCCAAGTTTTGTGTGTATGTGTGTGTGTGTATATATAGATAGATATAGATAGATAGATATAGATATAGATATAGATATAGATATAGATATAGATATAGATATAGATATAGATATAGATATATACAGTTCTTCACACCTCCAAAAATAGGGAAACAAACACACTGGAGAGGTTCTTTTTAGGATGATGATTTCAAAGAAGCGCAATCACAAAAGTGACAAATTTTTAAAAAGACAAATATGAGCCCAAAATGAAACTTGTTCTAATAAGAATCATGAGCCTAGAAGCCTTGGCCAATACTGAAACACAGTATTTTCCATTCAAGCTGAGCTGAAAGAAATCATTCTGCCCTAAGCAAAGCATGGGTCACTGGCGAGTCTGGTCTTCCCTTTCTACATGGGTCTCAGAAGTAAAGAAAAAATGGATTTCCTGCCACAGAGATCCCAATGATGGCAGGGACCCACTGATGGCAACTGGACAAGGAAACAAAAAGTTGGTTGGGAAAAATATTTCAGAAGTTTGGGGAACATTGTTACATTGGGGATACATTGTTAAAGCTCTAGGAGAACAGGATTACCATGGGGCAGACACACAGCTTCTTACTTTCCTGCAATTAAGTCAAGCTCAGCATTAACTCCAGAGAGTTTCTGCATCTCTATCTTCATTCAATGAAGGATCAACCCTACAGGCAGAAGCTCCATCCCTCTCCTGGCTGCTGAAGGTCTATCAGAAAGGGCAGGTCTGGCTGATCCTCTTCAACACCAGTTTATTTGTTCCCTGTTTTCTTTCTGTGTGCCAGGTGCTTTGTTAGACACTGGTACTACACAAACAAAACAAATCTGTCTCTGCCCTCAAGGAGTTTACATTCCACTATGGGAAACAATGAGTATCCTATAAATAAATTCAGGACATATACATGTAAATACAAGGTACTACCAGAGAGGGGAAAGAGGACTCTTAACAATTAAGGGCGTGTCATGGTAATTAAATTTGAAGATCTTCCCCATCCATTAATAGGCCCATGTGAGCTGCTTAGGTCACATAGAAACCTAAGTCACAGGAAGCCTGTGGTGGTAGGAGCTTGCTGAATGGGTAGAATAGGAAGGTTGGAGCAAAACAGAGGAAACTGGTTAGAGCAGTTAGAGCTGAGGGAGAGAGAGGAAGCAGGCAGGCAGCTGTGCTGTGAGTGTTTGTTTGTGGGAAGGCCCTAGCAGGGGGAGGGCTTGGGAATGGTAGTGCCTCCAGCAGCGACAACGTGTATAAACTTCGTTGTTGCTTTGATGGATTTAGCTTTCTGGTGTTTGAATGAATGTTTTGGTTGTCTTCCATATAGAGAGTCTGTTATATTTTGCGATTCAGAACTATGCCAGCATATTCACAACCACCATGGGCGCTGTGAATGTTGTGTTGGCACTACAGGGGGATCAGGAGTCAGTCCTTGTGTAAGAGATGGCATTTGAGGTGAGGCTTTAGGAAAGCTAGGAATTCAAAGGGGCCCAGATGAAAAGTGAGCACATTTCAGGCATGAGGGACAGAGACAGGAAACAGAATGACACATATGGGAAACAGCGGGTAGGTCAATTAAACTGTACTGCAGATTGTACAAAAAGGAAGGGATGATAGACACTAGGCCGAGAAGCAGGTTAAGTTAGACTGAGAAAGGCTTTACATGCCAAACGGAGACATTTGTACTTTATCCCAGAAGTAGTAGGGAACAACTGGAGCTTTCTGAGCAGTGCCTGACATGCCTTAGGCAGCTAGGTGGTGCTGTGGATAGAGCACTGGGCCTGAAGTCAGGAAGATCAGAGTTCAAATTAGACCTCATACACTTACTAGCTGTGTCACCTTGGGAAAGTCACTTAACCCCTGTCGGCCTCTGTTTCCTTAACTATAAAATAGGGAAAATAATAGCACCTGCCACCCAGAGTCGTTGTAAGGATCAAATGAGATAGATAGTATTTGTAAATCTCTTACTACAGAGACTGGCATATAGTAAGTTTCTGCTAGTATGTTAGTAAATGCTGGTTATTATTTTTATCATATCAGTCTATCAGGTTGTGGAATATAGATTAGCGGGGAAGGAGTGGAGGCAGGGAGGACAATTAGGAGGTTACTAGGTGATTGCTGAGGAGGGCATGAACTTGAGTGGTAGTTGGCTGAATATAGAGAAGGAGACAGAGGGGAGCTGCTGGGAAAATAGAGCAGACAAGGCTTGGCCACCCACTGGTGAGAGCGAGGAAAGAGCTGAAGGTGTCTCAGAGGTTTTGCAAAACTGGCAACTAGAATGGGGATAGTGCCCTGGCCAAAGAAGAGGAAGGTAGGAAGAGCAGTGCTGAAGGAGGGCAGAAGATAATGAGTTCTATCCTGTACATGGGAAACTAGAGATGCTTATGAGACATCCACTTGGAACTGTTCAATGAACAGTTGGTGACATGAGAGTAGAGTTCAGAAGAGAGTCTATGTGCTGGATATATGGATCTGGGAATCGGCTACGCAGAAATCATAATTAAACTGAGAAGAACTGATGAGATCATTGCAAGAGAAGGTGAAGAGAGGAAAGAAAAGAAGAAAGCCCTACGGTATATTCACTTACTAGGAGACAGGGCATAAGTAATGATCCAGTGAAGTCTGAGAGGGAATGGCCAGACAGACAGGAAAACTAGTAGAGGACAGCAAAAACCCAGCAAGCAAAGAATATCCAGGAGGAAGGGTGGTCAACAGACTTAAATACAGGCAAGTCAAGGAAGATGAGGATGGAGAAAGGCCATCGTCTCTGGCAGTTAAGACATCAGCAGTAACCTTGAAGAGAGCAGTTTTAGTTAACTGATGAGGCCAAAAGCTAGACTGCGAAGGGGTGAGAAGTACATGAAAAGGGAAGAAGTGGAGACAAGGGATGTGGACAGCTTTTCCTTGGAGTTTGGAAAGGGAGACAGGATTGAAAATGACAGCTACAGATGTTGGAAGGGTCAAGTAAGGTTTTATAAAGAAAGACTGAAGATTAGAGACAGAGAGAGCAAAGATTGGAGAAGACAGGCGGGGATGAGATCAAGGGCACAAGCGCAGGGAATTGGGGAGAAGAGAACAAACTCTTTGTCAGAGACTGGCCATGTCCATGTCACTCCCTATTCAATGAACTCTCATAGTTCCCTATTGCCTAGAATCAAATAGTTGCTCCTCTATTTAGCTTTTATAGCCCTAAATCACCTTGATCCAGTGTTCTTCAATCCAGACAAACTCTTCCTCACCAACTATATGTCACCGTATCTCCTCTTTCTCTGCACTTGCACTGGCCATCCCTCATGCCTGGGATGCTCTCTTTTCTCACTTCCCCCTCACAGAATCCTTCCCTTAGATTGTTCCATCATCTTCTAAGGGGAACTTGTCCTGATCCCTTCTTAAGCTACCTTAACTTCTTTCTATTCATTTGTATTGATTCTCTTTACATATATTCTATATTATACTTATATATGTTTTTATTGTCTCCTCAGTTAGAAAGTAAACTCCAGAGGGGGTTATTTAACTTATTGTACTTGTCTCCCTGTGTCAAGCACAGCACCTGGTACACAGTAGGCACTTAATGGAAGCTTGTTGAGAGATTGCTGGTTGTAGGAAAGGAGCTGATATCAAGAGATGTGGAGATGTTGATCAGGGCAGGAGAGGAGAAGGACTCTCTCCTCAGTTAGGTAATATAAAATATAAATGTGGAGTAGTCTCAGTTGGCATAGTGTCGTACAGCTCACAGACGTCTGCCCGAGGTTTCTGAGCAAAGGGAAATCCAGGTTCCAGTAATGGCTCCAAGCAGAGTTTTAATCTAGCAGTTCACTGACCTCATTCACTAACTCAGTTCCCCACTGCTGAGAGATTTTAAGCTACAGAGTCTACTTATTTAGAAATAGCTCATATTTTTAAAAACAAACAAACAAACCCACCAAAGAGGAAACATTCACAAAAGAGAGAACATGATTATGCAAGGATCAGTTGTACCCATGACAATAAAGTTAACTATTAAGCCCACTGCTCTAGTAAGAGCAATGGTGGTCTGGGTTTCCTAGCAAAGGGCAAACTCAGTAACAACAGAAAAGAGGTGTTTAGGTAGTCAGCCTATGGAGCATCTGGGTTCTCAGGGTCACCTGACCCTAACCACATCACTGGCTCTACTGCTCCTAGGATCATGGTAACCTCATCGTATTTCTCACTAATGTCAAGACTAGCACACAAAATAGATTGTATCAGATTAATTTTAAGCAACTGCTTAGAGAGGCTATAACAAAAAAAAAAAAAAACCCAAGACAGCCAGCAACCTGGAAAGATGTGGGAGGAATCATAGTTAATGTTAAAGAAAGCAAAGGTCATTCTACTCACTGTACAAATCTGTTTCATCTAGGATCTCCGACTTGATGATTTCTTCAATCACATCTTCCAAAGTGACAATTCCCAGCACTTCATAGAACGGATCCCCTTCTCCCTCATTGTTTACCCGCTGCACTATGGCCAGGTGAGATTTACCTTCAGGGAAAAACAGAGTAATTTAAAAAGTTTGCAAACCTAAATAGAACTTGAGAGGTATGCAAGTCTTATTTCAAAGTAAAATCAATAATGAATTACCAACACGAGCATCTGCATTGCAAAATGGATGTAGGTGGCTAGAACACAAGTCAAAATGGCTGAGCACTCCAAGCTTTCCAAAAGTGAGGCCCACTAAGCCAAGGTAGTTTTCCCCTTTCATCAATTCAATTAGTGCTTCACAATTCTCTCCTTTTTAATGATCTGGACTTCAGCAGTTTTCAATTCCTTCTATAGGAAGATCTCCAGCATCTGTCTCCTCCTTTTCACTCTCACTGTCATGACCTTCACTTAGCCTCTCACTACCTCACACTAGGCATACTACTCTAAGAATTTCTTAACTAATCTCTCTGCCTCCATCTCATTTCCTCCAATCTGGCTCTACAGAGGCTGCCAGACTCATCTTCCTTCTTTCGTCGTATTACTCCTCCTTGCTTGTGCCTCCTCTGATACCTCTGCTCATGCCACTTCCTTCACATAGACTGCTCTTCCCCTTCCTATCCAGATCCTACCCATCCTTCACCTTTAGGGTCAAGTTAGGCCTCCTCCGGGAAGCCTTGTAAGATTATTCCAGACAGAAGTGCTCTCATTCTCCTTTGAGCATCTATAGCATTTATTGTCTATACTCTTTAATTGGAGGTAGATAAACTGGACATATCATGCATACCCTAGCTTTATGTGTCTATATCTTATTTGCTTCCCCTAAAGGGAAGTCACACTTTCTCCATTACCACCATCCTCAATATATGGCAAAGGGCTTAAATTACCCAATAAGTACTTCTAAGTGACGTATGGCAGAATGGTCAGAGGGCTGGATTTGGTGTTGGGAAGACCTTAGTTCATGTCCCATCTCAGACACTTACTAGTTATATGACCCTAGACAAGTTAATCTCTTTCATCCTCAGGTGCTGAATTGTAAAATGGGGTGGGTTGGCATCAATACTTTTAATGGTCCTTCTCAGCTTGAAACCTAGTCCTATAAGTCTCTGAACCTATAACAAACAGAAATTCTCTCAAGCACCACCGCAGTCTACCTGATACCAGATATATATTGAAGATCTAAAACAAATATGCCACCATTTCAATATGTGAAGGTGGAATTTAGCCCTGAAATGAACAGAACTTTATGTATATGACAATTTAAACTGTTACATTTTCAGTCCTAAATGGAAGGCCATTTGTCCTTTACGTTTAGGTCTGTCATTGTTCAATCATGATTAGAGCACAGATCTATCAAAAACCTATGCTGGCCAATTCCATCTCTATCCAAGAAAACTTGTTCAATTATATGACTAAATGGCCAGGCTATTTCTTCTTTAAAGAAAGTGTGTCAGGAGCCATTCCACAGAACATATGTAGGGATAGTCCTATGCTCTGTCCCTTGCTAAAGGACAAGTGAAACTCATCAATTCCTGATTGGTCCTCCAGTGTCCCCTTGACTAGTGGTGGGAGGGGTTGTCAAAAAAAACTGAGACTCAACCAAGAGAAGCTACCCCATCAGCAGGATATAATAACTGTGAAAAAGCTCTTCTGGGACACATCCAGGCCAGTTATCCTTTGCATTTCTAGAAAAAGGAGGGCTGAGCGGGTTTCTCTCTTTTCCCTTGCCCTTCCACAAAGGCCATGGTGATGAATAAGGGCTTGCCAAGGCAAACTTGAAATAGGACCTCAATTCCCTGCCTGTTTTCTGTTTTGTATTTCTTTCTCTGAGCACAGCTCACCAAAGAGTTATCCCGTGGGATGGACATTTCCAGCCTCAGCGGCTACTTCATAAATCAGAGAGGTCCAGAGTTCGTAAGTCAGAGCTGATTGCCCAGCAGAAGATGGCTCCTGCAATTATACCCTTCTCATAGAAAATGACCACTGCCAGGAGCATGCAAAGACTAAAAGAACTAAGAAAATCCAAGCTAATGTGTCCTGACCTGGAAAAT
>CM053624.1:84309186-84360057 GCA_028646595.1 Phalanger gymnotis
ATCAGATCAAGCCTATTCAGTCCGGTAAAGTTTTTCACATCTGCTTTCCCAGGGACCCACCATAAGCAGTTAAAAATTCTTCGTGAATGCTGTCTGTCGAAAGTTACATTCTTTTGCTATTCCCAGCTTGTGATCATTTAAAAGGAATTTTCCAAAGCAAGGTCTAATATTAGACTCAAAATGAAGTTTCCATTCCTCTGAGGTGCTATTCTCACCAAAGTAACTACTGCATAATCTGATTGTCTTGGAGCAATTCGTTTAAATGCAGATGGACATATTTTAAATACCAACCCCACAACACCAAGGGATCTGAAAGACCATACTCAAGAAGAAATTGTTCAAAGGAGCTGTGCTTTTTAAATGTGAAATTACTGAAGAGATTAAAGCCATGACTAAAGTCAAAGACCATTTCTTCTGCTATCTCACTGTCATCCATTCCCAAACCTATCGAGAACTTCCCTGGCTAGCCTCCATGGCCATAATCCTTCTGTTTGCTTTGAGATCGCTGGTGAGACATACATAGTACTTTCTCAACCTTTCCTCTTCCTTGCACTAAAAATGGGCCCAGGAAATGAGGTCTTCTTCCCTGCATTAATAATTTTGGAGAATGACAATGCAATTCATTTTAACTGTATCACCGTCTGCTGCCGAGAGCAAAATGTTCTGGCCAAATCAAGGTATTCATCAAAAGGGAAATGTCAAGGTGAATTCAAGAGCTAGAATTACTATAGATAAACCAGAAACATTTGCAGGTTCAGAAGACAGAGGAAGTGAGTTCCACCAGGACCTTTCTAGATTCCAATCCTATTTATAATGAGTTAAGGATTTAAAGGTAGAAGAAGGGACTTTGGGGAAACTGACCAGGAACTGATGGATTCTGGATTCTAAGAAAAGGACAGAGAACGATCCATAAAAGGAATTATCTGACATTTAAAGTAAGCAGAGCAGTCAGATCACATGACCCGAAGACAGATGTCTGTAAAATACAGGTGTATTTTAAAACACGTGTAGCATAAATTCCTTTCCCTAATGAGCAGGTGACAGAGCCATTCTTACCAAGCTAAGAGAGATAAACATCTACCCCTGAAACCCTACGGTGGTCTGGGGCTCTCTTAAATTTCTCCCACCCAACTGATTGCCAATTTCCCTTTTCTATTGTAATTTTTAGGCATGAGGTTCTGAAAGTGGGCCCATTTCCTACAATACCATAAGGGAGAGAATTTAGAGATTATCTTGTCCAATTCATTCATTTTGCACTAAAGGAAACTTTTAAGGATACATCCAAGCCAGCCCTTCCTTGCACTTCCAGCAAAGGAGGGGAGGGATTTCTTTTTTTCCTTCCCCTCTCCCACAGTGGCCAACAACACATACATGGTAATGGCAGTCTACAGGAACCAGCCTAGGCAAGCCCAAGATGAGACCTCAAGTCACTAACTGCTCCATCTGTTTTGTGTTTCTTTCCCTGATCCTGAAGATGGCCATCTCCAGTCTCAGCAGCTACTTTCTGAGCTTGAAAGTTCCTGAAGCAAAGCTTACTGCCTCAGGGGAGGTGCTTCCTTTAATAACACTCTTTTCCAAGGAGATGACCACCGAGCCATCACCTAGTCTTGCTCCCTGATTTTGTCAATGAGGAAACTAAGCACTGAGCTCCATCAGTGATTTGTTCATGTTCACATAAGTAGAAAATGACTGAACTGAACAGCGAACTCGGGTCTTCTCACTCCCAAGCCAGTGCTCTTTTGAGGTGACCATGCCACTTATCATCCCCGTAATTGGTGATCATTCCCCTCCAACTTCAGAGTACTGTTCTGTGCCCCTCTAAAGCACATGGATTGTGTTATATGTTAAGAGTTATTTGTCTATGTGTCTTCGTGGACTCAGTCACTATGTCCCTGACCAGTGACTTTTTGCAAAGTACAATCCCCAGAATTCTGTTTCAGCAACGATGAAGGATAAAGTCAACAGTAGAAGAATCCTTGAATCTCAGATTTTGAAAAGACCTCTGAGGCCACCATCTTGTCTAAACCTGATCTTACACACCCAACACCTGGTCATCCAGTCTTTTCTTAGAGACTTCTAAAGGAAGAAAGAGCCTAGTGAATGAGGGGGAAGAGAATAAAGGGCTACAAAACCAGGGTCTTCTCCCCTTCCTAAAGAGGTTTGCAGACAAAGTATTTACCTACCTGAGCAGAGAGTACACTCCCCTGCTTGTGCTCCTGAGAGAGAAGGCAGAAAGGCAAGGCGACCAGAAGGCAGCAGCTATGTGGAACAATACCCTAGGAAGCACAGTGCACCCCAAGAGCAGCAACCAGGCTCCTGAACACCTACCATGAGTGACTGTTCTAGCTCTCCCTTCAAAGCTGAGTTGGGGAGAATGGGGTGTTAATTAGGAGGTGACAGAATGGTCTGGGTCCCTCTTCTGCTCTGCTGAAAATGCAAGGGAGAGAGGTCTTGGTTGCAGGATGGTCTTAGGGATAATTTAAAAGTATTCGCTGTTTATGTTCCCTTCTTGTTATTTGCTTTATGTTTCTATTCTAATTAAATCGTCCCTTTGTTGCATTACAACCAGACTGATTGAAACTGGTGAAATTCAGGAAGAAAAACAGGGTTGGGGGACATGCTGCCCTCTGGTGGTGGGGCTTCAGCAGCCCAAGGGACTTGCTGCTCCCTCTGCAGCCACTGCAAATGCAGCATGTCTAAAATGCAGTCCCTGTCTTCAACCACCAGTTAACTGCAGCTTTTCCTCCAAGCTGCCTTATGTCTGAAGGGGGCAACTCCTCCACTCTGGACAAAAGCTTTTTTAAACTAGAGAGCCCAGAACTGGATTCAGTCTACCTGCTCACACCTGGTCTCACTAGGACAGAGCACACAGCAAATACCTTCTCCTGTTCCTCAGAGCTGGGCCTCTCCTCACGTGGCCCAAGATCACATTAGCTCTTTTGGCTAATATCTCACTGTTGCTTCATGCTGACCTTGCAGGCCACTTAAACGCCCAGACCTTTTCTGACAAAGTGCTGCATTACCTGGGTCTCCCTCATTTTGTGCTTGGTAAGTCAGTTTCCTGAAGCCAAGACTTTGCATTTATCCCTATTAAATCTCATCTTATCAGATTCTGCCCAATTTCCTAGCTGGTCATGATCTAGAAGTTTCCTTCATTATCCTAGAGTTATAACCACCACCACCTCTAAGTGGAAAAAAAAAAAATATATATATATATATATACACTTTTTTTTCCTCCCCTCATCCAAAAAAAAATAGAAACAAGCACACTGGGGAGGTCCTTTTTAGGCTGATGATTTCAAAGAAGCACCATCATGAAAAAGATGAATTTCTTAAAAAGATAAATGTGAGTCAAAAATGAAACTTGTTCCAATAAGAACCATTAAAGGCAGCTACTGGTGCAGTAGAGGGCTGGAGTCAGGAAGACCTGAGTTCAAGTCATTTAACCTCTATTTGTCTCAATTTCCTCAATTCTATAATGGAAATAATAATAGATCTACTTTGTAGGGTTGTTGTGAGGATCAAATGAAATGACATTTGTAAAAAGTGCTAGCCTGGCCTATAGCAGACACTATATAAATTCTTATGTCCTTCCCTCCTCTTCCACATTAGACTAGAAGAGCTAGTCAATATTGAAACACAAGATATTCTATTCAAGCTGAACTGAAGGAAATCATTCTGCCCCAAGGAAAGCAGGTTTTGCCTGGATCACTGGCAAGTCTGGTCTGCCCCTTCTCTATGTGTCTCAGAAGCAAAGAAAAAATGGATTTCTTGCCACAGAGATCCTTCAGGGTTTTGGAACCAGGGCTGTGCTGGAGCCAAGTGAACTGGACCCAACTGTTAAATTTCAGGGTAAGCTTTTACATCTTGGAAACTGGCAAATGCTACAAGTCAGGGCTTGGTTTACTATGTTGTTGATTGCCTCTACTTAAAAAAGTGATGGAGGAAATATCAATAATGTAGATTGAACTTTAAAGTTTGTCACATGTACATTCTCACCCCACCCCACCCCCTGAAAGCTGGTTGTTAAACATTTACCAGCACATCCCTTCTGCTGGTTACTGGCAAGGCCAGACAAGAGAAAATTTATTAAGCCCTTAACAAAAAGTTTAATGAGCAAACATTTTGAAGACATTTTGGAACTGCTATAAGTTGTTTCCACAGTTAAATTTAAAGCTCTTTGAGAGCAGGATTAAGTGCCAGGGTTCAGAGACACAGCTTTGTACTTCTCCGAAATAAAGTCAGGTTTAGCATTAACTTCAGAAAGTTTCTGTATCTACACCTTCATTCGACAAAGGATCAGCTCAAGTGCCAGAACCTCTGTCCCTTTCCTAGTTGCTGAAGATGTCTCAGAAAGGGCAGGGTTGGCAGATACAGCCATCCATTCATTTATTCACCAAGCATTTGTTAAATGGCTCCTATGTGCCTGGCACTGTGCTAGACATGAGGGTTACAAAGACAAAAACAAAGAAGCCTCTGCCCCCAAGGAGATTACAGTTCTATTGGAGGAAAATAACATACACACAATAGGTAAAAAAGAAAATATTGCATGCAAAGTAACAGTAGGGGGAGAGGGCCCTCATATGTTACATATGTTAGGGGAAAACTTCTCACGTAAAAAGAAGCTCTTCAGTCGACCATCTATTTTATAAAAGTACAAAGCAGGGTTTCTTAACGTGGAGTCGGTTAACTTGGTTTTTGATAAATGTATTTCAATGTATTTGTTCCCTTTGTGATCCTGTGTATTTTATTTTATAAAGTTAAAAACAGTTCTGAAAAGGGGTCAGTAGGCTTTACCAGGCTGCCAAAGGGGTCCAGGACATACACAAGGTTAAGGACTTCTGAACCGTGGCACTCCCTCCTACTTATATGGCTTAAAACCTGGACGGGGAAACATCTTCAAACCATTCCAGAGTTAGAGAGAGGCTGGTAGATGGGAATACCCACAATGACAATTTCAAATCCTCAAAATATTGCTGAAGTAATAAAACCCACAGTGATGGATTTATTTGTAAATGGTCAAGGGAAATGGAAACATGATGAATATCCTCCTAAGGTTTGGCCAACACAGTTTCAGTGTTCGCTAAACTAAACCAAATTGGTTTAATTGAATTAAATGCTTAATGACTTGGATAGTTGCAGGAAGATAGGAAAGAGCTATCTAAATAAAAACATTCAGACCAGACAGAATGGACAGAATAACCCCAGATACCATAAGGAGGTAATATTTTTGGGTCAACAAATTGGTTAAGAACAACCATAAGGTGGTCATGGAGAAGGGGTATGAAGAGAATACAATAAGAGTACGATGTTTAAACGATCCCTTGATAAAAATGCTCAAAGGCTTCTAGCTATAAACACTTACTTTTTCAGCAGTGGAGAAAAAAGGAAGGAGGGGGGAGGGACCGGGGAGAGAATGAAATAAGACAATAAAATATTTTATACTTATTATATAACAAACTTTCTCATCTAACAATGGCCAAGCATCACAGATCATCATGATCCACGCATTATAATCACTGAATCTTAATACTGGAACAAATGTCAGAAGGCATCCAGTTCAACCCCCACACGTAATAAGAATCCTCTACATTTTTTCTGACAAGTGTTCATCTAGTTTCCACTTTAATACCTCCAATAACGGGGAACTTGCTATTTCTAAATAATAATAGTAATGGCAAATATTTATATAGAGGTATGAGGTTTGCAAGGCACTTTACATATGCTAGTTTATTTGATCCTCACAACCATACCATAGTCTTACCACATTTTAGAGATAAGGAAACTGAGTCTGAGAGAAATTAAGTGATGACTTGCCCAGGGTCATAGTTAACACATGTCTGGGGTAGGATTCCAAAGTCCAGCACTCAGTCCCTTGCGCCATCGAGTGACTCTGTCCCATTGGGGACAGCTCTGTTGGAATGCTTTTCTTTACAATGAATCTGAATCTCCCTTCCTCTAACTTTGACCTACTACTTGTAGCTCTACTCTCTACACCTAAACAGAAGAAATCGAATCCTCTTTTCCATACGGCAACTCTTCAAATATCTGAAGAGATAATGTATGTAAACTGCTTTGCAAATCTTAAAATACTACACAAATGTTAGCTATTATCATTATTCCACCAAGTTTTTTTCTTTCCAGGCTACACATCTACACATTTCTTTAACCTTTCTCACTATCCCTGGCTTCTCTCCTTTGGATTCACTCCAGCTTCTCAACATCCTTCCTAAAATGATGTGTCCTAAACTGGTCACAACAGTTGGATTACAGGTGTAGGAGTGGGGAAGCGATTATTCAACTTTCCTTGGCCTGGGGCAACTTTACTTTGTTCATGCACCAAGGCCTGGCGGGCTTCCCTCAGCCAGCACTGTCTGGAGAAGCCCAGGGACCCTTCTCACATTTGTGTTTTTAAATGCATAGAATACAATCCATAGGATTGCAAAGGAAACACATCATATTGAAATAGTTACCCAAATATAAAAGTTCCAGGGCCCAAGGTTAAGAACCCCAAAATTAGGGTTTGGGTGTCTTTTTTAGAAAGCCATTTTCTGATGTGATATAAAATGCTTTAGACTTTGAAATTAGGAGGCCTGGGTTTATATCCCATCGGTGACACATATTAGCTAGATAGCTAAATCTATTAATCTCTATGAGCATCAGTTTCCTCATCTGTAAAATGGGGTTAATAGTACCTGTACTATCTCAGAATTGTGTGGAAAACACTTGGTAACCTTAAAGCATTACCTAAATGTAAGTTTTTATTACTACTGGTGGCTATTTCATGCTGCTGATTCATCTTAATCTTATAGTTCATTAAAACCCAGGCATACTTTCTGGTCATACCCCACCCACCCTACTAATGTCACTGACCTTTTAAATCTATATGCAAGACATTATACTGAATTCTAATCATCATCATTCCATACAGTCTAATACTTTATTTCCTTTCATTATAAGCCTTTATCTGCTATGACCGCCAACACTGATACTGAGTCCCATCTCTTTGTGTGCATATATGGGGAGGAGGGAAGGGAATGAGCATTTATTAAGCATCTACTATATACCAGATGCTGTACTAAGCACTTTACAAATATTATCTCATTTTATTCTCATAACAGCCCTAGGAGGTGGATGCTATTATTATCCCCATTTTACAGGTGAGGAAACTAAGGCAGACAGCGGTTAAGTACTTGCCTAGGGTCACACAACTAGTAAGTGTCTGAGATCAAATTTGAGCCCAGGTCTTCCTGACTCTAGGCCCAATGCTTTTTCCATTGTGCTTGAATAGTGGGGCAGTTTGGGGCAGAAGGGAAGGGAATTGACAGCAAATGAGGTTGAAAGCCGAGTATAAATATAGTACCCTGAAAAATCCATTACCTTGTGAGTCACTGCAAAACATAAAGAGGTACCATAATGAGAACGAGGAAGAGACTAACACTAAAAGTATCCAAATAACCTTTTATACGCGCTAAGTGGGCCCCTGTTTTGATCCGTGGAAGTTACTGATCTAGTTGGGGCACCGGGCTGCTGTCCTTACAAGGATTAAGCTGAGCAGTCAGGCTCGCCTAAAGGGAGATGTTCAAGTTCACGTAGGGGGACAGTGCTTGGCTATTTCTGGACCACTGAGATCTAAAAAAAAGCTCCACTTCACAAAAGTAGCTCCTTTACCTTCACCATCCCACAAGAACGAAGCACATTTTTCCGACTGAATTTTCCCACCATAAAAATACTCTAGAAAATGTGACAGATCTTAAAATAGTACTATACAAACAATGTATGAGTGTATATATAGAAACATTTGCTGTATATAGAAATTACTGGTTGCAATTCATAAATAATTCTGTTCTAGGAGACAAAAGGCCGCCAAGAGTTTTACTGCATTCAGAAGCTCAGAGAGTAGGTCCCTTAGGCTCACTGACCAACAACTCTATCAATGGGGCCACAGTATACATAAAAGCTGAATCCACACTGGGAATACAGGAAGCAGTATTGCTCTGAAACAGGTCTAAAACACCAAATGGCAGGGACTGACATAAGTGAAAAAGGAGAGAACCAAATTCCAGGGTGATGTTGGCAGGACAGAAAATACCCACTAGTAGCAAGTATCTTGGGGTTGGAGACCCAAAAGGCACCATTTCCCACTGATTCAACAGGTTTTCCATTTTTGAAGAGAATCTAGTTTTTATGATGTTGAAATTTTCAGAATAAGGTAACGGCTATATGCTTGGGAGAACATTTCCTAATGACATGGCCTTTTTCTCATTTTGTCCATCCTACTAAACAAGACAGTAAGTATCCTTCCCACTTTCTTCTTTAGCCTTTCATACTCAAGCTCATTTTCTGATCTAAATGAGCAAAGGCAGTAGTGAGGCTCAAACTGGTATAACTTGATTATAACTTTTTAAAACAATGAATATAAATTTTCTCTTATTTAACTCCATCGGGGAGCTTTTTATCCCTCAGACTTCTTGGTATGTGAGAAAAGGAAAGAGGTTGAATTTACTGAAAACAATTATTCAACCTGATGACTAATGGAATTCAATAGGTCTATAAAATTTATACTTGATAAGAATATCAGAAATGTCACACCAAGTCAGACTAATATTCTATCTAGTTCAAAATTCAGGCTACAGCAATGGCATCAAGGAAAACCCCAACGTCAGAGACATAGTCATCTTCTTTGACACAAACCTCAGAATGTCAGGAAGGCATCAAATAAGCTCTTGAAGATAAGATGGCTGGCTAGACATGTATTAATTGTGTACTATGTGCCAAGTCATACAAATACTAGCAACCAAGAAAATCCTTCTCTCAAGTAGCTTACATTCTAGAATGAGGTCAACACATAAAGGGAGTTGAAGAGGGAGGAGGAGGAGAAGAAGGTGAAGAATGGAGAAGATCTGAAGCCACGCGTAAGTGAACAGAATAGGACGGTCCAATTAGGGAATCATCAATCAGGGAAGTAGAATCACACACTAGAGATTTATCAAGCAAGAAGATCTCTTAGCCCTTGTCACATGCATTGGTCTCTTGTGCTCATAGAACTGCTTGGGGGTTGCGAGTTTGATGTTCATCACTTAATGTGTGAAATAGGACTTTCGTTTGTCCCCAGCATTTCAAGGAGTGCCTTCCCAGGGTTTAGTGAATAACTTTGGGGCACCCCATCTAGGTACTACTGGATTTTACAGAATTCAAGCCAATACGCTGAACTAACACATATTAAGCACTTCTAACCCTGAGCCACCGTTGAGCACTGGGGAGCCAAAAACCAGCATGAAATTGCCTCGGCTTTCAAGGGGCCGATGATTTGACTCGGGCATATCCTGTTTGAGCCACCATCTCCTTAAACAGAGGAGAGCTCATTTTTTACTCCGTCTTACTGAGGCTTATGTAAAAGAAATAAATCATTTTTAAGACAATAGGTTTTTTCCTAATTCAAAACTTCTTTCATTAGTCATGTTGAGTAACATTGTGTAATGGCATCTAGCACCGAGAGGAAGGTATTTCTTTAGCTCAGCTATGAGACTATAGCCAACGTAGAGATTGATTAGCTACAAAGAACAATGTAGTATTAAAGGCCTATATAAATGTGGTACCACAAAGAGGCGCTGAATTTAAAATCGAGGGTATGTGATGCAGAAGGAAACCAGTAATTAGTTCAGTCTTACTCACTGAACTAACAGCTAAGCTAACAGTCTCTTCTTATCACATTCCCACACAGCTTTTTCTAAATGGAAAGGAGGAGTCCCCAAGATAGCTGACCTAGAGCCACAGCAAGATGCTAAAGATGGTCTATCACAAGAAAAGTGGCACAGTAGGAGAAGGCCTGGGATTTGGAACCAGAGAACCTGGGTTAAAATTCTATCCCTATCATTTAATGGCTGCATGACTATGGGCAAGTCTTTTAAACCTCTCTGGGTCTCATCCATCTCATCTTTCTCATCATCTTGGTGTCCTTTAAAATCCCCAATCTATTTTTTTAAAATTTATTTCATTTTTAACTTGTGGAATGAAACAACCATTTCCATAATACAACATAATAAAAAAGATGATTGCACATGAAATTGTAAATCTACTGTTTACAAGTTGCTATTTCTCTTAAATATACAACAAAGTTATCGTGTCAATTTCTTTTTGTTTTCCTTTTTTTCTTCCCTCCCCCTCCCCGCTAGAGATGACCACCACTACACACAAACAGGTGTGTGTGTGTGCATGTATGTATATTATATATATGTAAAATTATTCTATATATACTTCTATTTCTTCGTCCTTTCTCTGGATGCAGATAGTATCTTTCTTCACATGTCCTTTACAGTTAATTTGGGTATTTATAATAGTTAAAATAACTTATTTATTTAGTCATTCTTAAAACAATATTGAAAAGGAAAAGTCCCAGGAATGTCATGATCAGAAGTAAAAGCTCTCACGTCAAAGAAAAACAGGTTGCAAATAACCAGAAATAAGCATTTCAAATTCAAAAGAAGAACAGTCAAGCTCACACAAGCCCTGACAGCTTCTACTAAAAATCAGAGGTGATCTTGGAATACAATATTCTAAAAGGTAAAAGAAATAGACTTATAACAAAGAATAAAACCCCGCAAAATTTAGTACATAATCCTATAGAAGGAAAAGTAAACCCTTAATGGAAGAAGACTTTCAAGTATTTCTGATGCAAAGCCAGAGTTGAAAAGAAACTATGAAATATAAACACAAGACCAGAGAGACCTAGAAAAGTAAATTTATTTTAGCACTGAGAAGGAGCTGTATAATAACGTAGTACTAATATATTAATAGGAGAAGAAACAAGTGCCTCTTCAGAACTTTGATGCACTCAAAAGTTATCAAAGGTTAAGTGACTCACCCAGGTTCACACAGCTTGTGTCTGAGGCCTTATTTGAACTCAAGTCTCACTAACTCCAGGCCTAGCAATCTATCCACTATCCAGTTGAGTATTAGATGTATTTTTTTTTATCAAGAACTTATTTGAACTGGTAATATTATTGTGAACTATTTTATGAACTTCATTCTTAAATTTTTAGAGGAAGGTCAACAGGTGAGAGTTTGGGGAAAAAATCCTGTATCAAAATTTCAATTAACCAGCAGGTAGGGAATTAACTGGATACATTTCAAGGGAAACACTGACAAACCAGAGATTATTCAGAGGACAATCAGATGTTAAGAGGACTAGAGATCCTGCTATATAAGGACTAGATGAAGAAACAGTTATGTTTATCCTTAAAAAGAGAAAACTCGGGGGAAGAGGGGAGCGATATAAGCACCAAGCAGGAATGAAGGGCTTGAAGGGTTGTCCTCACCTCCCCGCCCCAGGAATTAATCTTGCTCTGTCTGGCCCCTAGGGCAGCACTCAGAGCAAAGGGTACAAGTTACAAAGAGACAGAATAAACAAAGCTTGACATAAGGGAAAACTTTCTAACCAAGTAAGCTATCCAGAAGAGGTATTGGATTCCTTCTTACTGAAGTTCTTTAAATATGGGTTGGCCTCAAGGAGATTGGATGTGATTCTCTGTGTGTACAAACAAATGTAAAGAGATCACTGTATAATAGCTGACATTGGTATTGCACTTTTAGGGTTCCAAGATGCTTATACACAACCTCATTTGGTCCTCATGACACACTGTGAAATAGATACTAAAGATATTATTTATCACTGCCAACTTAGAGATAGAAAGATACATAAAGATCTTCTACTTCCCTTATTCTGCAAATGAGGAAACGGAGGCCCAGAGAGGTCATATGACTGTCCAAGGTCCCACAAGTAGTAAATAACCAGAATTAGAACCCAGATCCATCAGCTCCAAATCCAGTGTTCCTTCTACCGCATCCCACTAAGTTCTACTATTTCCCTCTCTAGCCCCAAGTAGGTCACTAACCTCTCTGAGCTCTAGAATACTCACCTCAAAAATGATTCAAGCTAATCTTTCCAGTCCCTCCCATTCCTCAAATTCTATGACAACATAACTCTTTTTTGCCCAAGGTTACAAGGTTATTAAGTGATAAAGACTGGACAAGAACCCAGGACTCCAGATTCCCAGTATTGTATTTATACCAACAAACTAGAGCTGCCTTTTGCAACTAGTCTATTTTCTTTTTTTCTTGGCTTAAATATGTTTCTGAGCTGATCTGCGTATACATCATTTCCAATCTTATTCTTATTTCATTGATTCATCAGAAGCACTGAGTTTCGGCCCTTCCTGCAAACAGGACATCCAACACTATTCTCAGTTGTAGCTGAGGAACTTTTCATATTCAAATACACAAATCAAATAGGTATTTATTGCATATCTACTTCATGGCTAAAAATACTAAGTTCTCTATGAATTTTAAAAAAATATGTTACACACACTATATATATACACATACACACATGTATGTATGTATGCAAAATACATATACATATATGTGTATGTAAATATACATATATAATCAAACAGATAAATTAAGGAATGGAATGGTACAAGCATTTATGTAGCATCTATTACATGTCAGGCACTATATTACAAATGGACTTTCTGCTTTGCAAAAGAGTTTCTTTTAATATTTCTTGAAGTATTTTTGAATGTTTTTATAGATCATTTATAGCTAGGTTCTCTGAGAATAAAAGGATCCAAAGCATAAGAACCAATGGTAACTGGAGCTCTGAAAATGGTTGTCTGTAGATAGGAAAATAGGATTGGGGGTTGGGGGAGAAGGATTCTAAGATACCTAACAGAAAAAAATCCAATAGGAAAACAGGATGAGATTAATAAAAAATTCGATATTCATAAACTTGGAAGAGCTCAAGTACAGGATTCTGATTGCTAGGGCTGGTTAAGGGCTGAGGAAAAAACATAGGGCTGGGATGTAACTGAGAATGTGACATAGTTGTGCTTGGGAGGCTCATCCCAAGCTTTATTTAGTAAGTATAAGTAATGCATCTTCTATTAAATTCCTCCTCTGATTCCTCATCCTGGCATATAGGCAGCTCTGTGTTCCTGAAGGTTATACAAGTAAAGCACAAACCTTGGCTGGACAACCAAAGTGCAAAGGGTTAGAGGATGGGCCAGATAATCGAACGTCTGTCTGTCATTTGAGGATCTGCACAGCTAAATATCGCTGGGCTTGCTTATTAAGTCTGTCTTACTGCTAGGTTAACTACCAGGTAATATAATAACAAGTATTTTTGTTATCTGTCGCAGCAACTCATGAAATAACATACTAAGGCATAGAAGAGCTATGTTCTGCACTGGTAGACTGAGTACACACAGAGGAAATTACAGCTCCTTAAAGAATGAAAATACAGTTCAGCATCAGCAGAAACAACTCATAATGTAAGCTTTCGGGCAAGTACAATTCTCTAATTAGACATCCATCCTCCAAGGAAACAGCTACAAAAGAGGAAAGGAAGGGTCAGACGGAGTTTCATTACTCCAATACTAAGATAAACAATGACTAAAATCTAACTGAAAGCAAAATGTCTCAGGGTTTTGTAAAATATACTCAGTAACTATGCCTTGACAAACCCAAGGACTTGAATACATAAAAGACAAAAGAAAAACTGAGTGTAAATGATTGCATAAGAACTCACATCATTTACAGTTTAGTTTTAGGTACATATTCACCTTAATAAAGTAGTAGCAAAATAGTCCTATTAAATCTGGGGGTGGGGAACATGCGGCCTTGAGGCCACACCTGAATTTAATAGGACTATTTTGTTACAACTTAAGGGCCAAATTTGAGGACCAAGACAGCCACACGTGGCCTCAAGGCTGCAAGTTCCCCACCCCAGTCCTATTTCTTTATCGCCTTCTGAACTTTTTTGAATGTTTATCTGAGTTTTGTTGCTGTTGGCGATTGATTACAAAGTTGTATCTACTATACACATTGTCCTTTCGGCTTTACTTTCTCACTCTGCATCATTTTATATTGTCTTCCCATTATTTTTTGTTCTACATATTTACATTTTCTTCTAAGGATAGTGTGTAGGTCAAAAGACCACTGACTCAAGTAAAAAAAAAATGGTGTCTTGGTTTCTCAAGGCAGAAAAAAAACAGAAGCTTTATTTGATCAAGTCTCATGAGAATTGGGCAACTATCACTACCAGGGCAGAGATAGCAGTGACGAGAGGAGAGGGGGAGAAGACAAGTAGGGAGATATATATCCTTGTACAAACAATTCTAAGCAATCCCACCCCATAGGCTGGACCCCCGTCCCCATTTGCGGAGATGAGTGGCCTCACAATCTAACCAGGAATAAGTTTTTACCCAATACAGGCACAGAAACTACAGAATTACCTTATAGAGAAACTTTAATGCTAAGATGGCCATTTGTAAGTAGGCTAGGGGAGGGAGAGAGGGGAATATCATCTGGTTTCCCCGAAATCATATGATTTACAGGAAAACAAAACTTAGGCCTGGTGAGGTTCACATCCTAATTAAATCTGTACTATCTCCATCTGAATATTGCCTTGCTTGAGTTATTCATAGGGAAGTTTTCACAATCTTGTATTCCATTCATGGCTGAGGTGACATCTATAAATCTAAAGAAGGGGGAGAAAGACATTCCTAAAGGCTAAATAATCAGATTCCCACAGACTCAAATTTATCCCATTTCCCTTTTCTCTAAATATTGATTCTCAAACATTTTAGATATAAATACATATATATATGATATATATGTGTATATGTATATATACATATTCCCTGTGAAGCCTTCACACTTTATTCTCTCACTACCTCACACAACAGTGTAGTGCAATAACATTACACTGCATTCACATGCCATGATTTGTTCAGCCATCCCCCAATCCTCAGACTCTCCACATTGTTTCCAAGTTGCTGCTATTACCAATAGTGCTGCTATTAAGATTTTTACGTAGGAGTCCTTTTTCCCTGGTCTATGATATTCTTAGGGAATCGTCTTCATTGGGGCTTCATCAGATCTAGGGCATGAGCAGCTTACTGTACATTTCAATGTTGCTTTCCAAAAAGACTGCAACAATTCATCGATCTGCCAGTGAGGTGACACTGCTCCCGTTTTTCGACAACTGCACCAGCGGTGAACTTCACTGGCTTCAATCATCTTTGGGAAACAGTCCCATTATTACCGATCATTCATCGAATGTGTTTATAGTGCTGCGGTGTTACACCCAAGGCAAGTCACCCCTGTTCCGTGAGTTTCCTGACAGATAAAGGCACTCATGGTTTCAAAGAGAGAGCAAGCAAAGTAACCTGGGTGAGTAGAAATGAAACCCGGACTTAGCAATAGTTACTTTTCAAAAGCAAGAAACCAAGCCATTTATTCCTATCAGTTTACCCAAGTGGAACATCTAATTAAAGACAAGCCCCTTTGGCCCTCTCCCCCAATATCAGGCTTCTAGGCAGCCAGCAAGAGATAGGCTCATATTCCCACTCCACAGCAGCTCTCTTTTCTGTCTCACTCATTCTTCTGTACTTGCTGCCAGATGAGTTAGCCACAAACTAGAAATGGTACGATTAGTATGAGACTCCGGTCATATTTTGGACTTGTGAGAAAAACTCATGACCAGAAGGAGCAGAGAATGAAGACCTTTCCCATCAGCCTTTCTGTCTTCCAGAGTATTTAAAGATTTGGAATCTTGGGGGGATGGGACTGTTTTCTTATGAATTGTGCAGGACGTCTCTACTTCATCTTTTTGGGTGGTCTGGAACACTGTACACACATTGGAATGTTTTCCTAGTAAATGATCAGTGATGGGAAACATAGCTGAGACAAAAGCTGAGATCCTAATATCTCATATTCATCTTTTCCCAAGAGGCAGGTATCATTTCTACAGAGTTTAGGATTTTGTTTTGGAAATCAAAGAATCTATTTCCATCATTTCCTCTAGAACTCTAGATTGCATAAGGATGGAAAATCAGAACCAATTACAATGGTTAAGAATAAGAGGTCAACATACCCAATACAAACAGGAGATTTTAAAAAGAAACATGTACTTCTACTGCTGAGTCTACATATGGATAGATTAATGTGGTGTGCTCTCTGCTGCAGGGGATTTTAATCTGGGCTTCAATAATCAAATTAACAATTTGTTGAGAGTCCAAGTATATTGATTGCAGTATGTCATGAAGAGACAAGAAGAGGGCAGATGTTTTTGAAAGATGTTGCTAGGGTGGTCCTGTAAAGGTTCCAAGAAGACATTAATTTTACTATAAGCTTACAATGTCATTTAGTGAATAAAAGCTAGTGGGCCAGAAACTGATAAAGAAGAGACCATATGAGTTTTCTCTATTTTACTTAAGCAACATATTTTTTTTTTTGGTATGGGGGAAGGCAGGGCAATTGGGGTTAAGTGACTTGCTCAAGGTCACACAGCTAGTAAGTGTGTCACGTGTCTAAGGCTGGATTCGAACTCAGGTCCTCCTGACTCCAGGGCCAACGCTCTACTCACTGAGTCACCTAGCTGCCCCTCAAGCAACATATTTTTAAGGAAATAAATGGAGTTATCTGTTCATTTTTCACACAGTCAAAGGGTCAGCTGGTTAATTTTGTTCAGAGAAGATAGATAGATACAAATTCTCTATCTTAGTTAGATCTTCCATATCCAAAACCTCTGCTCAGGAGTCTACACTTTGGAATGAGGTAGGAGTAATGAGAATGTAAATATTCAATTATGCAATATTCCATCAGCCCTGGTGAAGGAAAGAAGAAAAGGTAGAAGCTCATGTAACCTTCCAATCATATACTTCCATGCTTTGAGAACCTGCAATTTTGTTAGTTTGCATATTCCTTCCACCAACGTACAATCCAACCCCTCTACAACTTCAAACGTGGTCTTTAAGAGTTGTTTGGGACAAAAAATGAATCATCCTATAGCCACCTGGTAACAAGCCTCTCCCAGCTTGGGGGAAAAGGAAGGGGAAGGGAACAGGCATTTAGTGCTTATTCCACAAGTGCATACTCTGCGTCAGACACTGTGCTAAGCGCTTTACAAATATGTCATTTGATCCTTACAAGAGCCTGATCCTCTGAAAGTCCACTACTGAGCCCATGCTCCAAACCTTTCCAGCTTCCCAGAAGGGCCAGCCAGTCAAGTGAATTTGTGCTTCAAGCCAATGAGGCATCAGAATTTCATGACTATCTGCTGAGAATTCAGATCTTGCTGACATCAAAATCCTGTCCACTGACATAGTATTTGGGGGGTGCAGGGGGAGAATCAATGAAAAAAAGCTCTGTGTTCATGGGCGAGCTGCTGAATATCTCAACCTCAGTCATCTCGTCTATAAAAAGAGAATTATAAAACTTTACCTACCAACCACACAGGGTTATTGTGAGAATCAGGTCAGATCATGAATGTAACGCTACTCTGAAAACAGTGAAAAGTCAAATACATAAAAAGGGAAGGCAGTGTGGCACAATGGAAGGAGCAATGGCTCTGGTGTCAGAGGGCCTGGGTTCAAATTCAGCTTGACCTCTGACACTTACTACTTGAGTGATCAGGACGTTCTCAGGTGTCTGTTTTCTCTTTTGTAAAATGAGAGGACTTCTGAGGTGCTTCCCACCTCTAGATTTATGATCCTATGGTTAGTATTATTTCTTACTTCAATTACATGGCATAGTAGAAATCAATCAACAAGCATTTATTAAGAGCACAGTGCTAAGAACTGGGGGTACAAAGAAAGGCAAAAGTAGTCCCTGACTTCAGAGCTTACAGAGGAGACAATATGAATATAAACAGGCACACACAAGATATATGCAGAGTAGATGGAAGAGAATCTAAGAGGGGATGGCATTAGCAGCTGGAGGGACCACAAAAGGCTTCCTGCACAAAGTATCATTTGAGCAGGGTCTATTAAAAAAAACAAAAACTAGAGATGCTAAGAGGTGGAACGGACAAGGCAGAGCATTCCAGGCCTGGGGAACAGCCAGGGCAAAGGCTGGAGATGGGAGAGAAAGTGACAGGAGATGTGAAGAGCATTAGATCTGAAGTCAGCGCACTAGAGATTGAACCCAGACTCTGCAATTGCTTCTGTGACCTTGGGCAAATCCCTGCCCTCTGGCTGGGCCTATTTCCTCGTCTACAAAATGAGAGTTGAGCCAGATAATCTCTAGGGGCCCTTCTAGCTCCAAGTCTATATGATCCTACTTTAAGAAGATGGGATTTCATGCTCTGTCCTATGAAATAGATCACAGCCTCTCTGTACTTTAGGAGATGGCCTTCATGAGTTGGTTACCTCCATGCCGCAAGAAAATATGAAAGAAGGGAGTTAGTCAACGATTATAATTATGATTATTTTGATAGCCTCAGGATTTCGATGGCTTAGCTTTCCTTTTTGGAATGGCATAAAATCTGTGTGTGTGTGTGTGTGTGTGCGTGGGTGTGTGCGTGTGTGTTTCTCTCTCTCTCAAAAGCTCTTAGGAAAACAGCACACCCAAAGTGGTTCTCTGACTTCGTCAAATCTTGTGTCTCTCCTTGTGTGTTTTTATGTTTCATTTTCATAACACTCTTAGAGAACCTGGGAGAGCAAGGAGGAGGAGGATAGTGACTTATGTACTTTCATCTAGGCACCCACCCATTCAAGGAGCTGTAGCAGAAAGAATTGGGGGTGCAGCAGAATGCTGCCAATGCTTAACATGACAGGCAGGGCCAATCCACATCTGGCAGCTTCAAATGATTTTCCAAAATAGCTGCAAGGCTGAGTTCGATTTGCACTGATTACGCGCAAAACCTTATTAAGAGTCAGACAACCAACAGGGTCCTATTCTCAAGCATTTGGGAGCCCCTACAGCATGACCCAGCCCGAGGCTGGGAACCTAATGGGCACTTGATAACACCTTGCCAATTAATGGATAGATGTGCTGGCTGGGTCCACCACAATAATAATAGCACTAACTAGCATTTACATAGTGTCTTAATGTCTGCAAACTACTTTATAAATATTATCCTCATTTCATCCTCACAACAACCTGGGAGATGCTATAATTATCCCCATTTTACAGATGAGGAAACTAAGGCAGACAAAGATTAAGTGATTGCAGGATCACACAGCCAGTAAGTATCTGAGACAGGCTTTGTCCCCAGGTATTTCTGACTCCAGGTCAAGGACTCTTATCCACTGTGCTGCTTAGCTACAGTACAATTTATGTTACATAACTTCAACTGGGCCCTCACTGCTGCATGGAAATCCTTTTACATAGCCCTAATTAACTTACTATCCCACTGCCCTGGTGGCTCTTCCAAGCCTGATCCTTCCTCAAACCTCCCACTGCTCCCCTCCCATCAGCCTCTCAGCTGAACAAACTGAGGCCATTCACCCATAATTCCCTCTTCCTCCCTCCTCCTCACCTCACATCCCCCAAATGCCTTCTGCCACTCTTTCCTCCTTCACTCCTGTCTCACCTAATGAGACAAACCCCACTCCACGCAGCCTGTGCAAATGCACAGAGATGAGAAATAGAGTGCCATATGTGAAGAACAGCAATTGGGCCATTTCGGGTAGACTGAAACATGCATAAAGGGGAGGAATAGGGAACAGCTCTGGAAAGGCAGGATCAATTCAGGTTGTGAAAGGCTCGCTCAATTCAGGTTGTGAAAGGCTCTAAATGCCAAAGAGGAATGTGTGTTTGATTCTAGAGGCAAGAAAGCCACTGGACTTTCAGCAGAGCAACAACATGGTCTGCCACATACTTTAGGAATAATTTTGGCAGCTACTGTGGAGGATGGATGGAAAGCGGAGAGACTTAAGACAGGGAAACCAAGGAGGGGACTAATTATTAATATGCAATGAAGGAATCTCCACAACCACTCTAACAAGTTTGGGGCCCAACTGGCATAAGGGCCTTTCCAATATTCATTGTAAATATGTCTTCCTGACATTTTGACCCTTCATTTATCTTTTTTCTCATGGGAGATGGATAATGCATTTTATTCATATTTTCAAGTTACAGAAAAATCAGACAAGATCCAGACTGAATTCTCTAAAGTACAGCTCACAAAATAAGAGCCTAACCTTATAATACACTAAAGAAGAAGAGGCCATTGTGTGGGAAAGACTAAATAAATTTTTTTTTTTGAAAAGATGCCTCAAACAATAACTGAACCAGTTAGGCACTGCAGAATAACATAGGCTGAATGACCTGGAGTCGGAAGATCTGGATTTGAGGCCTGGTGTGGCCACTCAGTAGCTATCAAAGCAAGTTCCTTTACCTCTGAGACTCAGGTTTTTTTCATCTGGAAAACAGAAGTGATAGTACTCACACTATGTACCCTTGTTGGGTTGTGGTGGGGATCTGAAGAGATAATGGAATAGGAAAGCAGTTACCATGTAACCATGAAGAACTATGTAAATATCAGCTAGTCCTGCAATTTTTTTTAAAATTGCAGGAGACAAATCATAACTTGTATATGACACATAACTTTTGTGATTAAAGTTATTATAGTTATTTTTAAAATAAAATCTCAACCTTTATCTCAGCCTTTAATTTATAATTTTTGTGTACATTTTATAATGCACATATAGCAATATATATTTACAATCTGTAAATAAGTAAAGAAATTGGGAATATGTCAAAAATATTTTATTGCTAGGGGTACATGATCGAAAACCGTTTGGAAGCCACTGCTCTAAGCTCCAGGAAAGTGGATTTCAATTAAAGAGATGAAAAACTTTAAAAATCAAAGCTAACAATGGAGTCACAGAATTATACAATATCCGAGCCGGAAGGGACCTAGGAGGTAATCTCTTACCTCTCTGTTCATCCAGAGCAGAGTCTAATGGAACAACTGCATCTTTCAGGCTGGCCATGGCACTTCTCTTAATGCTGCCTAGCAGAATGAGAGCTTTGTGCATTGCCTTGCTGCACAAATGTATCATATTGAAGCCCTCTAAAATCATCAGATTTTTTTTAAATAGGAACTTGGTCCAGCTTTGTATCAACCATCCTGTACTTGTAAAGATGGTGTTTCATACTAAAGTATAAAACCATATATTTATCTCATCAAATTTCATCTTCAATTTAACTGGTTGTGCCATAAAGGTCATGGCTCGGATCAGCCACAGGTTTCACAAGCATATCACTTAAGCTATCATAGAGAAGGCAGCTGACCTCCCTGCTGTTTGTGTCAGGTTGACACATCCCTCGGCAGGACTGACCTATTTGTTTCTACTTCCTCTGGCCATTCTTGGATGACCTCTCCCACACCTTGTGTCATCTGTGGATCTTCTTCATTATTACGTGGTACCCAAGACAGCTGGAATGGACAACCCTGTAACATGGTGTACTTCCCATTACTGGAAGCCTTCTTAGGGATTCTATCAAAAGGAACTCTACACTAGAGGACCTCTAAAATCCTTTCTAGTTTTAAGATTCATTAACTCTGAAAGCAGATAAATGTTTTTAAAGACTATTTAGGTTTTGAAAAATAAACATTCTTACAAACTGGAACACTCCTTGCTCTCCAGCGTCACTTCCGGACCCCTCTGCTCCCTTCATCTAATTTGGAAGTCCAATACATCAAAATTTTTCACCCCATCCAAATTACGGTAGCTACAGAATACCAACCCCCAGGTCATTCACCTTCCTTTTGAAAGGAATTCATTACCTGGCTCACCATCTTCCTCTACTTCCCAAATCCTACCCTAATACTGTGAAACCTTAATTTTCACTTATGTACTTCCTTAAGCTTCCTAATGTCCCCATTCTTCTGCCTCCATAAATCCAATGACTTGCTCCTTCACGCCATCTCAGTTACACATAGGATTGATCACACACTCGATCTCACTATTGCCCACAAGTGTTCCATTTCCCCCTTAGTAGAAGCTCTGACATTCCTCTGACATCTTTTACCACTCTATCTCTCCCTGTGCCTCACCCTTACTTGACTTCTTCATCTCCCCACCCTTCAGTACTCTGTTAGACCATTTCACTGCTCTCATTTCACTTCCTTCCTTCTCCTTCCTTCTATGATCACAGTCAGCATGCGGTCCATTTTTCTGGGCTGCCTTTTTTCCATTTTGTATTATGTCATAAAAATATCTACAGATTTCTCTGTATTTCTTATACTTGTTGATATTAGTTAGCCTTATGGAATTCCATCACGTTAATGTACCATTATTTATTTAATTAGCCATTGTATTTCTAGACCATCCTCTCCTCCTGAATTCCTTGATTCCTTCCCCTTTCCCTACTCTCCCCAACTCTTCCAAACCTTATTATTTCAATCAAAGGCACCGCCAGCCTTCCAGCTTCTAAAGCTCATAATCCTGGCATTATCTTTAACTCTTCACTCTCCCTCATCCCATATATCCAACCAGAACAATTAAGTGGACAGAACCCACCATGGCATGTCTGTCTTCTGTTTGAAGGATCCAATACCAAAGGTAGTACTGACAACATTCCTCAAGATTTTTCAATTGGTTTTCTATAATAAGGAATCTACATTGCAGTGCCATATAGTAAGGTAGAGATTATAAATTTCAAATAGAAATGTAAATTTGGTTTCTGATATAATGTCATTTTTGTTTGCACCAAAGAAGATCCTTTAGATATATTATGAGCTACAGAACAGAGGTTCTTAGTCTGGGATCCATAGGTTCCTGCCCACAAGTAATACATGGATAGATTTTAAAAGAGACTGTGAACTTGGATGGGAAAATATTACATATTCATTTCAACATAAATGATTTCCTTTGTAATCATATCTATGTTATGCCTTAAAAAAATAGTATTCTGAAAAGGGGCAGGATCAGAGGAGAAAATAGAATAAATGGGGGGCGGGATAGGATGGAGGGAAATATAGTTAGTCTTTCACAACATGACTATTATGGAAGTGTTTTGCATAACAAAACATGTATAACCTATAATGGATTTCTTGCCTTCTCAGTAAGCGTGGGTGGGGAGGGAAGAAGGGAGAGAATTTAGAATTCAAAGTTTTAAAAACAAATGTTAAAAATTGTTTTTACATGCAAATGGGAAACAAGATGTACAGGCAATGGGGTATAGAAATTTATCTTGCCCTACAACAAAGTAAGGAGAAAAGGGATATGAGAAGGGGTGATAGAAGGGACGGCAGACTGAGGGAAGGGGTAATCAGAATGCACACCATCTTTGAAAGCACGGAGGGGAGAGATAGGGAGAAAATTTGGAACTCAAAATCTTTTGGAAATGAATGTTGAAAACTAAAAATAAATATATAAATAAAACATTAATAAAAAAAATTAGTATTCTGAGAAGGGGGTTCATAGGCTTTACCAGGCTGTCAAAGGAGTCTACGGCACAAAAAAAGGTTAAGAATTCTTGCTCTAGAGTACTTGAATATTTTCTGGATTCTGGAAGCCCACCAATCAACAAGCATTTACTAAGCAGCAGCTATATACCAGGTACTGTGTCAGATGCTGAGGACATAAATACAGAGAATGAAACAATCACTACCATTAAATACCTTGAACTCATTCTGAAGAGGCAATAAGTACATGTGTAAGTATATGCAGAATAATATAAAAATAATAAATACAAATAAATACAAGGTACAAAATTAATGGTTTGGAAAGGACTTCATAAAGAAAGTGGCACTAGAACTGCATCTGAAAGAAGAGAATTATTCTATGGGGTAGAGATGAGGAGGAAGTGCCTTCCAGGCACGGGGGTTAGCCTGGAATGCACGGAGGACCAGAGAGAAGGCCAGTTCGGTTGGATTGCAGAGCACAGGAGGGACGGTAATATCCAGTGAGGCTAGATAGGTAAGGGTCAGCTCTTAAAGTGCTTTTCAAGCTAAACAGATGAATTTATATTACATCCTTGATGCAATAGGGAGCCACTGGTAGTTACTGAGTAGAGAAGTGACTTGATTGGATTTGTGCTTTAGGAAAACAATTTCAACAGCTGTGTGGAGGATGGACTGGAAGAGGGAGAGAACAATTAGGCCACTGCAATAATCCAGGGGAAAAGTGATGCAGGCCCAGACTGCAGGCGGTAGCTGTATGGGTAAAGAGAAAGGGTCCAATGCAAGAGACACTGTACAGACAGAAAGAGCAGCATCATTTGGCACCTGACTAGATGCGCGGGGTGAGCAAGTGTGAGGATTGAGGGTGATACAAAGCTTATGAATCTGAGAGACTAAAGAATGGTGGTGCTTTTGACAAAAACAGGGATATTTTAAAGAGGGGTACATTGAGGGGGCGAAATTACAAGTTCTACTTTGGACATGTGGACTTTTTTATTGTCTTCGGGACATCCAATTAGAAATCCACTATCAACTGAAATGTCTAAGTATAGTGCCTGTGATTATCTGAGATCAGTGGTGGGATTCAAATAAATTAACAACCAGTTCTCCGCAGAACCGAGCCAAGGCGCCACTGCTGATATGGTGGGCGCAGGTCCTGCCCTCGCTAACAACTGGTTTAAACCCCACCCAAAATCAGTTTGCCTAACTCAGCCTAAAATTAGGTACCAGTTCTGCCCAACTGGTGCAAAATGGCTGAACCCCACCACTGCCTGAGATGGTGCTTACCACGCAATACTGTGATAGCAATGCTTATTCCTCTCTACCACCACCCCCTCCATTACTAATGGATTGCTCAGCACTACTTCAGGAAAAGCATGTTTATTTACAATATATAACTGGCTTCTAGAAAGTAACATAATGTACATCAACTCTGAACTAGCTTCTTTGAACTTTATACCTGGCCTGTCTGGTACCATGACCAGACTGACTATGGAATTGAGTTCATTTTCCAAAAAAAAAAATAGCTTTCCACAGATGTGCACACCAACTAGGATGTGGATTGCCCTCCATCCGTCCCTTCTCACCTCTAAAGGGGTTTGTGTAGCTTATTGAGACAGTGAGGAGGGTGGTCCATAAAGAAAGTTCGTATAGACACTGCCTTTGTCATAATTACTAGGTAAATAAACAAAAGACTTCAGTTCCTAGGTCTCCTTTAGATGTCAATACCTATGCAAGACCCAACTTCCCTGGATATCTTAGCTATAATTAGCTACAGTACATATCTTAGCTATAATACATAATTACAATGCAAAATAAAAATGATGCACCTTTTTTTTTTAATCACATCTCTGACTAGATAATTTCATCACATCTTTGGATGATAATCACTGGTTAATTTGAAATGCTAAATGTCACCAGGGAGACAGGGAGACCTTGTAGGGTCACCTAAACTGGTGGGAAAGGGGAAACAAGAAGAGAAAATTCAAAGGAAGAAAGTATTTTCTCAGGAATGGGGAGTCTGCAGCCTTGAGGCCACATGTGGCCCTCTAGGTCCTCTAGTGTGGCCCTTTGACGTTAAGTGAAATTTGGATTCAGTCAAACTGCTTCACTGGAGGACCTAGGGGGCCACACATGTCCTCGAGGCCACAGGTTCCCCATTTCAAATCTGTGGCACTTCACATTATTGCTAAGACATAAAGGTGTGCACCATCCTCTAGAACAGAAATCAAATAGCTGTACCACCTCCTCGGCCTTATATTCTATTGCTCTCTCCCATGTAGCTTTCTCTACAAAGCTCCTCCCTTGTCTGTGATCACCTGCAGTCTGATCCCATGGTATAGGCTGGCTTTTCACTGTTGTTGCATCTATTCTCCTTTGCTGGCAAGACTCTCAGAAGCCCTGTGGGATTTAGCTCAGGGACATCCTCAGCTTTGTCTAGCTTATTGTTCCTGGTGCTGCATGTGGGGAAAGAAGTGAAAGAGGCACGTGAAGGCCATCCTTAACTGGAATCCAGGGAGCTACAGAGCAGGGCAGGAAGGCCAACTCAAAAGGGTGAAGTCCTTCATTAATAAGTGGTCATCTAATCTCTGTCTGCATACCTCCAATAACAGGGCACTCACTGTTCCACTATAATAAAAGCTGACCATTCCATTTTAAGGCAGCTCTAAATGTTAGCAAGTTTATTCTTAAACAAAACAACTCCTTTCCCTGTAATTCTCACAGGCTGATCACAGTGCTGAAGGTAACAATTTTGAGAACCCTCAGGGATGGATTCTGAAGCTCTCTGACAAAAAGGAAAGGCACCAAACACTTAGAAAAAAAACACGGATCTTATTACCTCCAAAAGGTGACCAAGCAAAGATCAGTAACTACCAACTAACAGACCTACTTTCCCAGCCTGCAAATCCTTTATGAGAATAACCTACAAATGCATCAAGGGCATCCTTGGTGAAGATAGGCTTTTGCAAACAATATTCTGGAGCAGATCACACCTTTACAATCACATAACTGACAGGCGCAGATAATCCAAGATCCACCGGTGCCTATTGTTTTGGACTAAAACAGTTTGATACGACAGAAAGAAAGAAATGCCAAATTAAAAGTTTTCCACTATCACAAAAGATATAATCATTACCATTACATAAAATTAGAAAAACCTTCTACATGAGTGAAATTAATTCAACTAGCAAAAGAATGTAAAGAGTCAAATGACAGTCAAATCTTTGCCTCAAATGTCCCTGATAAGGATCTAGTATGCAGGTAACTAACAAAAAGACCCAAGACCAAAAGTCATTCCCCAGTAGGGAAGTAGTAAAAAGATATGACAATTCTCAAAAGAAGAATTGCAAACTATTAATGGCCATATTAAAAAAAATGCTCCAAATCACGAATGGATTGGAATCAAAATAGATCTGAGATTGCATCTTAAACTCAGCAAATTGGCAAAGACAAATGAAAGATGAATGGGTTTATGATTTGCATCGTTAGAGGAAGTACCCACAGTAATGAATTTGTAGAGTCAGTGAAGTACCAAAGATCATAATTCTGCCTCTTTGAAATGATTAGTGTCAGCTGTGTCACATAAGTAAACCTGGGGTGCTTAGCAGTACTTCATCAATTCTCATGACAACATTTTCTCCACCACAAAATCTCCAAATTAAACAAGTTCTTGATTCCCCCTTCAATCAGTTTCTTTACTCAAAGCTCTCAAAGACTAAGAATCTCTTAAGTGTCTCTATACACACAAGCCATTTGAGATACCCCTATAACCGCTGGCACCAACAAACTTTTAGCTAATCTAAGGACCTCGACTAAAATCAAATCCAACCCCCTACTAGCTATTTCTTGCCTTAAAAAGGTAACAGCATCAGTGACACATGGTGGCTTTATCAGGCTTGGGGTTTTAAAGAACAGAGACAAGCTTCATGCTAAGTTCATCTAAGTAGAGGGATTATTGCATAAGATGCAAACTATTTGGACATATTCATACATAAAGGACACAGGAAAATCAGTATACATCTGTCTATCTCCCTGCTACTCACTCGGCTCCATCTTTGGCCCAGGAAAATAAAGCTGCATATGAATCAGCTCCCAGAGCATCAGGCCCTGTCCAGATGAATAACTTGGTCCCTACATGGTTTACAGATCTTAGGGCTATGTTGTTTTATTCTCAGGTAGACAAAGGTAGATAAATGCTCCAACCTAGGGTAATCAAACTATGTTATCATTAAATACAACAATCATTATAAGTCAGATAAGGCTAAACCATGCAGTTACAATTCTGATGGAGCAGGTGAACTTTTGGATATTTGTTAGTCACTATCTGCATATCCTATCACTGCCCCCCAACCCGAACCCCCAAAATGCCACGACCCCCAGGATTAGGAATTTGACTTAATCAGACTATGTTCCAGAGAATATGGTCTTCTATAAATTTATTTGAATGGTTAACTCACAAAGAGTCTTGAAGCCCTTTGATATTCACTAATAACTCTCTTAGACAATTTTACTGGAATTTATATAAACTTTATACAATTTCTAGAGTCAAAATATATTCTACTATTCACATCATTCACTGTAGGGGAAAATGTGTAGTTTGGTTCTATGACAGTTCAGAAACCACAATACTGAAGTTGCTGTGTTTGCTTTGGGACACCTCAAGAAGTGACACCCCTCATAAGAGGAAGACATGAGTTCCAGCCCTGATTCTGCCCCTTAACAGCCATGGGATTTGGGTGAATCTCTCTTAGTAAACTAATAACCCCTACTCCGAGTTGTTAGGACAACCAAGTGAGATGACAAAAGTAGGGCACTTTGCAAACCCCGAAATCTGTACAAATATTAGCTACTGTTATTATAATAACAATTATCATTATTATAAAAGGCTGTATTTGTTCCTCCCTTACCTAAAGAGAACTAATTAGTGAACAAATTTAACACACACTTTATTAAACAGCTTTATTAAACACCAGAGTATTGTGCTAGGCATTCATGAAAATAAAAAGTTTAGATAAGACAAGGCCCTTGACCTCATGGAGCTTACAGGCTTTTGGGGGGTAAGAGTAGGGAATAAGAAGTATACACAGATAATGATAATATGATTATCATGTATAGGTTAACAGAACAAAGGGCTGTATGAGGCTCAAAGGGAAGAGTACTTACCAAGAGGAAAGGGGAAGGATTCATGAACAAGGCAGCCATTTGAACCAGGCTTTCAAGAATGAATGAGAATTCAAGACGTAAAGAATGGGGAGGGAGGCCATTTCAAGATTACAATAATAACTTATGAACATATTCTATGAAAAAAGCTCTTTGCAAATCTTAAAGGAGTATATAAATGTTAGTTACTGTTAATAGATATACTCTTCCATAGTCTCCAAGAGTTAAGGCTGAGGATCACCCAAAGGGTAAAGGCCAAGTACATGGAGGCACGAGTTATCAACAAGGGATGAATGATGCATAAGAAGCAGGGTAAATAGAATATCAGAAATGTGCACGACCATAGCAAAGTGCCTAACTGTTGGACAGCCAGCCTGTGTGGGATCTGTACAGTTCCAAGAGATATCAAGGAAGTTCTCCTGCCACATGGGCCATTTCCTGTGGTGAGTTTATGAGAAGAAATAGACAAGAGTGGCAGAGGATAGTGAGGACAGACTGGCTGAGATCTGCATAGCTAAGGACAGTGCCCCATTAACGCAATCACAGATCCATTGAAGAAACATCCCAGGAATCAAAGGACAATGCTTTAGTGCTGATCAGAAATACTTCTTTGTTGTTGTTCGGACATGTCCAACTCTTTGTGACCCCCATTTGGGGGTTTTCTTAGCAAAATTATTAGAGTGGTTTGCCATTTCCTTCTCCAAATCATTTTACAGATGAGGAAACTGAGGCAGGCAAACAAGGTGAAATAATTTGCCCAAGGTCACACAGCTAGTAAGTGTCTGATGCCAGATTAGAACTCAGGAAGAGGAGTCTTCCTAACTCCAGGCCCAGCACTCTGTACACAATGGTGCCCTCCAGCTGCCCTTCGTGAAATGCTTGCTTCACAATAATTCTATGACACACATTGTAAGGATTAGCCTGACTTTACCGAAGCAGAAACTAAAGCTCATGCATATAAGTAACATCCCCATGGTGACAGCATTAGAACCAGGATGTAAGCGAGGGTGTCTGACTCTTAGTACAGGGAATTTTGTACTGGAAAGGTAGACAGGAGACAAACTGTGGAGGACTTAAAATCCCAGGAAAAACAAGTTTATGTTTTCTCCCAGCTCTGATAGGCAACTAAATGAACAGTCCACTGACCTGGACAGTGCACACATGTGCACACACACACATACACACATACACACACACACGTTCTCTCACACGCACAGGTAAGTGGATTTTAAAACAGATCCTGTGGTCAGAAAATGACGTAGGTCCAGACTGAGCAGAAGGATGAGATGAGGCTGAGTCAAATTTAGGAAGCTGCACAACATTTTCAATGCCTATGCTACCTGAGTATCTTTTTAACACCAACATTCTCGCAGTTATCCAAAAGGCAATGGGAAGACAAATGATGGGTATAAGCAGGCTACAGAACATTTCGACTGAGGTTAGAGAGCTTTATGTCAAGCTCATCTATAAAAGATTATTATTCTTTTATTTGTACTATATCAATGGATTTGCCAAAAAATACAGAAGAGACCGTTTCAAAGAAGAGTTTGCCAAAATGTATGGCCTAAAAACAATAGCTGGCATTTATGTGGTGCTTTAATATTTCCAAAGAGCTTTACAAATATAATTTCATTTTATCCTCACAACAACCCAGAGAATTAGGTACTATTATTATTCCCATTTTACGTATAAGGAAACAGAGATAGGTCAAGTGATTTACCCAACGTCACACAGCTAGTAAGTGTCAAATTTATTCAGGTCTTTTGGACTCCAGGGCTAGCACTCTATCCACTGTAAACTAGATGACTCATGCCTAGGAACTGGAAGGAGGACCCTGAGGACCTACTAGAGCCTTCTGGCATTACAACGTGCTTAACGATGAATTTATCAGACTATCTCCTGAAAAGAGTAATGAGAGGTAGTAGAGTGAAGAGGAGATAGAGAAAATGGCAAGCAAGGGAACAAGGTGTGTGTGTGTGCGCGTGTATGTGGAGTACCCCAAAATGCTCAATAAAGATACGGAAAACTGGTGGAGGTTCACAGAACAAAAGCACTCTGGGCTTGAGCTCCACTTGCCTCCAAGGCTATTGTTCCTGTACCAAGAATAGCTTTAGAATTAATGAGACAAATCATCACACAGGTATAGGTTCATTTGTTTATCTTGGCTAAAAGAAAATTTCCAATATGCTTAGTCCCTAAGGTTAAGGAGTACCAGGAAAAGCCTCTTAGAGAAGGTAGAAGTTTAGCTGACACTTGACAGGACAAGGCAGGTCCAAGCCCCCACCTCCCCAAAAAGACACACAGCTACATATATTTGGGGGAATGGCACCTGCTTTTCTATCATGCTGAGTCACGCCACTTATATTTTGTTGGAAGTAAGGCTCAAGTAAGTGTAAGTGGCTAAACAAGTAAGCTAAGTAAGGCTCAAAAGGATAGTTTGGGCTCACACATGGATTCTAAAACCCACTTTTATGGCTCCTGGTAGAGCAGTAACTGGGAATTCAGGCAGCTAAGGCAAATCAGCTGGAGGAAAGGTAAGAGACCAAGATTCTACAGTATGCCCTGAGGCTGGCATGCCCCATTATTGCCAACCTAGGTCCTCAGTGGTAGTAAGAGTACCCAAGGTGGCGGTGCAGAGGCAATCGGCCCAGGATATAGCCACATTAGTAAAGTTCCAGAAGGAGGGAAACAGAGACCCCAGGGTATCCCACAGCTCATAGTCCATTGCTGTCACTGCTGATCCCAGGTGTCCTACTGTAATGCTACAGGTCCTAGGCTAGAAAGGCACACAGTAGGATGGATAGAGGGCCTAAAGTAACGCCTAACAAGGTGGAGGGGAGTCTATGAAAAGCTCAGACTCCCAAGGAGAAGGACTTTTGCCCACAGATCAGCAAGTGCTTTAGAGGGAACGTCTAAAGGGATAATCGGAATAGCCCACTAAGGAAGAAAAATGCGATCTTGGCCACAGACGCAATGACCAGAGTAATATCATGCAGAAGGCTGAAGCTGAATGAAATTGAGCCAGAGCTGCCTTTGTAATGAGACAGCAGGTTCCCCATCCCTGTGCCAGAGGCTTTAGCCATCTAAGCCTCAGCTGATCTACAATATTCAGAGTAAGGGGAGGCAGGCACCCAAACGGTGGAAAGAAACTGCTGTTATGAGAAACTGCTGTTCTCAGAGAATATGACAACGAATCAAACTCAAGTTTGGAATTCTGTTAAGTAAATTTCTGCTTAGCAAAGGATGCACATGGTTCTAAATGCACCAAATCCTAGTAGAAGACAGATTTTCAAAGAAGTTTTAGAGTATTTCCCCTGAAAATCTATTTAAATAAGTGCACTATTAAATTAACACAGTTTGCACTATGGTGAATAGATGCAACTTTTCAACAATTGAAACTCTCTGAATTGAGCTCCAATATAGCAATTAACCCGTGCACTACAGGCTGCCCTTTTTATTTTCCATTGCTCTTGCAATTTTCCAGCAGTTTAATCTCATTTGTGGTTAATTACCTCAATATGGAGCTGCAGATGGAAAATCTTGCTGGTAAGTTGTTCCATTCACAGCCATTTAGACCTGCACTGCTTGCGTCAGGTTCTGTTTTCTCGTTGGCTAAGAAGAGACTGTTACTTCAAACCCCTATTTCACTTTGCCTCTTGCTGTCACACATCACTGACTACAGACTGTACTTGCCTTCTACTGACCTTTCAACCAGAATGCCATATTCCCACAGAGGAGGCTGGCCTTGCTAGAGAGCTCTTGCTCTGTGCTATCCCCTGGCAAGGGCTCCAGCACCACATACCACACTACTCCTAATAAGGCTAAATCAATTCCAACCTGTCTTGAAAGGTCTTTCTACTATAAAGGAACATAACGACCAATTGCTTGAATGCTTGAAATGAATCTTCTTTAATCTCTTTCTGGCTGTGTGTGTGTGTGTGTGTGTGTAGGGGCGCACACCAGATTTAAGGTCTATAACTCCATCAGAAGAGTATATTATTACATCCTCCAGCTCTACAACTCCCAACAGCCATCAATCAATCAGTCAGTATTTAGGTTCCTACTATGAGCCGGGCTCTGCATGAGGTGCTAGGAACACAAAGACAAAAGTGAGTCACTGTCCTCCAGACCCTGACACCTCCAGAGGTGTATATAAAACAGCAACTAGATCATTTGGCAAGTCCTCGCATCTGGGAGGATCAGGAAAGGCTTCATGGAAAGGTTGTGCCTGGCTCAGCTCTATAAGAAGCCAGGGATTCTAAGAGGCGAAGGTGAACCAGGAGAGTGCCCCACAGATGAGAGATGGAGGGCTGTGGCTGAGAAACCATCAAACCTGTTTGACTGGACACTGCGTATGTAAAGGGAAGGACTATATAAAAAGGATGGAAAGATAGAATAAGGCCAGACAGTGAAGGGGGTTTTTCTTGTTGCTTTTAGGAGGGAATCAGGGTTAAGTGACTTGCCCAGGGTCACACAGTTGGTGTCTGAGGCCAGTTTTGAAATCAGGTCCTCCTGGTTCCAGGGCCAGTACTCTATCCATTGTGCCACCTAGCTGCCCCTTGTGAAGGGTTTTAAATGCCAAACGCAGAAGTTTATATTTTATCTAAGGAACAACTGGGAAACACCGGATTTTATCAAACAGGAGAGACACATGGTTAGATCTGTGCTTTAGGATAATCACTTTGGAGAGTTAAAATGGAATAAAGAGAGGCTTGATCAGTTACCCTTTTTAGTAGGATTAAAGGCAGCTAAGTATAAAATTATCTTGAGATCAATAGCTTTAAAAAATTTGTGAACTAATGCTTCACAGATCTGGATCTAGGGATGGGCAGAGAGATTACCAATTAATTGTGTGAAAAGTTTAAAATATGTGAAAGAGATATCTGATATCCAAAATATCCAATGGGGTGGGGGGTGGAGAGTGGAAAATAGATTGTTCTATCCCTATGTAGCTCCAGAATGTGGAATTAAACATAAAAATTAGAGGGAGACAAATTTTGGCTCATTGTAAAGATCCTCAACTTCCGTTCTTTGGAAACTGCAACATTCATCTCAACACAAAGCTAGATTTCACTGGAAGAATACTGAAGTTAAAATGAAAGTTGGGCCCATGGATCTAGAACTGAAATAGACCTCAGAGGACATATAGTTCAGTCCCCTTATTTTATAGATAAAGAGACTGAGGCTTAGTAAAGTTCAATGACTTGCCCTAGGTTTTACAGGTGGGATTCGAACCCAGCTTCTCAGGTTCTATAGCCAGTATTCTTGCCACTTTACCAAAATCAGATACAAATATACTTTTTCCACTAGTGTGTGTGTACTAGAGAAACTATTTTCTTTGGAAAGAACGTGAAAATCCTTTGAAGAAATTGACTAACAAAAGATTGAGCAATAGGGTCATTAAAAAACCCCCTGAACAATTTCCCAACGGCAATCCAGCCCATTCTCCTCCTATTCAATTCTAAGCTCAGTTCACAGTCCATTTATAATGTCTTCTCAAGATTTACCTACTGAGAGACACGCTTCACAGAGTGTCCATCCAAATGCATAGCATACAATCTGGACTAACTAGGTGAGCCATGGAATACCACACTCCAAAGAACTGAAATTAAGAATCACTCAAAAGGAAATGGAGAGGTAGAGGCAGATGCGAGCAGGCTATAACATACTAATTATGAAGGAAAGGGGCACAAATGATGCTGCCTGAGAAGGTGTATATATAAACCGAAATTTTTTTTAATAGGCCAGCTGCATAGCAAGTATATGGAAAAACCAGATAACAACCATGTACAACTGGTATCTTGATAATATCAAGAGATCAAGAGCTGGGGTTCTTCACTTTTTTGTGTGTCATAGACTCCTTTGGCTTTCTGGTGAAACCCCTGGACCCATTCTCAAAAAAACCTTGTTTAATGCATCAAATGAAATACATAGGATTACAAAGAAGATAAACTATCCTGAGTTATAGCTATCAAAATATTTTTAATCCCAAGTTTACAGACCCCAGGTTAAGAACCCCTGCTATGGAAGAAAGCCCTCAACAGACTGGATCAGCATTGTTGGTAGCCTCATTAATAAAATAATAATAGCTGACCTTTATATAGCACTCTTAGGTTTGCAAAGCACTTTGCATCTATCAATGCTTTTGATGACAGCATGGCATTAAAACAAATATAAACCAAGAGTTTAAAAACTTGAATCTTCCAAAAATGAAACAGACTTCCTGTCCCATTATGTGTTTAAGGTGAGACTGCGTGATGATCACCTGTCAGAGGTATCACACAGTGGATTTCTGCACTGGTGAGGGGCTTGGACTGGCTAACCTCTAAGGTATCTGGCAACTTTAAAAACCACTTACTATACCTCATATACATATACAAAAATAAATGATTAGTGAAATATAAACCATTCTTATCTAATCATAACAAGACTCTTAAGGAATCTAGACATCACTTGGTTTAGATTAGTTCAAGTACTGTAATAAAATTATGTTTAAAATATCCCTATACTTTGGAATCTACACTCTTTGGGATGAACTTTCAGAGTGAAAGAGTTTTCCCTCAGAGAGTCCTAAATGATGAGATTTCACTGCATACCTACTTATGTAATTCATTCATTCAATAAATACTGTGTCCAATATATATATACAGCAGAATTACATTTTCTTGAACTAAGTCCACAAATCACACATCCATTTAATAGATAATGACTTTGCCATTTCTGTTCTCAACCTAACAATACCTTTAGCCAAGAAGCACCAGATGAGGTCAAACCAATAGCCCATCCAAATGAGTCCTCTCTCTCAGAGTGACAGTCAAGGACATTTTAGAGATAAACATGACATCATCTCAAATAACCACGGAGGAAAGCGACCAAACATCCTTAGCTCCCCATAATAATTTGAAACGACCATTCAAGAATGTGTCTAAATTTCTCCTGAATCTCTTGACATTTTTGTTCTGTGTGGCTTCTGGAGGTAATGAGTTTCATTGGTTGCCCACCTAAACTATTTCTTTCAGACTTTAGCAATCTAGGATTTGTAAACTCTGATGTGTTTCCATGTGTATCATAGGATCATAAACCTATAAAGTTAGGGGGTTGGGAGGGGTCATCTAGTCCAACCTTCTAACTTTGACAGATGAGCAAAACAAGGCTCCGTTAAAGTGACTTCCATAAACTACACATATAACCAGTGAAAGAGGTGGGATTGGAACCCAGATGCTCTGACTCCAAATCTTTCCAAATGCTTTCTGCTTTACCATACTACTTTCTCATCATTTTATAAACTTCAACTATATTTGCCCTCCAGTTTGTCTTTCTCAACTAAAGTACAAACTGTTCGATTTCTGCTTATAAGAAGTCCCTCGGCTTCCTTGATCACTGCAGTCATTCTCTGAACCTATGTTAGCTTAGCGATCAGATGATCACAAAGTGGGTCACTCAGCATCCTTAGAGACCACTGAAGGCCTCTGTACCTTGGTGCAGGTCCACCTCATAATGCACCATAATACTCTCTGCCCGCCCATCACTCCACTCCCACCTGACCTCATGTAATGAGATCATAAGTACCCTATACATATTTATCTGTGAACATGTATTATATCCCCAAGAGAACGCACCCTCCTTGAGGAAAGGTACTGTCCCACTTTTGTATTTCTATCCCTAGCAGCTAGCTCGGTGCCTGGCACAAACTTAACAACTATCTAATGATCGACTGGTATATCTAGTCTAACCCTCTCATTTTAGAGCTAAGGAAACTGAGACCTAAGAAAGTAAGTGAATAGTGAATCACCCAAGATTACACAAGAAGGAGATAGCCAAGCCATGATTCAAACTTTTGGTCTTTACTGAGGAAAACGAAGGAAATAACCACACCTAAATGGCATTCATCTATTCATGGGACTTTAAAGGGGCACAAGGAGGAAACTGTAGAACTATTAACCAAAGTATGTAACTTGTCACTGTAATGTTAGAAGATGGTATATTGCCAATTTTACTTCTAACCTATAAGAAGGACTTGAGAACATAATTCCTGATACCATAGAATGATTCGCTTCACTCAGTGGCCTGAATATAATGTTACCTGAAGAGGAGAAACTGAAAAAATGAAAACTGTTGCAATAAAAATGTCTGGTTTTTAAAATTTTTTTTGAAAGAAGGGCGTGGAATTAGATATTGAGGAGTATTATTTCATATCTGACAAGCTAGAAAGAATTATAACGAAGGGTGCTATTACTGAACAGTTAAGCCAGTATAATCTATTGGGAGACAAACGACTTTGTTTCTAATCCAATCAGCCAGATTTTTATAAGGTGAATTATCTTTGCTAACTCACCCACATCTCTTTGAGGAGAGGTATATGAATATACTAACAAGAGAATCAGAAAATTTGAATATTGGATAGAATATACATCATCTAATCTTTAGTATGGGGCCAGGTTGTGACGGGTTTTGAACGTCAAGAGTTTGTATTTGATGCTAGAGGCAATAATAAGAAAAGCATTAGTTTACTGAAGAGGTGAATGACATGGTCAGACCTGCACTCTAGGAAAAATCACTTTGGCAGCTGTGTGTAGGATTAATGGGAACGGGGAGAGACAACTTAGGGAGACAAATCAGGAGATGATTGCAGTCATCTAGGTGAGAAATGAGGAGAGCTGAGCTAAGGGTGTGGCCATGGAGACAGACCCAAGATGGGGACAGATATAAGAGACCCATGGTGTCTGGAATGAAGGTGTGCTCTGGACATAAACAGAGACATTTTGAAGAGCAGTGAGTTAGAGGCAAGGGTGAGGTATGGACCCAAAGGGAGGAGAGAGCCATTCTATTTTGAACATGTTGAATTTTAGATAAGAAATGTAAAACTTTGCCAAAAAGCTGTCAGAAGCAGCTATCAGCTACAGAGGCATTAACTATATTAGCAAAACAGAAAGACAGAACCTGTAAGTCTCAATAGGGGGAGAGAGACCAGGTGACTTAGAGATGTATGTAGGCAAGACGGAGAGGCCATAGAGAGAAATTAATGTCTCTCAGACCTGGAGAAACACCCTGGAGCCAAAGGCAGCAGCAACCAAAGGAGGGAGACAGAAGAGGGATCAAAAATAGAGAGAAATTAAGGGATAAAGCCATTAAAAAGGAGAAGCAAGGCCAATCCTTGTCTTTCACTGAGTCATGTGGACTGGGATGGGGGATGGGGTCAAGGAGGAACGGTAAACTCCTTGGTAAGCCTCTCTCTTGAGTTCTCTCAAGTTCTCTCCCTGCTTGGGCAGAGGACCCAATTCTTGGGTAATGCTATGAGGGTGGCACAATCATAAAAGTCACGGGGAGAGGAAGGCTAAACAAAGGAGGAAAAGTCTCTTTAACTGTTCTACTAATAGCAAGAAAGAGCTCTCAGAATCAGTGAAACTGCACAGTATGCTTCTATCGCAAGCCTCTGGAGCAGGTTTCCAATCTGCTTCCTGAATTCTTTATCCGTGTTCTTCTTCCGTCTAGACTGTCTATAGAATATTCCCGCCACAATATCGCTTTTGCCCGCTGATCTTCACCTCAATGGTTTCTCCCTCTGGTTCATGGATTTCCTTCCACGAGTGATACCTATCTTCTTTTCAGATGAACATATCGTCTTGATATACAGTGCTATTCTGCCACCTCCTTTGTTCCTTAAGAATGTGGTATGCTCTTATTTTGCCATACTGCAGCCATGAGTCACATTGTATCAAATGTCAGGAACACCTCTCAGTTCAAAATCACCTTCATGCATCAACATTCTTGGCTTCCTTTATTACTGTTGCAACAATCTGCTAGCAGCTGCTGTAGGGGTGTAAGACTCACCAACAACCAGCACACAGAAAGCTGCCAACGGAAGTTCTTTTGATCTGCTTTACTAAGGAAAGTAGCATTAAGGAAAGGGGTTAACAATCTCAATTTAATCAAACATACAAATATCATTCACTTAGTTCAGGGGAAAAAGCCAGCACCCTGAACTTCAGAGCAAGTACAAATAAATTACAAACATCAACAGCCAGACCTTGTCTGATTCAAATCTCACTGCATAGTTACCAGAGTTTAACAAAGTCCAAACATCCAGGTTTATAAGCTGGAGGGCTCTTAACTACAGCTGCCCAGAGTCTCCACATCAACATGCCTCCAAGAGTGAGAGGCCTCACAAATACCTCTGTTCTAGCTTTTTATACCCTCTTTAGTCGTCATCAAACATCATCTGATAAACCAGAATTTAGGCTCCTGCTATTGGCTCTGGCTTCATGCTCACATTAGATTTAAGCACCTAGTAGATAGGGGTTTGGGCCTGGGGCTGTGCACCTAGTAAGGCTCAATCAAAGACACTTAATCATTTTAAAACAGTAAGAAAGTTCCACCTTAATTGATACTACAATTACTCATATCTGCCCAAGGGTTTTATTACTGCTCCTACCTGGAATTATTTGACCTCTCCATACATATCCTTACCTGATAACTGGCTATGGTATACGGCTTGGTCAATGTGTCTCCTTTTATATTTTCAGTTTTAAACACTTTTAAAAAATCAAATCACCAAGTCCCCAAATATATTTTTCCTATTCTTCATATTCCATGTCTATTTCTAAACCCTTGGACTATAAATCTTAAGTCCAGTTCTCCAACACTATCTTCTTAACCAAGTGTTCACTCCTCCATTCTCTTCTGAACTGGCTATAATCAGAATCAGGGATGAAAAAGAACCTGTGAACGTAACTAAAGTCTTTACAATTTCTCAAGATTTAATAATAGTGTTTTCTAGTTTTCTTCTGGGCAGCTAAATGGTGCAGTGGATAGAGTGCTTGGTCTGGAATCAGGTGTCTTCCTGACACCTGACCTCAGACACTTACTAACTGTGTGACTCTGGACAAGTCATTTAACCCTGTATGCCTGCCTCTGTTTCTTTATCTGTCAAAAAAGCTGGAGGAAAAAAAATGACAAACCATTCCAGTATCCTTGCCAAGGAAAGTCATGAAGAGTCAGACACAACTGAAACAACCAAACAACAACAAAAGTTTTCTTCTAGTGGTATCATCTGTCCCTTTGTGAATCACCAAAAGTGCATATCAGCTGTTGAATCTGACAAGACTTGGGAGGTTTCTGATTATATCTCAAATAGATGTCCCAGGAAGATAGTGAGGGCCTGAGCTGAGTCTTTTATTACCCTCTCTCGAAACCTAAGGGTTTCCCCAAGGCAATGTGTATACTAGAGGGCTTTCTTTCTACTTAGGCTCCTAATTAGCAGGTAAATTTGACAGCCTTAGGCTATTTGAATACACTCAGCCAATTGTTCAAGATTGAATTTTACTTAATAAAGATAATTAGGAGAAAATTAGAATGCTTTACAGACTCCAACACTAGTAAGAAGTAACCCCCGGTAGAAGATTGTCCTCCCACATGTCAAAAAGACAAAGGACATCATGATTTGTAGTCACAGCAGCAGAGAATAGAAGTGGAAATGACCTTGATGGTCAGGTAGTCCTACTCACCCCCCCATTTTACGGATGGAAACGGCATCCCAGGAAGACTAAGTAATTTGCCCCAGGATTTGAATTTAGAGTCTCCGATTTACAAATCTAGCACAATTTTCATGATTCCAATCTAGCACAATTTTCATTGCACCATACTGCATATCTAGACTTGGACCAAGCAGCAAAGATCCTCTTTAGAAGGACCCAGCTTTCTACACAAAGTTTTGGGTTGGTAGACGCTGATAGGATTAATCACCAAGAGGGATCACTTCAGGAAGTCCCTAGTCTAGGATTACCGCAGAACTAGGATGGAAGGCAATTGGTATCTCCTACCAGAAAGAGAACATTTGAAGATTTCTTTTCCCATGCATCCCTCCCATCCCTTTCATCACAAATAAAGTAACTAAAAAAACAAACAAACAAAAAACCACCAAACAAATAATGCAACTAACCACAGAGAAAAGTTTTGCAAATGACAATGATGTGGGCGAGTGTGTTGAGGTTTAGGGATGCGGGGACCCCGAAACAGCGATACAGGGGTACAGCCCGAATGAATTCGATGAAAGGCTTCTTTCGGCCAAAAAAAAAACAACATTTATTAAAGATCTGCCATGTTGGGTAGACTCCTAAGGAATCTGAGCATCTATATCACTAATACTAGTGGGCCAGATTGAAAATGAGCATTTTCATGGTAACAAGATGGATCTAATACACAGAAAGATTGTGGGAGGGATCTAGGGCTGGCCAAGTAGTCTGGAGTGGAGGGGAGGGGGTGTCTAGGGAGGGGTCTTGATGGAAGTAGACGGTAGCCTGGAGAATGGGATTAAAAGTAGGAAATACTCCAGAGGGAAATCCAAGGAGATTTCGAGGTGGGGTTTTCCAGGGCCCTTAGACAAATGGTACCCAAACTCTTTTGGGGTACAGGGCAAAGGTCTTGGCTTAGGCCCATACCCTGTCAAGTGGATGAGGGAAAGTCACACCCAGAGCCCCTGCATGGCACTAAAAGGAAATGACAACTGGGAGCTCAGAGAAACTGAAAGAAGAAGAGTTGTGATAGAAGGGATCCCTGGCAACCCCCATGAGAGCAGCGAGGAGCTAGGAAGTGCATGTCTGCTTATGTAGGAGAACAACACCTGATGCAACCTGCTGGGGCTGTGAGGACCTGCTGGGGACAACCCAAAGCTACAGAGGGAGTGGAACCCAAATATTCAGAACTGGGATTGGGGATTTACTATAACACTAGGGGAGAGTTTGTTTTCCAAGGATCTTTCAATAAAACTTCCTTCTCTAATATAACAAAAACTGGTAAAAAAAAAAAAATTCTAAGTGGGGAGTATTTTGCAAACTTGTTTCCCTTGTATATAAGTTTCCTGGATAGCAGCTATGAGTCAAAGAAGTTAAGAATTCTCCAAGGCATACACACACATTGTATGCCATGAGACTCATGACAAGGATTACCAACAGTACACATCCTGATTGCTAACATCAGATATGGCTGCCTTGATGCCTCTTAGCAGAGAATCACCAAGCACCATTATTCTCACTTTTTCTATAACCAGTGACATATGTCTCACTTTTTCTATAACCAGTGCCAGATGTCCTCTTTCCAGGCAGACTAGGAGGATTATCACTATAATTCCTTCAAGTGTCAGTAGTTGTTTCTCCCTCAGAGGGTCCAGCTCTACTTTGTATACTGGGGCCGCACAACTTCAGAGGTTCCTTCTCTGCATCAAATTCTTTCATCTTCCAAACCCCCAACAAAGTCTAGATTGACCTCTGTCAATGTTATTTTTTTCTGCTTAAAGCACATTTTCTATTTTTCAGGAAAAATAATATTTCCTTCTTCATTTGTCTCATGATGCTTTTGTTTGTACTATTTTTATGGCCCTTGAATATTTTTTTTTTAAGTAGAATAATATAGCACTCATCTGCCTCACTGGATCCTAAGGTCCTTAAAGGCTTATATTGGTATTTTCTTTATCTTTTTTGTATTCCCCACAGGACTTTGCACACAGTAGGTGCTCATAAATATTTGCTGAATGAATCCCACAGTGTACAAGTAGCTCAGAGAAGCTTCTAGTCTGTAGGGGCCAGGTTAAAATGGTTAACTTTGACACTTATCATCTGTGATGGCCAGATTCAAATTAAGAACATCTCCCAACTCCAATCAGGTGATCAGTTTCAAACAGAGGATCCTCCTTCTCTTCTGCTTCTGTCCCTGAAGTTCAGTGTGCCCTACTCTGTTCCTCTCCACCCTCTACAGCAGTCAGAATCAGAAAGTTTTAGAGTGAAGAAGAATCAGAAGAAAGTCAGAATAATTCAGAGAAACAGAAAAGCCCCCTCTGTCAATACGTCAGGAGAGGGGCATCTCTGCCTTCTGTTCTCTTCTAGTGGGGACAGGCCTATTTGTAGCGGGGCTGTGGGCATTTCTGAACAAGACAATCCACTTCTGCCACTTTGTCTATTCCTCTGTGTGTTTGTGTATATATAAATATAAATAAATATATATGTGTATACGTATATATGTGTGTATGCATGCATACATGTGTATATATGATACTATCCAAAAAATTAATACGGCACAGGCAAATTAAGATACCATGAAGGCCAAATTCATAGGATAGGATCAGTGGCAGACTAGGAAATGCTATCTCACAGTCCAACGCTGCTTCTATTTTCAGATTTTCTTGCAACTTTTTTTTTAAACAAGTCTTACTCTCCGCTCTGCACACCCCCCACCCCCACCCCAGCCAAAAAAAAAAAATCTCTTCCAAAGAGATCAAATTTCCTCTGGTCTAAGCCTGTGATAGCCCACAGAAGAGAAAACATGAGCTAGCAGAAAGCATGCTCCACTAGGAATCAAAACAGATCCCAGGATGTTAAGAGCTGGAAAAGACCTTAGAGATCATTTAGTCCAGCCCTCTCATTTTACAGATGAGGTCACGGAGGCCCAGAGAGATTGTGATTTGCCCAAATACATAATTAGTTCATGGCAGAACCTGGACTATAACAATCTACTGTCTCCCAGTGTACTTTATATTACATCATGAGAAGATATGGTACTTATAGCCCAGCTCTGACACTTATCAGCCATGTAACCCTAGGGCCTGGAGCCTTGAACAAATCCTTTTATTAAGGGGGTTTGTTCTGTGAAGTCTGGATGGCATTGAGGCCACAGGTTCCCCACCCCGGACTAGGCAAATCACTTCATTATAAATTATTTTATTTCATTTGGTCCTTATGAAAAAGGCAGGGTGGCATTATTATTCTCATGTTATTAGAGATGGGGGGAGGGGGGGCAGAGTCAAGATGGTGCAGTAGAAGCAAGGATCTGCTTGAGCTCTCCCCCCAAAGCCCTCAAATCACCTGTAAAAAATGACTTTAAACAAATTCTAGAGCAGCAGAAGCCACAAAATGACAGAGTGAAACAGATTTCCAGCCCAAGACAATCTGGAAGGCCGACAGGAAGTGTCTATTGCACCGGGCTCAGAGCACAGCCCAGCATAGACCTAGCCAGCACAGATGGGGCTGAAGCAGGCCTCAGGGCACTGAATCACTACCAGCTGCAGTGGTTTCCAGACTTCTCAACCCACAAACACCAAAGACAGCTTCAAAGGTCAGTGGGAAAGGTCTTTCACCTAGGTGAGAGAGAAGGATGGTCTGGCTCCAGCCAGACAAGGCTGTGGCAGCCACTGCTGCAGTGGTGACTGCTTCTGGAGCTCTTGGCCTAGAGATGGTGGGGGAATCAAGCCGCTGGTCTGGGTTGAAATCCTGGGGGGCGGTCCTGGGGTGAGAAGGAACGCTGGTGTGGCAGAGTTTGTGGCAGCTGTAGAGGGGGAGTCCTCCTCACAGTTCCAAGGCAGAAAAGAATGCTTGTGGTTGCTCACAGAGCACAGCACAGGCCAGGAGAGGATTAAACACCTCTCCTTTGATCATACCACTTTGGAAATTTACAGGTCCCTAGAAATTATCTCTGAAAATAGCTGCACAAAACCCCTGAAGCTTGGGGCAGTACACCCTCCACTTAACAAAGAGGTCACAAGTCAAGCAGTTGGCTGGAAAAATGAGCAAACAGGGGAGAAAAATAAGACTATAGAAGGTTACTTTCTTAGTGAAAAGGTATTTTCTTATGTCCTTGGTGACAAGGAAGATCAAAGCATACAACTAGAGGAAGACAACAATATCAAAGCCCCTATATCCAAAGCCTCCAAGAAAAATATGAAATGGTCTCAGGCCAGGGAAGAGCTCAAAAAGGATTGTGAAAATCAAGTAAAAGAAGTAGAGGAAAAATTGAGAAGAGATGAGGAAGCCATGTCTATGAAAAGACATGGAATTTGTAAGGCACCAAGGTGCTAAGATATAATGCAGGTTACTAAGACAGCTCCTAAGATCTCAAGAAACCTCAATCATAAACTTAAGTAAAACCAAAATCCTCTTTTGATAACATTGCTATTGCTGATCGACAGTTGTACAGTGTAAACCAAACAATGCTACAGCCCTAGTTAACAGAACCACTAATACAGAACTCCCCATGATTTGGACATGCTGTAGCTCAGGTTATACACATACATGCGGGGTTTGGGGGGAGTGGAATGGGGAAAGGCCTCCTAAACAAATATGAGGTAAACAAAGGAAATCTTTGGGCTACTTAAGCTTGCAAGCCAACAACTCCCAATCTAATAAGCATCTATCTTTCCATACAAGGTACCTGCTGTCCTAGTAGGTAACAAAAGGAAAATATTCCTGCCAACAACCATTTCAAGCACATGCAGAACTATGGCAGAGGCGCTCAGGATCTCTTGCAAAGAATGTACTAACTGTAAATAACTCTCACCTAATTAGCAAAGCCTTTCAATTCTTCAAAGTTACACGGCCAGTTTCCCTATCTCCCACCCTAGTAACACAATGACTGTGTAAACTTGAAAGTAGTATAGTTGTCATTGTTTTTAATGTTTTATAAACCTAACTTTTCTAAGCCAGAATGGCCTTCCCACCCAACCTTTACATGGTTATTGAGAGAATATGACAGTTTGGGAAACACATTCCTTTAACTTTGAGTTTGTAGAAGAAACCCCCGGCCTTGAAGATTGTGGAATTTAGTTGGAAAGCCAAGATCAACATATCTGAAGTAGATGATTTGCTGTGGTTTTAGAATTATGGACAATTATTATGGTATGGATACTAAGTGCCAAAGAAGTTCAAAGGAGAGGGAAATCAGTGTGACCTGGAAGAGTAAATGAAGACCTCACAGAAAATACAGCATTACAGTTAGGCTTTTAAGGATTGGTAGAAAATGGAAAACAAAGGGCATTGCTCTCCGTGAAGTAGCATGAACAAAGAGGCACAAAAGAGGGAATAAGAATGGTGTGGGCTATGGGTCAGTGAAAAGACCTGGCACACCCAGGATGGCCTGCTAGCGCAGGTTCTTTGATCTGCTTTTCTAAAGGAAAGGCAACTTTTAAAGGGGTCAACAATCTTACTTTAATTATAGATAAGTAAAAAATACAAGCAGAGAAATTAGCACAGAGATCCGACAGGGTTCAACCTGTCTGAATAGAGTGATACACCACCAGAGGGGGGAAGCATCAAACATCTAAGTAATGGGGGGGGGGGGCTCTTAACAAATGGCTATACCAAGTCCCATCCAAGGAATCAAAAGGTCCTTCTCATGAGCAAGCCCCCAAAGCAAAATCTCGCCTTAGAATATATATACATTTTTGGCTAATTCAGAGCCAGAAGGCATCATGACCCTCATGACTCAGTATCTAAGTAGCTTACTACCAAAAAGTGTGAAAGCCTTCCTACAAGCAAGCCTCCCTAAGGAAGCTTTCATCTTAGGCAAGTTCCTCCCCAAATGGGCTCTATGTGACTCAGGATGTATCACAGCTGTGAGCTGGGCCAGAGCTCAAAGCAGCAAGACATCTATGATTGAAATACCTGTGTACCTTTAGACCTGGGAGCATGGCCCCTGTTCCAAGTGAAAAAGGGGACACGTCGTCACATAGGCCTATTAATGGATGGGGAAGATCTTCATATTCCATTAATATTACAGGCTAGAACTGAAGGTATATGTTGGGAAGTAGTAAAAAATAATGTTGGATAGGTAGGATAAGGTGAGATTATGGAAAGCAAGGAAAGCCCTAAAAACCAGGAAAATTAGTTAAAATTCAATGACCACAAACACAGACTAAGAACATGGCACTGTGTATACAAACAAAAAAACAAAAATATCCTCTCAAAAGCATACTTTCTACTGGAAGAAAAAAAGGGAAACCCAACATATGCCCTTCAAGATAAGGGGCAAAGGAACTGAACAAATGCTCCATTAATCTCTGAGGAGAAAGAAAACATATCAGCTGGGGACATGGGAGGAGACCAGCCAAGCACACTTTCTAACGTGCTGCAGCCCAGCCTATGGATCACAGCTTGCCCTTCCTAGGATCACCTTACTCTTCAGTGATGTGAGCACTATAATGAGATGATGCATAACCCCATCCAGCAATGGAAGTAAACGCACCTACTTACTAGTCTTCAAAGCTAATTTTCACTATTCTCCTACTCAGTTTGACCCAATAGGATGGCCTCAGATAAATGTTTAGAAGTTGCTAATTTAGAATTTAAAGTATTGCATTTTAAAAAAGAAATTTACTAAGGCTAACGGAATAGGAAAAAAAAGCAAATGGCACCTCATCGGAAATCAGACATTTAAATGCAGCAGCTCGGAAATAGGAAGATGCATATTAAGCCTATAAAAACTAAATGTACTAACACTTCAAGGCTTCTTGATTTACTGCGATGTGTGAACTCCCCCCAGCCACTCACCCATTCCCTCTTGGAAGATAAGTCTTCTTTACTTTCTATGGTTTGAAAAAATAATTGCCGAGTAACCAGTCTTCTGCTCCTAGAGATAGCACTCTACTATTTATTGTTGTCTTCACTTCTCTCTCCTCTCAATAACTTCTCAAACTCTAGTGATCTGGTTTTTAACCTCATCATTCAAATGAAACTTATTCCAAAGCAGCCCATGATCTTTTAACTGTCCATTGTAATGGCCTTTTCTCAATCCTCATTCTTCCTGACCCCTCTGGCAGTCTTTCATACTGATAGCAATTTCTCCTGGATATTCCCTCCTCTGTGAGCTTTCCTGGAACTTGGTTCCCCTAGCTGTCTGACCTTTTCTTTTCTTTCCTATCCTTTCAGAGACTGGTTCTACCTATTTCACCAAGCTGGAAGTACTAAAGCCATTCATAGACCTTATCCTACTGCAGACATCATGGAAGCTTTTTACTCCTCTGTTTCTCACCTGGGCTGATTTTTGCTTCCTTAGACAGCCTAGAACCCTCTTCCCCTTCCAGGAGTTCACCATACATAGGACAGACACCCCATTAGCTTTATCTCCATTTCAGCTCAAAATTCCCAAGGTCAAGTGCTTCACCAGCCTCAGCCTTCCCTGGTAGCAAGGATTGCAGGCATGTATTAACATGCCTGGCCTAAGTGTTCCTTTTCAGTCTCCTTTGCTCGATCCTCCTACAGGTCACATTAATGATAGATGTCTTCCCAAGGATCTGTCCTGGGCCCTCTTCTCTTTTCCCTCTACACATGCACATTTGTTGACTTCATCAGCTCCCATGGGTTCAATTACCATCACTATGAAGATGACTCCAAGATCTATATGTCCAGCTCTAGATTCTCTCTTAAGCTCTAATTCCATACCACCAATTTCTTATTAGTCAATTCAAACTGGATGTCCCATAGGCTTCTCAAACTCAACACATCCAAAACAGAATTCATTGTATTTTTCCCCAAACCCACTGTAGCAACAACTGGGCTAGCAGCTGCTGTTGGGGTGAAAGACCAACACAAGACCAACAACAAGAAGGCTACCAGTACAGGTTCTTTTGATCTGCTTTACTAAGAAAAGTAACTTCAAGGGGTTAACAATCATGTTAATCACACATACAAATATAACTCAGTTCAGGAGGAAAAGCCAGCACCCTGGACTTCAGAACAAATACAAATAGAAATTATAAATAGACAATATGAACGGGCCAAATCACAACTCATAGTTACCGAAGAACCAAATGAGTCTGGGTTAGCAAAGTGGGGTAGGGGAGGGTTACAACAGCTTGCCCACGGTCACACACCACTCTTCTAGTGAGTCAGAGCCCACAAAGGACAAAGCGCCAACCTCTGAGTTTATATACCCTGTTCAGGGTCAAAGAGCTTCACAACATGCAACTCAAATCTACATGACCTAAAAAAGTCACAAACATGTGACTCAAACCCACATGGCCTAAGAGCTTCTGGAGTCACAAACATGTGACTCAAACCCATGTAAACTAGGCTTTCCCTTGAGGCAAGCAGGTCATCAAAGACTCCAGATTTAATCAAAGAAACAAAGGCCAGACTCATCAAGGGCGCTTGATTATATAATTGCTAAAAGAGAAAACAGTAAAAGAAAGTACTACCTTAATTACTGTTACACCCACCAGCCTCCTAACTTCTCTATCAATGGCATCACCACCCTTCTCATCGCCCAAGGTTGCGAACCTGAAGTCATCTTCTACTCCTCACTCTTCTTCTTTCCATACATTCAATCTACTTCAAAATCCTGATTCTAGTTCTACCATATCTCTCATCCATCTCCTTCTCTCTATGAGAATGGCCCCAAGTTCAGGCCCTCATCAGCTCCTGCCTGGACTATGGCAATAACCTCCTCATCTCCTGCCTCATCTGTCCCTATTCCATATCTCCACACTGCTGCCAAGTGATTTCACTATAGCACAGGTCTGAGCACGTCACTCCTCTATTCGATAAATTCCCATGGCTCCCTATTACTTCTAGGATTAAATACCAACTCCTCTTTTTGGCATTTAAAGCTTTTTATAATCTTGCCCCAATCTACCTTTATGGGTTTTTTTATACATTACTCCCTTCACAAACTCTATGTTACAACTAAATTGACCTTCTTCCTATTCCTCACACATGACATCCCATCCTTCTTATAATTGTTTCTTTACGTAAACTCTCCCTTGCTCCTGGAATAGACTTCCTCCTTGCCTCTGCCTCTTCATGTTTATTCTCCTTCCGAGCTCGACTCAAACACCAAGTCCAATATAAAGTCTTTCTTGATTCCCCTAGTTGCTAGATCTTCTCACCAAAATTACTTTGTATTAATTTTGCATATATTTGTTTTTAAATTTAATTTCTTTCTCAATTATATCTAAGAACGATTCTTAACATTCACTTTTTAAAATACTGAGTTCTAAATTCTCTCCCTCCTTCCCTCCCCTGCCCCATCCCTGAGAAGGCAAGCAATTTGCTACAGATTATACACTGCATATACTTATATGCATATATAAAGACAAGCTGTGTTTCAATGGAATATATGTTCCTTAAGGGCACAGGCTGTTTCATTTTTTAAAATTCTGTATGACTAGCATCCAGCGCAGTGCCTAGCAACAGTAATAAATAGCATTTCTATAGCACTTTAAGGTTTGCAAAGCTCTTTACACATATAGATATCTCATTGTATCTTCACCTGGGAGGTTGGTGCTATTATCATCCCTACTTTATAGATAAAGAAACTGAGGCAGATATTAAATGATTAGCCAGAGCCACATGGCTAGTAAACTGAGGATGTGAACTCATGTCTCCCTGACCCCAAGTCAAGGGCTCTAGCCATGGTGTCACCTAACTGCCTGCCTCTATGTACCTTTGGCACATAGCAGGGGCCTTAATAGCAATTTGTCCATTGAATGACTGGTAATGACCAAACTTGGAATACTCCAATGGCAAAAAACCTCCTACTTCAAATCTTTCCTGCTAACCTAATAAAAAATTCCTAAATTTAGGCTCAGGCAACTTTAAAAACATTAACACAGAAAACCAAAGTGCAGCAAAAGGGGAATTTAACTATAAAGGCTGCATCGATGCACTACTCCAATCAGCCAAACAGGTAGTCTATTCTGAAGCTGAAACAGAGACCTCAAGCAGGTCCAGCTGGGATGGCCTCTGGGCTGTATCCTCATCAAGGTGGAACAAAAATATGTCCATACAGTAGGCTGGGCCCATGGGTCACACAGAGCCCCACCAGCTGGCACGGGCCTTATTTAATGAGTGCATTACCAAGAGCACACACACACGAGGTGAGCCAGAAGACAAGCTTGGGATTCCACAATGCTTAGATGTACAATAATGCTACAGTTGTGTGATAGCCAGGAAAGGGAATATGGAAAGTGCTTATCGTAAGTAATTATTAAATGTCCTGTCAATTATATATGGTGACGGGGATGGCCAAACCATCTACTTTCCTTTCCTATAGTATTCCTTAAAGACCAAAGAACTCTTCACACTCACTACCGGTCTGTATACAACTGCTGTAGAGTCTATGTAAAAGTAGTAGTAAAGTCTATGAATCTTTATCGACTCTTCACTGCCAGTCTGAGTCTATTTAGATAAAAAAAATTCAAAGTTTTGGCTCCTGTGTACCAGAATAAATGAAAGGACTAAAATATCTTATCAAAAATATGATATGCTCTCTTGACCCTATGTATACATATGTGTGTTACATGTTCATATATACATGTTACATATATATATGTGGTCTTCTCTGTAAATATATAATTTGATGATGATTTAAAGTGTGATTATCAAAGTTCCCCATGCCCCAATCAGGGATGTTCAGAAACAGAAAATGCTCAAGCTTTGGCAACTGAGTTGTAAACATGGCATTTGTCCAGCCAAGTATAAAGCTTATACAAAAGGCCTCATTTCTAAAATATACAGGGAACTGAACCAAACATATAGGAATACAAGCCATTCCTCAATTGAGAAGTGGTCAAAGGATATGAACAGACAGTTTTCAGAGGAAGAAATTAAAGATATCTATAGACATATGAAAAAATGCTCAGAATCACTACTGATTAGAGAAATGCAAATCAAAACAACTCTTAGATACCATCTCTCTCCTGTCAGATTGGCTAAAATAACAAAACAGGAAAACGATAAATGCTGGAGAGGATG
>CM053624.1:84360557-84395898 GCA_028646595.1 Phalanger gymnotis
CAGAACAAGTCTGGCCTACAAATGGGGACTAAATTAGGCAAATTCATGGCCACAGGACAAGGGAAGGTGAGTTGATGAAATAGCAAAGTAGTTCAGTTTGGCTCAGCAAGGGAAGGGGAAACCGAATAAGGTTGGGGAAGCCAAATTGGGGAAGACCTTCAAAAGCAGGCTTACAGAGTTTGTATTTTACCCTGCAGGCATCAAAGGTTTTTAAGCAAAGAAATTTAGTTAAGAAGTGACTAATAAAAAATCCTGGAATCCTCCCCATTGAGAAAAGAAAGAACTTGACATCCGGGTATCCTACAAAGCAAGATGGCTGTGTTGTGTGCTATGTTCAGAAGGACAGTGAAGGCAGAAAGTCAAGGGGAGGATTCCTATAATGCTCATTAATCATATGTTAATGTGCACAATCTCTTCAACCAAAAAGAAAGATCATAGCATAGATTCTTGACTCAAGACCTAATGGAGAAATAGCAGAGACAAACTCTGGCAGAAAAAGAGCTCATTTGAGCTTCCTAAGCTTCCAGTTCCCAAGAAACAGCTCACTCTAGAACCAGAGTTTCTGTAATATTTCTATTTCGACCTCGGTGATGAAGGTGAGAGTCCAGCCCTGGCTTTCATAAGCTTTAACAGCTTAAAAGTGCACCAAGACTTTAGGAGCACTGTATGTTTGTGTGTGTGTGTGTGTGTGTGTGTGTGTGTATGCTTTAGCAGAAATGCTTAACTACTCCTCTCTGAGAGCCTAATTTAGGTTTTAACCTGAGTTAGAGAGCTAATTGCTGAGACAGTGGTCCCCATCAATAAAAAAAATTGAGCATGCACCTCCAATGTGTATTTATGACTGTGCTAATATTTGTGTATATTCTGAAACTTACACAAAAATGGAAATTGGAATAATGAGATAAAGATGAAATAATATTTGGTCCTCAAATCAATAGAGGAACACCAGACTTTATTATTGTTGTTTGTCCTTCATTCTCAAAGAGTACCAGGACATTAGGAAAGCGATGCCATGCCTTACAAGTGAATTGGATTTAAGCGACGGAGGGCTATGCAAAGTCACCAGCCACCTGGGTTCAGTGGCAAGATATAGAGCAGGACAACTGGAGATAGCCCCAGATGCAATTAGGTCAGAGCAGAGTGGGATTGTAACTTTCCTCATTCTGGAAGTGATGTCTCTCTCTTTCTCTCAGAAGCAGAGTTAAGTGACTTACTCAGGGTCACACAGCTACTAAGTATCTGAGGCTGGATCTGGATTCAAGTCCTCCTGACTCCAGCATTGATGTTCTATCCACTGAGCCACCTAGCTGCCCCTACCAAGTTAGGGAGTGAGAGTCAGACCTGCACTTGAGGAGAATGACTTTGGCAGCTGCATGGTGTATGAGAGAGGGGGAGACTTAAGGTAAGGAACTAATCAGGGGGCTATTGCAATAGTCCAAGAAAAAGGTGATGACAGGTGATAAGGTGATAGCTGTGTGAATAAAGAAGAGATAGAAGTGAGAGGTGGAGGTAGAAATAACGAGATTTGGAAGACAATTTTGTGTGGGCTGAATAAGAGTGAAGAGCCAAACGTGATACCAGGCTCTGAACTGGAAGGATGGTGCTACCCTCAAAAGTAACAGGGAGGTTTGGAAGAGGAATGGGTTTGGAGTAAAAGACAACAGGAGATCTGAGATACAGTCCCAACCCATCCAGCCCAGCCTGCTGATCCCAGGATACTTGCTCTGTCCAGCACACCAGTCACTGCCCTGGAGTGTAAAGCCTACCCTCTGAGGGAAGCCTGCCACAGCCACCAGATGATGGAGGAAACAGGAGAGGGAATTTTCCCAATGGCCAATGCACAGCTGCTGCTATGGTAATGAATAAGTTATAACTGCCCTAAGGGCAGCTGGAGTGGGGGGAGGAGGAGAAAGACATGGATGTTTACCTAGTGGAGAATATGGAGTGGGTGAGCAAGAAGGGCAATTGGATAAAGGTAGGTATGACTGGGTTGGAAAAAAGCCCCAGTACTGCCTATTGCTGGGAACATGGGATGTGACTAATCTCACCCTCTGACTGGTTAATCACACACCATCTGGAGTCAGACTACAACCCCTACTTTGGAGACCACTTTCACAGAATAATATACTAACTTCATATTTTTTTTTCCTTTCCTTTACTTCCCTTTTTTTTCTTTTCTTGATGCTGAAATATTCCTTTTTCTCCTGAATTAGGGGGCTATCTCCTAGATATAAATCAGGTTTCTAGTCATGGATTAACCCTACCTACTGATCACTCCCTTGTTATGAATTGCCTTAGCATTTCAAATCCAATGTTGACACGATCATGGTTTTCTAGGAGCTCTGTATTCCCAAGTAGACTGAAAAGTCCTTAAAGGCCTGTTTTCTTCTTCTTCTTTTTCTTTTTTCTATTCCCCATACAAATAATCCAGATAAACAGTAAGTGTTCAATCAATGCCTGATGAATGGATAACTGACTTGTAAACCCAACTAGGAACCAGCTCTGTTATGAAAGACTATGTGAAGTATAGTCATTTTTTTTAACCATCTTGACTGCCCCTTCCTTCTGGAAATTCTCTCCTCCTTTGGCTTCCTTGACACTAAACCAGTTCTCTTCCTAAGTCACTATCAGCTCCTTCTGGTCTCTACTACCTCCTCCAACCTCTTAAACACTGACACTACTCCCTAACATTCTGATTCTAGTTCTCTACTCTTTTTCTACACTCACTCTCTTCTTGATGTCACCCACTTTCACTACTTCAACTGTCACCAATATGTTGACTCCCAAAATCTAAATATCCAATCTCAATCTTCCTCTCAGACTTTAGTACCATATCTCTAGCTGTCTAGATGTTTAAACTTAAATATTGTGATATTTTCTACTAAAGTCTCTTCTTCAATGCCTTGTTGTGGCCTGAATGTGATCCTGAGTTTCTGACAGCTATGCCAGCAAAGCACAATATCTACCTAAACTAGAAGGTTTCAGGGAGGGCCTGGTGATGGACTATTTGTCTTTTATCTGAGAACCAGTCTAGCTAAGTTCAGAGAGGTGCATAACCAGGGTGGATACAGAATGGTGAATTTCTTTGTCACAGCACACTGAGTTGCAGCGTGCTTATGATCTGTGTCAATGGAGGGAGGTTACTAACCAACAAACTCAGACCCACAGAAGTTTTCAAAGCATTCTACCATCACCCCAATCTCAAAATGTCTGAAATCCAAATACCTTCTATGTCAAATGTCATAATACTTCAAGATACCTCAGAGTTCTTCTCTCAAGCTCTTCTCTTGCTCTCACACCTCTGTATGAACTCATCCACCCCCACAGATTCTATTAACACTTCTTGTGAAAAACTTCTAAATCTACATATCCAATCTTCATCTCTCTCCTGACATCTCTCTCATAGACAGCTATCTGATGGACATCAGCTTTCAGCTGATCAGCATCAGGGATCACAGGCATATGAAATTCAGTATGTCCGAAACGGAAGCCATCTTAAAAAAAAAGCTCTTTCCCTCTAAAAATCACCCCTCCTTTTAATGCCCCTATTTCTGTTGAAGGCACTACCATTCTTCTAGTCACCAAGGTCTACAACCAGAGAAGCCATCCTCAGCTCTTCATTCTTAACCGCATCCCCTTTTCCAATGAGTTGCCAAGACTCATCAATTCTACCTTTACAACTTCTCTCACACCTGGCCCCTTTTCTCCACTCAAGCAGCTCCCATCCTAGTTCAGTCCCTCATCACCTCTCACCTGGACTATTACATTAGTTTTCTAATTGGTCTCCCTGTCTCATCTCTCCTCTCTCTAATCTACCATCCATACAACCACCAAATTAGTATTCCTAAGTACAAAATACTTCCATCTTCAAGAAACTCCAGTAGTGGCAAAAATATTTATAGCAGCTCTTATTGTGGTAGCTAAGAATTAGAAATTGAGAAGATGCCCATCAATTGCGGAACAGCTAAACAAGCTGTGGTATATAATTGTAATGGAATAGTACTGTGCTGTAAGCAATGACAAGCAGGATGATTTCAGAAAAACTTGGAAAGATTTACACGAACTGATGCAAAATAAAGTGAGCAGAATCAGGAGAACACTGTACACAGTAACAGCAATATTGTACAATGAAGAACTGTGAATGACTTAGCTATTCTCAGCAATATAATGATCCAAGACAATCCCAAAGGATTAATGATGAAACATACTATCCATCTCCAGAGACAGAACTTATACTATCTGAACACAGACTGAAGCATGCCATTTTTCATTTTCTTTCATTCTTTTTAAAAATTCTAGTCTTGCACAAAACGACTAATATGGAAATGTTTTACATGATTGCACATGTACAACCTATATCTGATTGCTTACCATCTCAGGAAGGGAGCAGGAGGGAGGGAGGGATAGAATTTGGAACTTAAAACTTTTAAAAAAATTTTTTTAAATTGTTTTAACATGTAATTGGTGGAAAATTATAAATGTATATGTGTACATGTATATATACATACACGTATATGTGTATATGTATATATGTGTGTATGTGTATATATGTGTGTGAATAGATGAATGAAGCTCCCATGGCTCCTTATTGCCTTTAGGATCAAATATATACTCATTTGTTCAGAATTTAAATTCCTTCATAATCTGGCTCTTTTTTCAGAACAATTTCCGGTTGTTCTTCACATATTCTATGTTCTAGACAATCTGGCCCACGTGCTGTTCCCATAATAGAACACTCCATCTCCTACATCCATGCCTTGGTATGGGTTGTACCCCATGTTGACCATGTTCCAGACCCCATGTCTGGAAAGCTTGCCCCACCTTACCTTCATCTCATGGATCCCCTGGTTCAACTTCACTGTCACGTCCTTCAGGGAGGCCCTCCTGATTTCCCCCTTTCCCAAGTTTTAGAGCCCTCTCCCTTCCCCAAAGTACCTTGTATGTATTTTTGAATTTACTGATATAAGTAAAGATAAGCATTTTTCCAATACAGCATAAATTCCTGGAGGGCAAGGATCACTTCTTCTTTTGACTATGTATACCCAGCACCTAGCACAGTGACTTGGTAGGTGATTAATAAATCATGCAAAATTAATATTTTCCCTTAAAAGTGGCTTTATTATTTCTACCAATGGTACTATTATTCTCCTGGTAACCCAGGTTGAAAATCTGAATCATCTTTTATTCCTCTGTCTACTTCATTCCCTAAATCCAGTTATTCCCCAGAGATATTTATTATTTTTTAAAAATATCTCTTGCATAACTCCCTTCCTCTCTATTCTCACTGCCAATTCCCTAATACAGGCCCTTATCACCTCTTCTGTAGACTACTGCAACAGCCTCGCTTGACCCTAGCTCTCCTGTTTCTCTCCATTTCCCACCAAGCTATATACCTAATACCAAGGCAATCCTTGTAAAATATTGCTTTTACTGCATCACCACCACCTCCAAATCTTAAAGACAACTTATCACTTACAGGAAAAAATTCAGCTTAGCAACTGAGGATTCACAATCTGACCTTGAGCTATTTTCCCAGCATCATCCACAACACAAACACTTTGCTCGAGCTCACAGCAATCTCTACCTCCTCTGATTTACTGAACACCTGGTACTGGCATCACTTAGCATTCACCTGGTCCTGCCAGCCATCCTTTCGTGTGTGTATGCCCTAGGGGCAGGGAGGGGGCAATGCTGAAGCAGGGGTGACATCAGGAAGACCAGCCTCAGACACTTACTGGCTGTGTGACCCTCAGCAAGTCGCTTCACTTGTTTGCCTCAATTTTCTCAAGTGTAAAGTGGGGATAATGACAGGATCTACTTCCCAGGATTGTTGTGATGATCAAAGGAGATAATAGTTATAAAGTGTTTAGCACAGTGCCCCCACACACATGTTAAACGTTATTAGCTATATAAATATGGTACAGCAACATAATGTTACATAAATATTAAGTATCACTGTTATTCTCAACTCCCCCAACTAAGCGGTAAGCTCCTCGAAGGAAAAGGCCATAGAATTTCCTCGCACCCTTTGCAGTGGCCTAGCGTAGTGTCGCACATATTCTTGATATTCACTGTCTGAATTGATGATCCCTCTCCAGGACCTACTCATGGCCCTACTTTGACACGACATCTACCAATTCCAAACCATGAACTGCCTAGCGCACAAAACATCTAACTTGGCCTTTTACTGAACTGTGAAACCTAGAGCTAGAAAGGCCCTCAAGAAAACCTCTGAATTCAGCACCTACCTCCACTCAGGCAAGACAGAAATCATGCCCACTTTTGGAGGAAACGAGTGAAGACCAAAGCCATATAATAACTTCCCAGGAGTCACACAGCTATTGGACAGCTTGATCAGTCAAGCGTTATGAAACATTTCTTTCCCATAATGCTTGGGCAGAGAGCTAACCCAAAGGTTAGGTAGGATTACAGGCAGCACTTTGGTCACACACCATTTCCCCTTAGTGTGACTCCTGAGCAGAGAAAGCACAAGAGTCAGTCAGCTTCAGTATTCTTGTTCTCAGCATGCAGACAAGTTGTTTGGGTCTGCTCCCTAGCTCTTAGGACTCCTGGCCACTCTCCCTCACCTGTTCTGGTCTCTTGGCTGGTCACTTCTGGTCATAAGCCAACTCGAGAGCTAGCTCCCTCAGAGCTATCTGCCCAAACTATGCTTGAAACAAATGGCAACTCATACATACTCCACTAGACCATGCCCAACCCAGGCCTTTGCATAGAACTGTGCACCTCTGGGTACTTAACAAAAATCCTTGTATGCTGAAAGCAGAGGCTTCCCAGTGCTAGTGCTGGCAGCTGCAGAGAGTGATGGCCACAGAGGAGGGCATTCTGGCATACTAGCTACAAGCATAGAGTCAAAGGCTACCTCGACAGCAGCACTGAGGCCTAGATGAAGGTTATTCACTTGGAAATGTGGGGCCATGGAAACCTCCCCAGTGGGCTTCAAGAAAAAAGGAGCTAAAATTGCTCTTTTGGCACACAAAACAGCTTTTGAGGTTCTCAATGACATTTTAAGCAAATTTTAACTGTAAAAATCAGGAGTCTCAGGGGAAGATTCCCAATAAAGTTATAGGAAGAAAAAACATGGTTTTGGTAGACAGAAAATGTCAACCACTCAAATTGTTCTGCAAAAAAAAAAAAGACAAACAATTCAGAGTAATTTGGGTTCTCATGGTCTACACAGCAATCTAATACAATGCAGGGGTTTTTGTCCAGTCTTTGCAGAAAGGAAAAACGGTTTCCCCTTCTTGTCGGAAAAGACAGCAAACAAAATCCAGTATTGTTCTGTCCCTGAACAGAAGCTATATTTCTAAAAGGAATGATGATGAGGTTATCACACAATGAAATATATACTTTAATATTCCTGGCTTGTTTTGTTGAACAATAAAACCCTTTCCCCAAGAAACAATACCTTTAAACTACTTATATAAACTCCTTTAAAAAATACACTAGAGACAAAATCTCAATGTTTCTCTGAAAGAGCCCAACCGAAAGCCAGGCTTCAAAAACTAGGATGCCCAATGTCTCTTCTGTTTTAAAATGGAGCCCTAAAAAACAATCTCCATTAACAATCTTCCTTCAGTTAGGCAGGCAGCAGCTTACAACGGAGCACCAACTTTCCTGACTCCTAAAGGCATGTGAAGCACTACCTAAATCACACCTAGATTCTAGAATCCATAATCAGAATCAGTATTGAGAAGTCAGAAATAACAGGCCATACAAGCTTGGATACCCTTTACAGACACTGAAAAGACCAGGATGACTAGGGATGCTTGTATGTTATGATTTGGGTGAAATCTACTTATGTCTGAGGTTTCTGAGACATCTTCTGATATTAATCTTTATACTCCATTTTCAATATGCTGTTTTAAAAAACAGCCACTGCTTTCTGCAACTCTTTGTTATGGTGCCCATTTCCCATATTCAAAAGTGCTTATATGGCACATCAGCTGAGGAATTTACTGACTGGAATGCTAACCACAAGGCTACCCAGCCACTACATCCCCATTAAGGATAAAAACCTGTTTTCCATAGCCTTCTTTTGCACCAACAATGAAGGCACTGTTTAACCCAGAGGTCTACAGTCCTATCTACACACAAGCCCATTGCATTTGTGGCTCTGTTTACAGGTTCCTGATTCATAATTAATACCCCTGATGAAAACAATTACTGGTATCTGAAAGCTCTATAGCAACAATGGGCTAATTGCTAATCAAAGCTCTACAGCCTTCATTAAACTGTGGGATTGTCACTAGGCACAGCAAATAATCCAATGGTGAGTAAAGCTTAGGTCCCTCAGAAGCTATTTTTGAGAATGGGGTTAGGTCTTCTCTCTGACTTTAAATCCTCGAAATAAGGATTCCTAATATGTAAAGATTCCACAAAGACGTTAATGTAAAAATGACCAGTCAAGGTTTGCTGGGAAAAGCGGTATTAAGCAGACCATGCAGAACAGAAGCACCTGTCTGTTCTACACCCACCAAAGCAGCTGATGAGATGTAATTCAGAAATAATGTATTTCTGAATAAATGAAGTTTTACACTATAAACATAAGACTATGTGTGCCATGCCTCCAAAATTCTGAGTCAAATGATCGCTAGAACGTCCTTTCAGCCATAATATTCCAAGGTGTTTTTTTTTAAAATTAGGACACTAAAATATAGCCTATTAAGAAACTGCAGATTTTCATCATACATCAACAGATGGTGATTTTCATTTACTTAATATGGCATAGTAGATAGTGTACAGACTCTGGAGACAGTAAGTTCTGGTTCTAACTCTGAAACAAATTATTTATGTGACTTGGGGCAAGTCACTTAAGCTCACAAGATTTCAATTCATTATCTATAAAAGCAGGAGGCTAACCTCTCAAGGCCCCAAGCAGGTCTCTATGAATCTAAGTTACACAAGAGTTGCTGATCAGCATGGGTGGAGAAGTTTCTCTACCAGAGGTTCCCTACACCAATAAAATCACAAGCCCAGATTACAGAAAAATCTATTAGACTCTTATTAAAAGCTAATTTGTATCCCATTGCTTTTTATTCAACTTCATGCCCAGTACTGCAGAGAATATGTTGGATTAGGAGTCTGTGGCCCTGGATTCTAATCTCATATCTAATCTAATCTCACTACGTACCTGTATGATCTTGGGTAAGTCATTAAACTCACAGAAGCTCAACTCATCATCTGTAAAATGACAGGATTGGCCTTGGAAGTCCTTTTGGAACTGGACAGCATATGTGAAGCGTTTTGTAAAACTTCAAATTGATAAGAAACGCTAGTTATCTTTATTCCAGCTCTAGAACTGAATAATATACACAAACCATTGATACCATTCAAGATACACAAAGCCCAGAGTCCAAGTCAGTCACTTTGTCAACTCAGCTCCATGCTACTAGAAAAAGCCATACTGTCTGGGATAGTCATTATGAGCTTAGAAAGTATAAGAAAGAACAGAGAATGAGACCCAAGAAAGTAAAAAGGACCAAGGATCACTGGGAAGAGGAGACAGGGAATATGTTAAAGGAAATTAAAGTGATGCAAAAAAAAGAAAGAAATTAAAGTTCATTCTTTAAAGAGCCATCAAATATGTAAGGAGGATGGCTGACTGTAGCCTCTTCTAGTCTCTCTTCCCAAAATAACTCAAAATGCCCACAAGACTTTTTAAAAAATGTACTTATTTGAATTTCCTGTTAAGATTTGTGGCTATCAATTATTAAGCAGAACCTATAAATGCCATAGTTGTAGAATCAGAGATTTGGAAAGGAACTTAGAGACCACCCCTGACAGTCCAACACTGTCAGGTTACAGAAAAAAGTGGATTTAATTAAAATGACCCTCCTCCCAACCACGCACCCCTGCACTCCCAAGTCAGAGACAAAACCCAGGCTGGAATTCAGGTCTCCAAAGCCACCATTCTTTACAACCAATTCTAATTTCATAGTTACACTTCAAAATGTATTTCACGTCACATTCAATCTCTTCCCTTGGAATTATCAGAAGTTTAAGCTAAGTATAGGCACAGGAAATTACCTGACAACCAAAGGTTAGTTTTATCTTTGATAACTGAAATATGAAGAGAAGATTTCCAAGCAAGCAATAAAAGTCATTTTTTAAAAAAATAAATATTTATTATTATTTTTTTAATTTTAATTTATTTTTGACATGTTTGGTTTTCAGCATTGATTTTCACAGGCGTTTGAATTACAAATTTTCTCTCCGTTTCCTCCCCCCCCCCACTCCAAGATGGCAAAAAAAAATGTTTAGAAAATGAGCCCCAAGAAAGTAAAAAGAACCAAGGTTAATTAATAAGAAAAAGGGCATGTAGTGACAAGAATCTTCAAATAATGCTGCGTAATTACAGTGACCAAGTTTGGTCCTAAAAAAATGAGAAAATGAAAAATGTACCTCTTCCCTTTCTTTGCAGAGATGGAGGACCGCAGGTATGGAACACTGCATATACTGTCAGACTCAGTTAATATGTTGGTTAATTTTCCTTTTAACTGCTTCTTTTTCCCTCTCTTTTTATTCTTTATTAAAAGCTATCATTCACTAATTAAAGGTGGCAGGGAATATATTCAGAAATTAAAGCGATAGAAAAAAAGAAATCCAAAAAAATTTTTAAAGGTCATTAAATATATAACTAAATATCACATGGTGCAGTCACCATTTTCCCATCTCCTATGAGGAGAGAACAAGAAAAGAAGTACACAGTTTAGAAAGACTTACAATTTTTTTAAAAAAAAGAAAAATGTCTAAGTGGTCAAAAGTCAAGTACTACAACAAGTTATTACCAAGAAAGGATGAATAAGCCCATTCTAGTTGAGAGCTTTGAAACAGACCAGATAAGATAATTCATATCTACTACAATACTTACAGCAGCACTCTTCTGGTAGCACTTAAATGGAAATAGACGCCCATTTAATGAAGACTGGCTAAACAAACTGGAGTATGTGAAAGTAAAATCAAACTTTTTTTGATATTTGATTGATTTTTTTCCTCTTTTTTTTTTTAAAAATTCTTTGTGATAAGGTATGACCTTTTGAGAAGTGGAGGAAAATGACACAAAGAAAAATGTAGATGATGTAAAAAGAAAAGCTATCAAAAAAAGTCTTTTCTTTACTCCTCCACTGCACTGAAGGGACCTTGTGATGGAACACGGCATATCACAGGCTTTTTTGGACATGACTGTTAGTTTCATAGAATATTATTTTCTTTTTTATTCTTTATTATGAGGAATGACTCTCTGGGGAGGGAGGGATACAGCACGAAATATAAATGGTATAAAAGCAAAAAAAATTTAAATTTCAAATTTAAAAATCTATTTTAAAAAATTAAACCAAGACAATCTATATATCCATTATGTTTTAAGTGTCCTATTGGTGAGAGAGTTGAGAGAGGAGTGAAGAGGAAACTGGACTAGAAGCACTAAAGGGGTCGCGAGTGGATAAAGTTTAAGAAGCCCACTAGACAAATTCCCAAGGTTCCTTCTAGCCTCCTTTCTTGCTTATTTTGCCACCATAAAGAACAAATTCCTCCTGTATAGCAGCTGGAATTTTTAAAAGCAAGTTGGTTCTACATATATATCTTAATTACACACCAAAATTGCTTTTCATTAAGGTAAACTTTTGGACAATCAGTTGTTTAGCTTTATGTCCCAATTTACAAAAATATGGATAACCACCCATGATGTGTGGGTCGGCGTATTCCCAAAAGATAACATTTTTACCATCCATATCCTTCTTTCTACTTATACAGCCACTACGCTAGCTGACTTTCATGACCTCTAATATGGACTATTATCATAGGCTCTCAATTGGCGCCCTGACTTGAAGGCTCCTCCCCCCTTCTCCAGTCCATCCTCTATGTAGCTACCAAAATAAACATCCTAAGACATAGGCCGAAGCACATCCCTGTACCTTTGCTCAAAACCCTTCAATTGCTATGTACTGCTCCAGGGGAAACTAAACTGCTCAGCCTAGCATTTAAGGGCCTCTACAATCTGGCTCCAACTTACCTTGGAGGCCTTATTTCTCCTCACACACTTTCCATTCCAGTCAAAATGAAATACTAGTTCTCCAAATGCTATATTTCACGTCTGGTTTCTGTGACAGGCCGTCCCTACTCCCTTTCTCTAGCATCCTTCAAGGCTCAGCTTGGGTGCCACCACCTTCCATAATCCCCTCACTGTGGGTTCTCTCCTTTCTTAGATTACTTTCTGCTGCTTGATCTAGGCATACGTTGTATCCTCATACCTACACTCACACAAGAATGAGGGCTCCCTGACATCAGGAACTGTTTCTTTTATCTTCCTGGCACCCAGCATAGTACCTAATAAATATCTGGTGAACTGATTCCCATTTTTCATGTTTCCCTGATATCACCACGTACTATGCCAGCACTTCATGCCTAAATGTTGCCAGAGAACAACAATGCATCATAAATGTCTGAGCACGAGAGACTATTCTCTAGCCCACAGACCTCCATAACTCAATACCCACAGGAAAGAAACTCTCAGCTTAATACTGCATCTAAAATACGGAGGGTGCTAGTCCCACTGGACTCTATCCTGATCAGATCATGGGTAGAAAGTTATACTCAGTTTGAGGACACTGGCTAACTGAAACATAGCCATGAGAGGGCAACAATTGTGGCAAGAGAACCCAAAACCACACAAGGATCCATTTAAATTAGAGATGTTTAGCCTAGAGAAGGAAAGAATTGGTGGCGGCATAACTGTCCTCTTCAAAATCTGAAGGGACAACATATGAAATAGGCCTCAATATTAAAGGAAGAGAAGTTCCCAACAATTAGAGTTCTCCAAAAAATGAAGTGTGAGATAGTACCTTATACAGCAGTACATTTGCCATCGCTGAAAGCACCCAAACAGGGACTAGATAAGCATCTGTCAAGGCTACTGCAGAAGAGTAGGAGCCCTACCTTCCTTCAGAAGGCTGAAAGCACGCTGTCCAACAGTGCATGTCCGTCTCTCTCTTTCCCCCCCCCACCCTAACCCCGCATTCTTATGGTCCTCTATGGCCTCTGGATGTCTTCTTGGATGTCTCCTTCCATGAAGGCCAAACTGAGAAAAGCCTTTGGCAGGTATGATGGAGTGGCCAGATTAAATAACCATTAGGCCTCAGGACTGTAATTTCCCTGAAGTTGCCACTGGATATGCCACTTTCAAAAAGCAGCTGTTTGCCGGCTGTTATTGGATCCTTGCTGCTACAGAAGAGATGATGGGTCATACAGTTACTTGCCCAGAGTTGCTCACTATGAGTTGGGGGATACGAGATGATCTCTTTGGTGAGATAGGTAAGGTAAAGAGGTTGCCATTGTTAGATGGAAATGGTATAGTAAAAAATCTTGACTGCTCTGTCCCTCAAGGTTCTTTTAGACATCAGCCAGGCAGCTCTCTGCTAAGCTCACTGGGAGCAGGACCCTCAGGCCTCGGGGTGTTCCCGTTACTACATCAATGGCTGCTGAGGTCCAGTTGTATATACCTCTCTCATTAGGGACAGAAGCATCTATGAACCAGGCAAAGAAGCACTCTTTGAGAACTAAGTCCTCACAGGCAAGGGCTGGAGGAGGAAGCAAAGCATTGGCAATGGGACTGGAAGCCTCAGCCTTCAACAAAGCCACAGTCTGTTCATGGAGGGTACTACCAGCGGAGAGGCCTGGGCAGGCACAATCTTGAATATACCAATTCAATTTGGCTACAAATGGGGATTATAATAACTACTGTATGTCACAAGGTGGATGTGAAGCTCAAATGAGATCATGCAGGTAAAACGCTACATAAGTGTGAGGAGCTATTCCTATCTTGCCCTGACAGCTCCTCAATCCATTTGAATTGCCTGTCTCTCAGCAATTTTTAAATCTTCCCATTCATTACCCGAAAATTTCTATCATCTGTGAATAACCATGCCAGATCTAGTTCACTAGGATGGACCCTTGCCACTCCCTCTCCTCTCCTCATTTACCCTCTTGCTGTTCCTCTCAATCTCCTCCTGTTGTTCCCTCTGGATCAAATGTTCCATTATTTGAGTTTTTCATCTCCCCATCTTTTTAATAAGCTGTGCTTTTTAATTCCATCTTCCCACTACCTTGGGTCTCCTTGGCATGTCTAAAAGATGAGCCTGAAGGCTTATTTCCTTAATTGTTGGCTTCTTTTTTTAAACCTAGGTAACCCCCAGCCTGTGGGGATGACTGGAATTCCACTTTTAGAGATTTATTCCTTCGGGTTAAAGCATTTTCTCCTATATTATATTTGACAAGTACCTCTGGATAGGAAAGGTAACCCATCAAGCTATTACCACTTTGACATATAGGAGTTTTTCAGTCCTCTCCAACCCTAGCCTTGCTGAAAGTAACTGCAGACAGACTGACACACAACAGATAGGTTTGCAGCCTAAGTGGAAATACAGAGGCACTGACTAGGATGCCACGGACTGGGGCCCTGGGCAGGCAGAATATAGCAGGAGGGCCCAGAGCTGCCAAGGAGGTTTCAAAGAAGACAAGGGGTTGGTGCTTTGGAAATACTTTTAAAATGTTATTCTAAACTCAACAGCCAAGACAGAAAAACAATCAAATATACAAAGAAGAATAAAAATTATTATACATGCCATGAATTTAATTGTTTATACTTTGTTTTTAAAATGTGCATATTAACTAACATCCTGTTAACTTCCATGTCCTTCTCTGAACTCTCTTCTGTGTATTTTTCCATAGTTGCCATAATATTGGCTTAGCTGATCCAATTCCATTTTCTTTGCTCTGTACCACTTTATATGTTCTGTCATTTCTAATTGGTGTAATAATTTTCCACAATCTGTTTAGCCATTGCTCAATCACCGGGCACATGTGCCACCCCCTTCTGGGGGACATCACAAAGACTCCTGCCATGAAGTGTACACTCTGAGCGAGGCACTGGGCGACATGGACAAGATGACAACAGCCTCTTCCCTCAAGGACCTCATCATTTTTCTATACAAAGACATCTTGGGCGTCTTGGTCCTGGAGATGCTTTATAGCAGTAGAGGCAGGGGCCCAAAACACAGCTCTCTTGCCCCATTGTTTTGCTTCCACCACTATGCATTCTTAAGTGTCTTCTTATGCTTGCTTCACTATTTCAAAACTCACACTAGGACTTCTTCACTTTCAATTTTCTCCTTAAACCCACTGTTCCTCCAAATTTAGCAATTTTCTTAAAAGCAAATTAACACTAGGAGGAATGAATTTTCTCTCTCCCTCTCTATAGATGACTAAAATTCCTCACCTCGTTACCCTAGCTTGAATCCAGAAGTGACTTTCTTAGTCCATATTTTCTAGCCCCTTAACTTACTCAATGACTTTCCCACCTGCTGTCACTATCATTAGCCATCCCATAAATGTTATATCCTACTCTTGTCGTAATTCTTAACCTTTTACTTTCAAAAATACTTAGACTTTTCTTTCCTAAGAAAAACAAAAATAAAAATTTTGCTACAGAAGATAAGATTAACCTAGCGAAAAGAGAAACACCTAAAGATCACACCCTGGTGAAGCCAAAAACCAAATTTTTCAAAGGCTGCTTCCACCAGGCTGCAAGAGGCCCAAAAAACATCAGAGAGATTTCCCAAAAGAGACCCTTCTCCCTTGTGCTACTTAAGAGAAAAAGCATATTTTAAACAAGTGTCTTCATTATAAATACAATCATTAAATCTATTACTCAATTCCACTGAGGACAACTAAAACATTTCTACCTAAATTTCCTCACTGACTTAATTGGATGAGGTCATAGGATTTCCTGTCCCTATATTACTTCAAAACTTTTATAAGAAGATCACAGAATGCTAGGTCTGGAAGGACCATAAGTATCAATCATCTAGTCCAACCCCTCAATTTTCCAGATGAGGAAAATGAGGTCCAAAGAAGTTATTAATTAACCCATCCCCTGGGCTGGCTGAAAGGAGCCCTGAGAACAGGGCCCAGGGACCAGACTCCATCTCTAGGGCTCTTCGTACTCTGCCTTGCTCACTCACAGTTTCAGAGATGTTGAGAGAAAAAAATGAAGGCAAAGTCTGGACCGTCCATCAAAGAATTCTACAAAGACACGAAGCTAAAAGTAGCGTAGGTTCCCCCTCTCTTCCTCAAGAGGAAAAAGGCTATGAGACTACTGCACTGAACAGGCTGCGATCCTGTCGAAGCCTTTCTTTTCTGACCTCCTCCTGTTCTATGTTCAGCCTTCCTGGGATGCTTTTCCTTTCAGCTGAAGCCACAGGTTATGGTATTGTTGCTCTTTCTCTCTCTAAAATGAGTTCACCTGAGCTTAAAGGCTTGCCTATAGAACTGCCCAGTAGTAGATTTTAGATCCTTCACTCCTTTGCTTCCCTTAGGTATTATTTCCTGGCTACTGTGAAAGCAGGCAAGAAGACTAAGGGAGTCTTTTATTAAATGCCTTGGAGGCTGAAAACAGTTCTTGGCAGAAAACATATAAAGGGAAGGAGGCTCATGAATTATGGTCCAGCTTTCCATTTTAGCTATTTCTCCAAGGTGAACAGCAAGGAGGTGAAAGAAAGACAGCAGACTTACCTATCACTGATCCAAGCTGCTTCCCTTATGCCAGGAGTGGACTAGATTATGTCTGACAGTCGATAAAATCCATTCATTCCCACACTACAGCACTAATAACAAAAGTCCACTTCCTAGGAGACATACATGCCACCCCCAAGTCCCCAGTACCTCAAAAGCCAGCTTACTCTCAAAACTTTTACTTGTAGTCTCAGCACAAGGGAGCAAAGGATAAATCCCTTGTTCACCTCTCTGATCTAACCTATAGATTCAAAGTGAACAAGACCAATATGAAAAAAAGAAATCTGTGTGGTTATCTTTTAACAAGTGGCTCTAAATCACAGTACTGCCATTTGAAAGGACAAAGATGAAAATACATAAGCACAAATAGATAATGAAAGAGTTAGCTTTGCATTACTTACTCGAGAATTCAGAAAACCTAGGTTTTCAGGTTCTCATATGCAAGTAGCTCCTCAATCTAACAAGGGATTCATTCTTTAGCTCTTTTAATAAAACTGATTAATGCCAGTGAAAGAGACATCATATAAGAAGACCCTAAACTGCAAAACATCCTCAGAATGATAGCTAACAGGAGGCCATAGACTTGTAAAACATCACCCTCTAAACTAAACTTTAAAAAAATGTCATTTTTTGCTAAATATTTAGTCTCTTGATGAGACTTCTAAGGTAAGATATGAAAAGGCATAAAAGGGCTAGCTCTCCCTCACATACCCAAGAAAAGTCATAGAAAGACACCAGATAAAACAAATAATCAGGAAGACTAAAGAAAAAGAGCAGTAAGCTCCTCTAGTCAATCCAAGACTGCAAAAGAAGACAGTCAGAAGCTCACAGGCAACAAAACAGGGATTGTGCCAGAGAAACTGGAAATAACATGAGTTCCAGTAAATGACCTGAAGCCTGCGGGCACTGAGTGGGGACACACCAGGAGAAACAGAAGCAAGTGAAACAAGCAGGGGCAGGGGCGGGGGGGATGGGAAGAGCCAGTTCTTGAAGAATGAAAGGTAGAATACCTACGTAGCAGACTCCCTTAAACTGGAGGAAAAGAACTCAATGATTCCATGAGAAAGCAATAAATTTTTGAATAAAGTCAAAAGACTGAAAAATCAGAAGAAACAATTGGCCTGGAAAACATATAGAGGAAAAATAAATTTAAGAATCAACAAGCTTCCTGAAAATCATAACCAAAAGACCTGGACACCATATTTTGAGAAGTCATTTTTTAAAAACACTCTCCATCTATTGCAACCAGAAGGAAAAGTGAAAATAGAAAGAATACACTGGTCACTTCCTGAAACCCTAAATTGATAATACACAGAAATCTCACAGTCAAAATCCAGACTTCCACATCAAAGAAAAAATGACATTATATGCCATTAGTTTGCTAGTGCTCTCAGCACTGATAACTCTGGATAACAGTGCAGCCATGAATTCATAGGGCTGCTTCAAATAATCCTGCATCAAACCAAATCCCAACCTAGCATAAAAGCTCCTAGGCCAGGAGAAACCTTATCTAGGATGTTAAAATGTAAGCTCATTTTAAGATTTTTTTATCTCCTGAGAATAGGCCCTTTACATTAAAGACACACAATAATTTAAATTTTTTAAAAATTCTGAACTTTACACAAAATAAAATATCAATTTCCATATTGTTGTTGTTCATTTTCCGTTTTTGAAGGGGACCAATGATATTGCAGTATGATGTCTTGACTTGCTTATGAACTGTATTGAAATGAAGCAGAGTTGTACAAAGTCATTAGCCTCACTTTCTCTTCCAGAGTCATTGAAGTGCAGTGGCAAGATGAAAGTCAACATGACTGTCAATCGTTCAGGATGCAGTGGATGACCTTGGTGTCTCTGATGTCTGACCAAACTCCAAGTGTTCCACAGCACCTGCTTCGTGGCTAGTGGAACAAATTGTTCTCATCCACCCATTCCACTGGGGGAAGTCTTCACAGGCTCGGGGTAGACCAGCCCCCTAACTCACCGATGAGTCTAAGGCCTATCAGTTATGCTCAGCCTGGTTAAGCTCATTTGCCAAGAAAGTTTTACCCAAGGGTGGCCACTGTGCATTCTACAGTTTTTTGGAGCCACAAAAAAAACAAAGCAGATAATAAAGACTATACCTGAAATCCCTAATCTCTATTATGTTCAGCTTGCTTTTCCTTTTAAATATGCGATTTAATGTTACTTTCAAAGCTGACCTACTCATCTTTGTTTCCTTTTGGACTTCCTTCTGTTTGTTTCTGGGTATTTTTAATGTTTCAATGACTTCCTTTTCTTTCTTTTCTTCATTTTTTGATAATCTCTTTGTCCCCCAACTCTCCCTCTACTGGAAAAAAGAAAAATAAAATAAAACGCTCATAACAAACATATATCCTTAAACAAAACAAATCCAACCACTGGCCATGTCCAAAAACATGCTCTGCCTTCTGCTCCTAGGACGATCAGCTCTCTATCGGGAAACAGGTAGCATGCTTCATCATCTGTCCTCTGAAATGGTGGATGGACATTTTATTGATCCAGTGTCTTGAGTCCTTCAGAGTTGTTCTTCTTTACAATGTTTTATGGTATAAATAGCTCTCCTGTGTTTCTGTTCACTTCATTTGGCATCAGTTCATATGAGCACTCCCAGGTTTCTCTGAAACCATCCATTTGATCACTTCATCACACTCAATACTAGTTTTTCTAGAACAGAGTTTGTTTAGCCATTCTCTGAATGATGGGCACCAGTTTCTGGTTCTTTGTTACAACAAACAGAACTACTTCTGAACTCCAGACAATACATTTGTACGTCTGTGTTTTTTCCCTCTATTTTTAGTACCTTAGAAGCCAATAAATGTTTACCGAACTGAACTTCAGGCAGAATTCTGAGTAAAGTAACACAGTATGGTTACATAGTTTTGTGAAGCAAGTTCTCCATAGTGACAAGGACTACCAATTTTTCTCTCAGACAATAGCTATGTCCTGGTCACTCTTATGTGAAAAATAATAGAAATGCTTCACAGTGTATATAGCACTTTATAGTTTACAAAACACCTTGGCTTAAATTACACATTCGTGCAAAGCCACTAAAGTTGACCTCAAATTCTAAAGAGGTTTTCCCACTTTTTAAATAATCTGCTTCTATAAGTTGACATGGTGGTCTTTTCAGAGAAAAAAAGACAATGCAATTCATTTTTGCAATCACAATGTTTGTCAGACCAACAGAATTTAACCCTCCCAGAGCAATTCCCAGAGATAGAAGGTGCAAAGGCCAAACAATGATGAGGAGAAAGCAGCTGACTCAGACCTCTGTAGAGGTTGTAAGACAGTAAAATAGAGAATACAAGAAAACAGGTGCCTACTATTGGTAAATTGACAGTGAAGAAATTAGGGAGCTTTTAGTTGGTAAAGTTTTGGCAGAAAAACCAGGTTCTGTATTAATACTAAGAAAAAAAAGTTAAGAAAAACCATTGGCCAGATCATGCCCCCAAGAGGGCCCAGCAAGAGCAGCTAGAGTGCCACTGATTTGCCACCTGTATGTCAATTTGAACTTACAAATAATCAGGTCTATATACAAACCACTCTAATTTCAGAGAAGAAAAAGAATGGGGAAAAAAGAGAGGAGATCATCCTCAAGAAATTTAATCTAATCTTCTAGTTGTACGTTACTTCTAACTTACCAAAGTCTGATAAATAACTCTTCGGATTTTCTGAGCACCCCAAAGAGGCAGATACAGCAGAAATTAGTAGGTATTCCATACTGGAGAAACTTATCAAGGCAAAAAGGGAGGATGAGTGACTGGCCAAATTTACCAACATTTCTTGCCAAATAATTAGCAGCAGAGCTGGGATGACAATTCCATTCCAAATCCCAGCCCAAGTTCCTTCTACTGGACTCTGCCACTTCTCCAAAAAGCTTAACAGAGATTCCCTAAACCACCCAACTGCCAATATGAAAAAGATACAACAATGTAAATTGGTACTAAGCTTATTGGTACAAGCCCTGGTGATTTCAGAAAAACATTTAATTTTACATAGAGATATATCAATACAGGTACCCATATCAATGTATATTCTATATATAAAATTATATACATGTACTTACATACATTTCTATATAGAGATATAAGTTCCCTTTTATCTCACTCGTAAAGTTGAGATAATAATGTTTGTGTTACATACCACATGTGGTTTCTATGATGAAAATATAGATGTAAGCTTTTATTATTATTCCAATACCTTTTCATGGTGTGAAAACAGCCCTGAGGTCTTGAAGGTGACATTAGTAAAACATAAACTTTCCAGTTCCTACTAGGCTGGAAAGCATTCCTTCCTGTCACCTGAGGATGACTGGGCTAGCCAAGTTTGGCACAAGATGGAGAATGTTGTGACCATGGCACCTCACAAAGGCTATCTCCTATGGCCCCAAAGCCCTTTGATGTGTGCTGATGGAGAAAGCACCCACAACAAAACAGCAGATGGTCCAAGAGGAATCACTTACGGTGGCTGGGTGGCAAAGCTGAAAGGATCTGAATTGTAGCTCCGACACTAGACCTATATGGCCATAGGCAAATGGTTTAACTTCTCTTTGCCTCAGTTTCTCCATCAATAAAATGGAGATAATGCTTGGAACTACCCACTGAACAAGACTGCTGTGATAAAAGCATGTCATTAAACCAGTCACTAGAAGGTTGGTCACCAAGTGACAAATTTGTCTGGCCACAGAAACTCATGGGAAGCAGGCAGTGAGGTTCCTCTCTTTGCAGTATTTTCATACTAGACTCTCCTCCACATACTCTTTGATCCACTTACTCCTCATACACAATGTTCCATCACCAGCCTTCATGCCTTTTTCAGTGCTTATTCCCATACCTGGAATGTTCTCCCTGATTTCTTCCTGCTTCCTTCAGGACTCTGGTCAAGTGCCCCGTCCAGCAAGTGCATTCCCCTCTCAGGCTACCTTTCAGTTAATCTTCATGAATCTGGCACATGCAAGTTTCCTCCCACCATTAGAATGGAAGCTCCCTTAGGGAAGAAATGGTGTGTGTGTGTGTGTGTGTGTGTGTGTGTGTGTGTGTGTGTGTGTGTGTGTGTGTGTGGTGCTATTTCTTTGTATCCCTGGTGTTGCCTGGATTAAACGCTAAACAAATGCTTGTCAACTAACTGATAGAAAATCAGAACTGTTGGAATTCCCATCCTGCCAGTCACTACCTGCATGTCCTTAAACTCTGTAGTCACTTAAACTCTGAGACAAAATTTTCTCATCTGTAAAATGAGGAGCTTGGATGTGAAAAGCCATACAAATCACTAATAGCTAGAGAGAAGCAAATTAAAGCAACTCTGAGGTTCTACGTCACATTTCTCAAACTGACAAAGATGACAGAAAAGGAAAATGACAATTTTTGGAGGAACTATGAGAGGTCAGGCACATAATGCGCTGTTGGTGAAGCTATGAATTGGTCCAGTCATTCTAGAGAGCAATTTGGAACTATTCCCCAAAGTCAAACTGTGCATACCCTTTGACCCAGAAACAACTCTACTAGGCCTATACCCCAAAGAGAACAAAGAAAGAAGAAAAAGAACCATGTGTACAAAAATATTTATAGCAGCTCTTTTTGTAGTAACAAAGAACCAGAAATTAAAGGCTTGCCCATCAACTGGGAAAGGACTGAACAAACCATGACATAAGAATGTAATGGAATACTATCTTGCCAGAAGAAATGATAAAGGGGATGGTTTCAGAGGAACCTGATGACGCAGAGTGAAGTAAGCTGTATCAGGAGAATGATTTCTAGGATGAGAAAAATATTGTAATAAAAATATTGTAAAGACTAATACCGTAAAGACAAATAACTCAGAAAGCCTGAAGACCTTTCTTATCAATGGGATGGCCATCCGTGATTCCACAGCATGGATAAGATGACCCGTGCTGCCCACCTCCTGACAGAGAGGAGATGAATTCAAGATGCAGGATGAGACAGACATTTTTGGCCATAGAGATTATGAGTCTGTGTTGTTCTTTACTATCAATATTTGTTACAAGGATTTTTGTCTTTCTTTATTTCTTTTAAATTGGGAATGGGGAGTTAAAGAGGGAGAGAAAATAAATGCTTGTTTGGAGTGGTGAGCTTCTCAGCGCCCCAGGAAACTTCTGGAGACTGCAGGTGGCAGAGCAGCTACAGATCTGCATCAGCAGAGGGGGCTTCCTCCTGAAGAGATCCCTACACCAATGAAAACATAAAGTGGCATTTGGGATACTTATAAAAGACTGGCACAAGAAAAGGATATTAATGCCATCTTTGGTGCATGTGGATAGGTCCATGTAGTTCAGTGTGGAGGCAGAGGACTGAGGTCTGGTCCTCACCCTCTGTTTGTCTTTGAGCAAGTCACATGCCCTCAAAGCCTCAGTTTCCTCATCTATAAAATGAGAAGGTGGGTCTAGGTAACCTCTGTAGTCCCTTCTAGTACTAAATCCATGATCCTGTGACCATCAGCACATTTGCTTCACAGCTGTCAATTGCAGTCCCTCCACACCTCATCCAGTGCAATTCTGGTTCACATTTTTACATAAAATCCTCACAGAAGAGCTAACTAATACTCTAGTTTCCCTTGTCTTGTTCTTTTCATCTCTTACCACCTGTGCTGTTATCTCTCATTATTGATAAATTACCAGCCCACTTCCATTTTCCGTCAAATATGACCTCAAAATGTCTTTTGCATTACTTGGTATGTGTAATTTGCCAATGGCACTTAATTATTGTGTTCTACTGACATTACAGCCACAGAAACCACTAATAGCCCTAAGGAAGTTCAGGTCTAGGCAAGAATTAAGGCAGAATTCAATTTGGTTTGGGAGCAAAATGAGGGAAAAACAAAGGGATGAGGAAAATGAGAGGGAGATGTTCTGAGGTTATAGTTAATGACTTAATACTCCTATTATTGTGTATCAACACGTATTCACTGAGCACCTGCTATGAAGCTACCATTGCACAGTACCTGATGTAGTATAAAGCACAGTCTGTTGCCCACATGGAGATGATAATCTTGTCTGAAAATCAAAAGTAACAATTAAGAGTGCTGAATCAGTATTACAACCGCAGAAACCACCAATACAGCCCTAAGGAAGTTCAAGTCTAGGAAAGAATTAATATGAAATTTAACTCAGAAAACTTGATCATAAGTTTTGAGGAGAAATGAGGGAAATATATAAAATATATATGTATATATTCACATGCATACACAAGCATGTGTGGAATTACTTCTCATATACACATACACAAAATATATATATGTAACCCAAGTGCAATTAAAAATAATTTTTCTACCCTTTGCCATGCTCAGAATCAGTACATTTAATGAAAAGTAAAAGATTTCTACAATAATAGTAGGAATCACAGGGAACAATCAGCCTTGAATCAAAAGTTGGTTTCTGTCATCAGGTTCTAATTAAGAACGTCAGATAAAGCAGATGGAGAACAGCTTTAGTCTTCACGCAAAGTTGATCCTAGTCTGGTGAAAACACAGAAAAATTGTTTGGACAAGCCAACTGAACAAACATGATATTGGATGTCTAGAGGAAAGTCGTTCTTAAAGAGTCTTCTTTCCACTAGATGGCCATCTGACCCTTATCCGAGGGACTCAGTCAAAGTGAAAGGGCTTAAATGAATATTCCTGTGCATTCCAGCTAGACCAAGGAAAGAAGTTACTCAGAGGGAGAAAAATGGAAGTTATGGGGAATCTTCAATGACTAGAAATTCAGTCAAGTAAAGGAATTTTTATTTCTACTTTTAAGAAGTTCTTTCACCTCTGGAGATATATAGACAGACCTCTCTTTTATTTATTTATATTATGTATTTGTATAGTACTGGAAAAAAGATGAAATGGTGCCAAAATTCTTGTCCAAGAAGGTTACAATCCACTTAAAATTCATTCACTATTGAACCTCGGAGCAATTACAGCCACCCTATATTTCAGTTTACCCATTTACAAAGCAGGATTTTTTCTACTTTGGAGAATTCATGTTTATAAAAGTCACTAACATTATTCAATGTTCCCAAATAATATTAGTTTTTAAGTACAAAGGCCCATATGTAGAAACTTGCCTATTTGACAATAGGCAATGAACTATTTAGGACCATTCGAACCACTGTTTCTACTTAGCTCAAATGGGAGGCAACTTGGTATATATTATACCAGCTCTCTTAAAGTGTAGTAATATCTCAAACCCTTGAATAAATTTATATTATTACCTATGGCACAGAGTCATCTGGCATTAACAAAATTAGATGAATAGTACAAATAGCTCTGGAAAGAGACTAACTCAAAAAGGAAAAATAATATATTAACTAGTGCAAAAGCATGCTAAGTCCTTTAAAAAGCTTTGCATAACTTCACTAGCATTCATATACCACTGCCATTTAAAAAAAGCTAATCATGTTACATCCAATACCATAGGAATAAATTAAAATTCCCCATCAGAGAGAAAGAAAAAAACATCACTCTTAAGTAAAAATTTTCTTTTTAAATGGATATACTAAATATAAATGGATACCTCGGATACAATTTACTCAGAATAGTACAAAAAAGGTGGCCATCCAATGATTTATTTCTTTTGTCCACTGCAATTCATGAAGACCACCTAGCAAAGTGGTATTCCAACATAGGAGCCAGCAGAGGACCACAAGGTTCAGCTAAAGAAGTGTGACCCCTCTAAAGTTTGGCATTCTGAGGCAAAGCCTAGGCACCATTCTCTAGTTAAGGTTCTGTATGGTCCTATAAGAAGTGTCAAAAGTACTAAAGCACAAAATGAACCAAGGCTGGTGAAGGAAAATAAAGACAACAACCAGTGCCCTCTCTTGACAAAATTCTAGCTGTTCTTTCCAAGTTACATGAGCCACTTGCTTCACCTTAAGAATAATTCAATGAAAACTGTAGCTTCAAATCATTACAACTCCATATTTGTGAGGGAAGATGGGGGGGGGGGAATGATCTGATAAGGAGGTCAAGATGCTGGTAGTCCTCAAAACTGAACATAGCTAAGGAAATGCCTGACTCTAAATTGTTATACGTTCTACATTAAATGTTACTATAAAAGAACCTTCAATATTCAAATCTCTCTCCATAATAGGCTCCATCCACTATGTTGGTATCTATTTCCAAACCTTCCTTCTCTCACTTAGGAAAAAACTATCTTTCGTGGAGTACCCCCTTTTTATTCAAAATGTTTTAAAAGTGTAAAATTTAAAGGGATGAGAAGGCTACCACCAAAGGGAAGCTCATCAGATACAAAAAAAAGAAAACTGTTCATTGGCATTACTTATAGTTACTAATATGATAAATATAAAGAATAAAAGGAAATATGGAAAGCCCCATACAAATTAATTCCAAACAAGAAGAACAAAACCACATCAGCATACAATGACCACAACTATTAAAAGAAAACACAGCCAGAAGACAATGGATCTTCAAAATAACTTGGAAGCAGTCACTGAACAATTTTTTTATGCACTTGCTCCTTATTATTTGGGGGTGCTATTTTATTAAAAGGTCTTGTGCACAATATGCAAGATGATGTGATGTAAGAGAAAGAGCACTGCTCTTGAAGTCAAGAGGAATCCTGCCCTGACACACGTGGGTTGTATGACCATAGAAGCCTGTGTTCTCATCTGTAAAACAGGCCACACTGGCAGTGCTCCCTTCATAGGGTGGTTGTGAGGATCCAGTAAGATACTATATGTAAAGCATTCTGCAAACCTTGAAGTACTTACAAAAGTATCAGCTACTACTGTTATTGTTATACTTTTCAGATTTGAATTACTATGCTTCAGGGAGTTTTCCTTGCCAATAAAGTAAATACATGGAACGGCCATATGTATGTGTGTGCATGTGCACACGTGTGTGTGTTATGTGCACATGCACATCCATGTGTGTGTATATATATACGTATATATACACACACACACATGTAAATCTCTCTCAAGAGATACAAAAATACAGATATCTCAGAAGATGGCTATGGAGCTCACAGAATAAGCCTCATTAAGTTCTAGATCAGGGGTGAGGAACCTGCAGCCTCAAGGCCACATGCAGCCCTCTAGGTCATTGAAAGCAGCATTTTAAGTGAATCCATCACAGAACAAATCCCCTTAATAAAAGGATTTAACCTGTAAAACCTGGACTCAGTCAAAAGACCAAACTTGAGTACCTAGAAAGCCACATGTGGCCTTGAGGCCACAGGTTCCCCACCCCTGCTCTAGATGAATTAATTGCCAATAAAAAAAGTTACAAAGAAGTACATGTTCAAGTTTCCAATTGTAACTAGAATAGCTTTGAAAGCTCACACCAAGATGCAGCTACCAAATAGTTTCCAAAAACCAACATGGTCCCATCTGGTGTGCAGTATTCTGTGTTACCAAATTACTTCCTTCCTATTTATTTAATAGAAGGCCGAGAACTCACTGAGTTCACGTTACACCTGTGAAAATTTTGACCACAACAATGAAACAAACCATTGCATTTACAATTTAAGAAGAATTCTAAAAAAAAAAAAAGATGAATTCTGACTGTTATCCAAAAGCATTATTAAGTACTAACTAGAAATATAGCTTATCATAATCAAAAGAATGAACAGATATAAGTTAAAAAAATGCTAACACAAGCTGTGAGGCTAGTTAAGTGTAATCAATACAACAATACTCATTTCTGTTTCAGATCTTCAGATGACAGTCTACCAAAACCAATTCCATTTCAAGACTGTATTTACATAAAGTTCATTTTCATTTTTGACTTCCTGGGACCAGAAGAATCTCAGATTATTCAGGCAAGGCATAAAAAGAGAAGAACAGATTTGAACCCTAACTCAGTCAATGCCTATGAAATTTTATCTCTCAAAGCAATTGATAGTCTAGTATCCCAGATTGTGGTGGTTTTAGAGAAAGAGAGAGAATTTATTAAAGAAAATCAAGCAAGCCATGCCAGAGAGAGCATTTCACCAGATGAGCATGGATCAAAAGCCAGACAAATTTATTTTAGAACGGCAGTAGGTGCCAAATTATCATACTGAAGTATAGTTGAGTGCTTTTTAACACAAGTTTTCTTCAATCAGCACCCAACATCAAAGACAAATGCCAAGGTCATAAGACATCTGCCAAGGAGCCCAGACCAAAATGAAGCCAACCAAAAGATCAAACAGAATTATTACAGAAAAAGCCATCCAACTCCAACAGCAAAGATGTAAGCAATGAGTCCCTAAAACTTACCAAGGAGAAGTCCAATTCAGTAGTCCCTCCCCAGTCTAGCACCAACCTCTTTTCCTTTCTTACACATAACCTATGCTCCAACCAAACTGAACTCCTTGCCCCTTCTCCATGCACACACAACATTGTTTTACTTTTGCTTGTACTATTTTTGGTTATACTATTTTTTTTCCTTATACTATTAACTATTCCTGGAATATTCTCTCCACTGACCCCATTCTACCTACTGAAATGCTACTTGCCTTTCAAAGTCCAGATAAAATGGCACCTCATCCGTGAAAACCTTCCATCACTGACTCCCTCTTAGGTAGAAGTACGCTCTTCTACCCAGATCCTCCTCTGTTTGAACCCTCTTGCCACTTGTTACAAACTGGCCTTCTTTTATAATTAGTACAGTAGTCCCTACAAAAGGCTTTGCACACAGTAGGACCAGGAGAAATGTTTGTTCAACAAACAGAAAATGTAGTTTAAAAAATGACGAGGTTAGGTCTCTTAATCACGTGGTATTCGTCTCAGAAAAGAAACCCAGTAAAACCTCGGCCTCATACTTCAGCATTGCTTGGTTTTGCTTCAATTCATTTCCACAAACACTTATTATTAAGTTCCTACTAGGTTTCGAGGCACTGTGCTAAATTATAGGGATACAAAGGCAAAAACAACAACCAAAAATACTTTTGACCTCATGGAATTTGTAATCTATCGAGGGGAGGGGAAAAGATAACACATGCATAGGTAAGTAAATATAAAGTCATTTGAAGGAATGGACACTGATAGTGAGGTGAATCATAAAAGACTTCCAGGAGGAGGTAATGATTAAGGAAAGGAAAGAAGGCTAGGCATTCTTCTAAGCAGAGGGGAGGATGGAAAAAATACATTGGAGCATAGTGTGATAGTCTTAAGAAGGCAAAGAAATTGGTATGACACAATGCAGAGTTCAGAGGCAATCAGTCAATAAACATTTATTAAATGCCTAGTATGTGCCAGGCGCTGTGCTAAGTGCTGGGAACAGCTAGTAAGTCAGTACAGCTGGAACACAGACTGTATCATGGAGAATAATACAAAATGCGCCCAGAAAGGCTGGTTGGAGTCAGATTAAGGCCAACTTTAAATATCACACTAAAGATTATTGAGTAGGAGAATGACAGTTCTACCTGTGCCTTAGGAAGATGATTTTGGCAGCTGTGTGAAGGATAACTAGAGGGAGGAAGAGACTGGGAGCAGGGAGGCCCAGTTAGAAAGTTATTGCAATAATTTAGGCCTACACTGGTAGTCCTGTAAATGAAAAGAAGGGGAGAGATGTGAGAGCTGCTGTAGAGAGAGAACCAATAAGGTTTGGTAACTGACTGGATATGGAGAGAGAAAGCAGAGGAGAGTTAAGGAGGAGTCCACATCTACAAATCTGGGTGCATAGAAGGACAGTGGGACCCTTGACAAAAAGTTCAGAAACTTAATGGAGAAATTAGTTTAGAAAGTGAAAATAATAAATTCCATTTTGGACATAATAATACATACAAGAAAATATGTACAGCAGGCAGTTGGTGATGGGAATTGGAGTTCAAGAAAGAAATCAGGGCTGGATATGAATTTATTTGCATTGCCACCTGGGAATTGGTAGTGTAAATATATAAAGGAGACGAGGCTTTTCGTGTGGCCATAAAAATAAAGAGCAAAGGTCTCTAGATGTCCCTGGCCCTCCTCCTCCAGGGTTACTAAGTGTCCTATGGATACTTCTAGGCAATGTGCACAATGCAGGCCTGCCAGGAGTTGACAGGGCAAATGCCTCCGCACAATTCAGCAGGATAGGCTGAGGACAAGGGGTAGTGGGAAACAAGAAAGTCTCAGCAGATCTTCTGTGGGTCACCCATGTAGAGGGGAAGCTTGACTAACCAAAGGGCAGGAAATAAGCTAATGAACCTAAATAAGAAAGCATATAAGGGAAGGGGGTGTCTCTCCAGCCCAGCAGCACAATGGCAACAGCAGCTCTATAGAGAAGCAGCAAATTCAAAGACAGAGTGCAGTGGTACAGAAAAGTTTCAGCAAATGACCACTACTGATCCTAAGTAGAAGAGCTGACAAGAACCAAAAATAGCTCTGTGCAACCAGGTGCAGGAGAGGAAGTCCTGAGGAGCTTCAACCTAATCTGCCTCTGAACCTGAGTCTTTTGGGAGACTGCTCCCCTCCTTACAGCAAATCTGGGGGAGACTGTAACCCTTCTTGTATGGAAGAAAGGAAGGATGAAGACTGATTCTATGACTTGATTTTCTGTTATTTACTTTGCTATTCTGTCCCAAATATATGCTTTGTTATTTAATCTATGGCTCCTGCCTGATTTGCTAGTAGGTAACATGGGAACTCGAACTGCAGTGCATGATTATCTTTAGTCAAAATGCTCCACATTGAACCTGGGTGGCAAGGGGTTACTGATTCCAATGGGATTCCTGTTGTCAGTATTACTATCTATGTTTTAGAGGTAAAAAAAAACATTGAGGCTCAGAGAACTAAAAAGTAACTTGCTTAGAGGCACATCCTCAGTAAATATTAGAGCCAGGACTTAGACCCAAATATTCTGACAAACTCTCCTTCCACCACCTCATGTCACTTCTCCATTTTGAAAGGCAACCAGAAACTACCACAATTATAAAGAATTATTACATATATTGTGCTATGAGAATGAACAGATGGATTTCAGAAAAACCTGGAAAAACCTGTACAAACTGATGCAAAATGAAATGAGCAAGAACCAAGAAAACACTGTACACAGTATCAGCAGCACTGTGTGATGATCAACCATGAATCGCCCAGCTCTTCTCAGCAACACAACGATCCAAGACAAGTACAAAGAACTCACAAGGGAAAATGCTATCCACATCCAGATAAAGAACTGATGAACTCTGAATGCAGATCAAATAATATTTTTTTCAATAACTTTGTTCTTTTTCTGTGTTTTTTCCCTTTTTGATTGTTTCCTCTTTCATGATGGTGACCAATATGGAAATATATGTTACATGATAGTACATTGTAACCTGCATCAAATTGCCTACCATTTTTGAAAAGCGGGGGGGAGGGAAACAGGGAGGGAAAAAAATTTGGAATTAAAAATCTTGTAAAAATGAATACTAAAAATTGTCTTGACATGTAATTGGTAGAAAAAGAATTATTACTTGTACATCAAACAACAATAACTGTTTCTCATGTAATTCTTCTATCAGGATCTTTACATTTTAAGTACCATGACATAACTGGTGGGATGTTAACAGATATTTTTTAGTTCAGCAGTCTCAGAGAAATCACTGATCCTAAAAATAAAGAAAAGCATTTATAATATCCAACCCAATCCTAAAGTCCCATTTTGCTCTCTTTTAGACTCATCGTTAGGAAACACTTGTCTCCCTATCAAATGCACACCACTGTCAAGAGGTAGGAGACTAGAGGGGTAGACTGAAATAAACATTTTCAGAGTCGACCATAGTGTGGATACCTTTTTTGACCACAATTATTTGTTACAAGGGAAGATTTTTTCCAAAAGGGGTATGGGGGACTTGGAAATAAGGGGATTAGTGATAGGGATGCCAAAAAAAAAGGAGACAGAAGAGGAAAAGAAAAGAGGGTTCCCATAGCATTTTAAAATGCACAAAAGCGAACAGACACGTTTCAAAAGGAGACAGAAACGAGCAGAAAAGCTTTGCAATTGACATGCTAGATCATATTCTTTTTTAAAATACAAGCTATTCATAAAGGACTCATGGTTTCATGAGTATAATCCACTTTTTCTATCCTTCTGTAAATAAGGAAATACTTGTGTTTGATGATGTTTGGTAAGTACAAAACAAAAAATTAATAAAAATGTTGAGCCACTGCCTCTAATACAGTAGGCCCTAGACTTCCAACTATATAACAGAAGAACTATGATCCAGAACTGCTATTGAATTACTCTCATTCCCCTGAATGGCCAAAAAAGAACACTCCCTACTGCTTGAATGTCCTCTGCAGGGCACTCAACACTGAGCCTAGGACAAGGGAAAACAAGGCAAGAATGAAATAGTCCTCGATTTCTAGAAGCTTACATTTCGCTAGGGGATACAACACACACACACACACACACACACACACACACACACACACACACAACTAAGCAAATATGAAGGATACACCAAGTTATGCCAAGTCATTTCAAAGCGGAAAGAATGTGCATGACAGGTACCAGGGAAAGCTTGTGCAAAGGCATATGGGCAGGAGATACAATGTTATGGCAACTAAGTGGAATCCTGGAGGGGGAATAAAGTGAAAACAAGTCACTGGGTCAGTCTGTAAGCATTTATTAAGCACCTATTTGCATACCAAGCACTGTGCTAAGCACTGGAGAGACAAAGAAAAATTAAGACAGTCCCTGTTTTCAAGAAAGCCACAGTTAAGGGGCTTTAAATGCCAAACAAGGGAGTTTGTATTTTATCCTAAAAGCAATAGGAAGCCATTAAGCCTTTAGTCAGACCTGTGCTTTTGGAATATCAATTTGGCAGTTGTTTGGATGATGGATTGGAGAGGGGAGACATTAGAGGCAGAGAGACCAATGAGGAGACCACTAAAACAGTCCAGGTAATAAGTGACAAGAGCCTACACTAGGGTAGAGACTGTGTAACAGGAAAAAAGAGGGTGATATAAGAGGCACTGTGAAGGTAGTTAAGAGTAGAATTGGCAAATGATCAAGTATCAGGTTGGAGGGGGAGGGAAGAGTCCAGAATGAGTCCTTGGCTCCAAACCTGAGTGACTGGAAAGATAGCAATGCCTTTGACAGAAATAGGGAAGTTACTTTTGTGACTCCTCAACTTTTAGCATGCAGATGTGCCCAAAGTCCACAAAATGTCTTGGACCTGAAAAGATTCAAAAGCAGTCCTCCATTACATCAAGTGAAACTGTTTAATATTACACAATAGGAAGAATATTTATAAGTACCTTTTATTTAATGAAGTAAATGTATGCTAGCAAAGACTACTGAAAAAGCAAATTTCTATTAAGTGAATCTTTTTTTTTTCCTACTGAGGTCCTTTATAAAACTGGATTATATTCAGTTGGATAAAAAAATTAGCCATGTAAGTGATAAAACCCACTTAAGAACAGTAGCAAATTTTTAAATCACACATTTAAGGGGGAAAAAATTATTAATTCAGTACAAATACCCCATACTAACGTCATTACAAGTTTATGCTCAAAAATCAAGTTGCACAATGTAAATGCCCAAACTACTGTATCCATCACTCTAATAATACAATCGACTAACTTACACATTATTCCCACAGTAGAAGTAGCAATTACTCAAGTTAAACAGCTAATATTTCCACCAATCTCCATAATAGCTTTATCTTTACATCCAACTTCATTTCTTTACCTTTAAAAAAAACATACACACAACACTTTTCCCACCATATGAAATTACTGGCCTCCTTCCAGATTCTCTCTGCCTGATAACATCTGTACAGAACCCTGGAACAGCAGGAAATAGCAGCACATAAAGCTAAGTAAGGACTCAAATGGCCAATGTTTGTTTAGCAATGAAGGTTCAGCCCCACATCTGCTGGGTCAAACAACTATCCAACAAATTGGAAGGTTGTATCTGCGTGCAGAGATCTGTTCTTAGATCACTCGTTTAGTAAGCTAATGAAGTAAGGCCTCATTGGAGGATATTTGTACATCAAAATGGCATTTATTGAACCTGGCAAGATGCATAATAATAATGATGATGATGATAACAGCCCACATTTACACAGCACTTTCAAAAAGGCTTGCAAAGCATTTTGCATATGTTATCTTCTTATGTTTTGCATATGTTATCTTAGAGAGTTTTCAGTCACTATTTGACTGCCTGTATTTTGCTACAACAGATATAATAGGGGAAGCTGATCACTCAAGCTGGCAACAGCAGCAGAAGTAGTGGCTTGAGATCTCGAATGGTCACTTCCTATCTATTAACTAGAACTAAAGAATTCATCGATTGAATAACCCATTAAATTTGTAATTCCATTCTCTTAAGGCATAACTGCATTTTAAAAAAAGATGACTCTAAGCTGTTAAATTCTAATCGTTCTTAATTTGTAACAAGAAAATTATAAAAGATTGATGGTTTTCTTCTATCACAGCCTATTTCTACTCTCTTAATAATAATGGCAAGCATTTATGTAGAACTTTAAGATTTACAATGCACTTTACATTTATTATCTCATACAATCTTCACAATAACCCCATGAAGTAGATGCTATTATTGCCCCTGTTTTATCCCCTTCTTCCTGACTTTATACCACATATTTCTATTCATTTTATTTAAAATAAAATGGGCCAACATTTAATTACTGGTACTGGATGGAGGACTAAGGAAATGTCTCTAAGATACAAGATTCTAAAGCGAAAGTATTTACCTGCCCAAATTTATTCATGGTTTTAGATCGTTGTAAAAGTATGGTAATTTATTCTAAAACTAAATCTTCGATAGTTTTATTTTAAAACTCAGAAAGTTATAAAATCATTACAGAGTCTATGAAGCAGTAGAAAAAAGAATGTGTCAGAGGAGACCAAATATGCTCCTTATTTTCCAGCAATGTCCATCTTTCATCTTTCTCTATTAGGGGTATACATCACTCATCTTTGTATCCCCTCAAAGTACCAAACACAAAGCTCTGCAAATCAGAGCCAGAACTGGAGGAAACTGGGTTGGGGGAAGGAGGAAAGGAACAACATTTGAATTCTAGTCCCATGGCATATAGGTATTTATTTTGTGAAACATCAGGTCCCACATGTGACAGTGTAGGCTCAAAGCCTTCAAGAGTAATACAAAGAGGGCCTAGTTTTCAAAGTCAGAAGGACATAATAATAAACTACGCCCAGGGTAAAAACAATGCCTTGTTCTGATTCTGTTATATCAAATAAGCATTCAATATGTATTTGTTGAATGAATCCATGAGGGCATGAAAGCATTGTGCAAAACCCAGAGTGCACAAAGAAGTATAAGACAAGTCTTCATTTTCAAAGAATTTACAATCCAGTTGGAAGAGACAAGTTTACAAATACGTAGAAAGGTAACAGTATAAGGAAATATAGGCTATTAAGAGTGAGATGAATCATAGTATAGTAAAAAGACTATTAGGAGTCCGGAGAACTGAAATGCCACCATCTTTGTGACCTTAGAGAAGTCTTTGTTCCTGTTTCCCACGTAAAATGAAGCAGCTAGACTAGGTAGTCTCTAAGATTCCTTCTAACCCTAACATCTTATGATTCTAAGTGCATTAAGAACTTTATTTAAATGGGGTGGTGTGTTGGTAAGCAAAATGGGCTCCTCAGCACTTAGTTCAACAAGTGCCCTTGAAGACTTTGGCTTTTGTTTTTGTTGAGTAATTCAGTGTATTTCATTGAGTCTTACTAAGTGCTAAGCCCCAGGCCCAAACCCCTATTAGGTGTAAAACCTATGTGGGTGTGGATTGGCAACTAAGGTGGGGCCCAAGGTGGGGCTAACTCCAGGAAGGGCCTAGTTT
>CM053624.1:84396398-84449707 GCA_028646595.1 Phalanger gymnotis
GGTACATTTCACCAATGGTGGATGCTCTTGCAAACCCCACTAAACCAAAAGCATGTAAGTTACTATCTTTCAAAACAATCTCAATGTCTTAACAAAATGGAGGGGAGGGGGAAGGAAGGAAAGGATAATTTACAGTCTAAGAATTCTTAGCTATAAATAAAATGCAACTGCTTAAAGATGAAATATGCCAGTCTCTGGTCCTTGATAATGGGGGTGGATACATAGTCTGGTGACCAGAATTCATTTTATTTACAAAGAAATTTTGTATTCTCCTTTAATATAATTCCTAGTGGTATCCAGGACAAAGACTAGGGGGCTTCCCCCATGGCAATATGCTCATGTCCTCTTCTACATACTATTACTGTCTCATATCACTTCATCTTTAATTTTTTTAAAAAAGGCAACAAGCCAAAACAGCCCCAAGAAGCTTTTAAGCATGGGCAGAGTCGATGTCTTAGGCTTCTAAGGAAGCTCTCAGCATTCAGCAAAAGGTACTGCACAAAGTACATAATGAATAAATTATCAAAGGCATGGGGAAAAGAATGACCAAAATGAGATAATATCCTTTTTTCCTTAATTTAAAAAAGAGAAAGAACACAAAGATATTCCACCTTATCCTGGAATTGAAGTTTGTATCTTCTGCAGCATAGTCTCTTTATTCTTCTAAAGATAGGCTGGGAAAGAACTTAGGGCCTAAAACGTCATATGAAGCAACTAACTGAACATTCAGTCACCTAGAGAAATGAATTTGGTTTGATTTCTAGGATTTCAACATCTATATAAACTATAAACACAAATGACCCATACTGGTCTTTTTTACAGGCCTTCAGAGGACCATCCAAAACCAAGAGGGCCAGGGAAGACACCAGCTTGATATTCCTGGGGCTTGGGAAGAGAGAGGTAGTAGTGAGCAAGAAGAGAAAGAGTTCCAAAAAGAAGGCCACCTACAATCCAGCAATAAAACCAGACAAGACAGATTACACCAGTGTTAACACTTGGCCCTAAGAAAAAGGACTGAACACAAGGCAATCCAATCTCAGATCTTGGATGTACACTGGATTAACTTGAAACCAAAAGGAAAAACAAAGACTTTGTCAGCTTTATGACATATGTGTGCAAAGAAAGAAGGCTGCTCTTTCTTATCTCTTAGTCTCTTGTATTTTGGGGGGGGAGAGAAGGGGGAAGGCAAGGCAATCAGGATTTTAAGTGACTTGCCCAAGGTCACACAGCTAGTAAGTGTCAAGTGTCTGAGGCCAGATTTGAACGGTTCTCCTGACTCCAGGTCCGGTGTTCTATTCACTGTGCCACCTAGCTGCCCCTCTCTCTTGTATTTTTAAGGAAGCGATGAGGGAAAGACATAAAACTAAAATAAACTAAAACTATTCCTTTGAATATCCAAAGCTGGTAATGCTCTTTTAGATATTGAGGTTAATAAATAGCCTCTCTATGACTAAAATTTAACAAATCTTACTGGAAATGAAGTATACTTCTAATGCATATGAAATCTGGGGGAAAGAGCCATTTATAAACAAAGCAATATGACTCTTAAATGCCTTGTCATAATATAGCAGTTTGTTCAAAAATGCATAGACTGTCCAAGGATTGTTATTCATGATAAAACATTCCACTGGCTAATCAGATTCTATTGTGATCTTCCTTGTTACTGATATTTTAAATTGAGATTGAATTTACCAAATACTTGGGATTAGTACCCTTTCAGAATAATTGGAAGTCTTTCTGTCATCTCGATGACAGTTTTATGAGATAAACAAGAGCTAGATTGTACTGAATTCATGAAAGCATTGAGGGAAACTGAATAAGACATCTTCCTGCCTAGTGTGGATCATACTAAGTTAATCAGCAAATTGGCCAACAAAGTAATTTCTTTCCTGATCTGACCTCTGTTCAGATCTTTTAATCTGACCAAGTTCAAACCTTCTAAAGTTCAGGAGAAATTCTACCTCACAAGAGACAGACTCTTGTTATAAATATGAAGAAAAAGAAAATGTTTAAAGAAATCAACTGCGATGCAAAAAGCAGATGTATCCATCGGTAAGAATTTGTCCAAAGCTCCAAGGGGAATCTTACAGCTGCACAATGCAAACAGAATTTGAGTGAGTTAAAGAAATTTCAACCTGATTCTTCACTGCCCAAAATTGAGCATACTGTGTGTTCCTTCTCATCAAGGAAACAACCAAAAGAGTAAATAAATTGCAAAGGGACCCCAGAAAAGTAAATATTTGCTATCACTCCTATGGAAACAAAATGTCCAATATCTAACTACCCTTGGCACCAACTAATCCCTATACCACAGAGCCCCTTATCCAAAATACGCTCCCAGTCTGATCTTGGTAAAGAGATTTGAAACATAAAGTAAAATACCTATTCAAATTTGGGCTTATTGTTTATGGTAACAATATCTACCAATAGAAATATGAAATATTTCACAGAAATTGTTAGCATCAAGATTACAGATCAAATCAAAACTGCTTGGAAACCTAAACATTGGCTTTCCTTTTCCAATGACTATAATGTCTTAAGTAGCAAGGCTACCCTACTTAGAAGAAAGAACACTGGCCTAACCACTGCAATGTTAAGATTTTATCATAAAAATATTGTAAAAAGGAAAAGAGGACCTAGCTGGAAAAAAGCAGCTATGAATATGTGTGTATGTGTGTACATGGTTGTTTTATTTCTAGAAGCAAAAAACTGGAAACCTGTATGTCCAACCGATTGGAGAATGGCTGAATAAAGTAAGCTATAGAGTATTATGCCCTCCAAAAAGGGATAAATAGGAGATAGATGAGGAAACGTAGAAAGACCTTCATGAAGTGATGCAAAGGGAACCCTACAGAATCACAGCCAGCTTTACAGTCTGCAATCAGGCAGACTGGGAAAGGGACATCTGGGTAGATAGTTCTGTTAAACTGATAGATCTATTAAAAATTTTGATTCTACCCTTGTTAAATGCAAAAGGATATACAAAAAGTTGTACTCTTTATCTTGTATGTTTGATTAACAAGTCTTTAATGATAGTAAAGTTTATCACTTTTTTTTAAAAGAACACTAACAATCAGGAAACCTGGGTTATCGTCCTATGTCTTCCATTAACTAGCTATGTTAATAAGTTAACCCACCTTTCTAGTTTTTATTTTCCTTACTCCTACAATGGAGAGGTAGATCCAGACTAAATGACCTCTGGTCCATTTCAGCTCCGTAAGTCTACAATTCTCCCTTCCCATTTCAGTGCTTATATATTTATCTATGCATAGCAACATCTCATATATGTTCATTATATGCTCTGAAGACTCATTATAATAACACATGCAATCCTCAGAACAAACCTGCCCAAGTAACATAACTTCAGGAACCTATAAAAAAAGACATTCTAGAATCCAGTCAACATATATCTAGCTCTCAAACTAACACTTTGAGTGAAGAAATTCAGCTATTAAACGTTAAAACCTCAATACAATAATATGGAAAGACTTGCCATGATATTGGTACAGATAATCACACGCTTAGGGTGTACTCATTATATATTTGTTTCTATTTTCTCAAAGAAGAATATCATTATCTGGACATCTAAACCAAATCATTTTTTCCCACCTCTTCACAGCAGAGGTAAAAAGGAAGAAGCTAGGAAGAAGGAATACAAGAACCTGGCTAATGCCCTAGTACCGTAAGCCAGAGGGCACTAGGAGACCACAAAATAACGGTTGCAAAGCTAAGAGATAAAAATGACAATTGATTACTAATCCTTCAGCTTTCTGGCAAATCTTCAGCTTCCTGGAGGTTAAATCTGAAGGCTATTGTCTCTACCTATTTGTAAAGAAGGACTTTGGCAAAGCAAACCCAAAGGAACCTCCAGTTAAGGCTACAATTTTGTCCATTTTAGCTGGGTTTTCCCTTCCCCCACCCAGCACTGCTTTCCTCCAAAAAGTTTTCCCAAGATTCCTGTAACCTCACCAAAGGGATTCACACAGATCATTCTCTTCTTTAGATCTACTATCACAAAACTAGATGCATGGGGTAGCAGGGTCGTTAAGAATTGTTCATTAGAAATGGATTTTTATATAAGTTACAAAAATAAATATAAGAATGATAACCAAAATTTAATGTGCCCAGCATAATTGTAACAGATGAGGAATTGAGAACTCATGACAAGTACTGGGCCATTAAAGCAGCAAACCCACTAATACCATGCAATATTAACATCACAACAGAGTTTCAAGGCAAATTCTTGTTGCTTCTTCATTAAGAACTGGAAAGGGAACACCTTGGATTTAGGATCACATTTGCTAAGATCAATCAAGAAAAAACAAAAATAGAACCCCAACTGACATATGCTTAGTATAAAATAAACACACACACACACATAGGTGAGTATCTGTAGAAGCTCTTTCATTTCTATTCACATTACTGAACTTTTCTATTCCTTACACACTAAAGGATAATGCAGATGATTCACCATTACACAAAATCTTCAATGCAGAAATCCCACCTTCCCTCACTCTCCACCCCCAAATAAAATAGTCACTTTTTCCAGGAGATCTGGACTGTTGAGCTCTTCACAGCTTAAGAATTTGAGGGAAGGAAAAAGAAAGAAAATAAAAACCTGACTACATTGGGAAACTGGTTTTGGGGAATATTAATGATAAACCACTCTTCTCCAGTGTGACCCCAAATACCAACACTATCATTCTCAACCTCCAGAAGATAAAAATCCTTCGAGGGATATTATTACCAGTTTACAATACATCCAGAACATCTAAGGAATAAAAGGGGGAAAAATCAAATGAAATCTTTGCAATTTATACCTAAGAAAGTCGAAGACACACCAGGGAGGAACATTAAAAACCCAAGCTCATCATCCCTGAAAAGAGAATTCAAAAGACAAGATAGAAAATCAACTCTTAGTTTAATGGTAGATACCTAAAGACATCTTCCTTCAAGGATTATGACTTAAGATCAACATTTGCAACCACAGGCCTGAAAGAATACTTTAGTTTCTTATTACAATTTGATTAAAAGGTTTAAGTTCAAATGCTTCGTGATCCCAAAATACAGGGTGTCCATAGAGTCTGGACACATAGCAAATCTCATAAACATCTCATTAACCGTGTCACCAAAGACTGTATTGTTCAGCGACCTCTTTTTCTGGGGTATGCTAAAGGAGAAGGTGTACTCAATGAAAATCAAAGATGCAACACACTTGACTGAATGCATAAAGAGTGAATTTGCTAAAATTGATGGCAATGTGAGTTACTGCATCAAGTTCACGTGAATCTTGCAAAGAGCATCAACCTTTGCATCACAAATGGTGGAAATCATATTAAAGATGTTATTTGTTAATATTCCAACTAAATAAAATGTTGTTGAAAATTTCATTCCTTTCATTTCTTGAAAATATGCATTTTTGCCTATGTGTCCAGACTTTAGGAACACCCTGTATAAACAAAAAAAAATCTAATGGTAAGATACCACTCCAGGTTTCTCTAGGTTTTTCAAACTACATTTTGCATTTTTTTTAAATCTAAGCTGTTACTTTGTATCATCTCCTTAACTAACCCTGAACATCATGCTGGTTTTCAGGCTAGCATGGAACATCTCACACACACACTATTAATTCTATATGATGTGTTATATTTCTACTAATACGTTTCAAAACATTTTCTTTGAATAAAGATGGATAATTAGGAAGCAAGTTTCTCAAGAAAAGAAGACAAAGTTAAGATACAGGGAAATGATAGAGGACAATCAGAAATAGAATACCAAACAGTAACCTGTGCAAAATCACTCAAAAAAAATTTTTTGAGCAGGGTTAGGATTCGAGAACCAAGATTCATAAGCTGAGCAGAAGTGAGGTACCTAAGGCAGGGAGAACAAAATATTAGCCAGACTGAAGTAAATGGTAAAAATGTGTGTGTGTGTGTGTGTGTGTGTGTGTGTGTGTGTATAAAAGGCAACACCACTCATGTCTTTGCAATGGAAGGATGATAAAGTATTTAGGAGTAGTTTCATGTAATTTTTCTGTGTTAAAATCATTGTGCCTAACTGTTGGTAAGAAGGAGGTAAATGTTATTTTAGTTAACTGACGAGTAGTGAAAAAAGAAATAGAATCCTTTACCTTGTCTGTATCTCACAGGTACATTAGTTGCTTGCATGTCGTTTCCCCCATTAGAACATGAGCTCCTTGAGGGCAGGGACTGGGTTTTGCCTTTGTATCCCCAGCACTTAGCACAGAGGCTGGCACACAGTGAGGAATGACTTGTTGACTAGACTGCTTGCCCATTAGTGATTGTGGACAAGTAAACTGTCTGAGAATTTATTGGTCAATCTATCTTTTTCTTGTTTTAGCCTAATGTAAATTACTATCCTAGATTCCTTTCTGCTATATTCATGTGGCCACTCATTCATTCAGTGAACAAATATTTGTCAAGCAGATGCTGTAGTGTGCTAAAACTATGATAGAATGTAGTTTGGTTAAGACTTAGTCACTGCCTCTGTGGAACTTGCTGTCTAGCAGAAAGCTAAGACAACAAAAATAGACTATAATACATGTTACTGTTACTGTTAAAGAGCTGTAAAACAAAGTGCTAAGTGAAGTCTGAAAGGTATCAAGGAGGGAGGCTCAAGGAAAATTGTGGAGGAAATGACATTTGAGTTGAATTTAAAGAAGGGCAAAAATTCAACCAAGGAAAAGAAAAGGGGGAAAGGAAGTCATTCCTGGTATTGAGAACTCAGGAGAACGCAGGGTGATTAATGGGGAGGATGGGGGAGTGGGAGGGAGAGACACAGATTCGTTTTGACTGAAATAAATGAAGAAGAGGAGTGATGCCAGGGAATGAATGACAGACGAAGGAGTTTGACAAATTTTACTGGGTGGATATTAGGTAGTGAGCAAAGACTTATGAGTAGAGAAGTGGCATGACTAAGTATAAGAAGGACTTTTCTTGCAGGGTTACAAAAAAAATGGATAGGAGATGAAAAGACCTATGAGAAGGCTACTGCAACACACCAAATGAGTGGGAATGAAGGCCTGTACTATACTGTTGTCATTGGGGTTAAATAGATGGAAAGAAATGAGAGATTTTGCCGAGGTAAAATGAATGTTGGTAACTAATTGGGTGTGAGAGGCAAGGGAGAGGGAAGAGTTAAAGGTTACACCAAGGTCACGAACAGGAGAAAGGGAGAATTGTGGTACCACAGACAGAAATAGGGCAGATGGGTCTAAAGAGAAGGTAACGTGTAAGATTATAATAAGGTCAACCCATAGAAGCCTGAGTTCTGCAAAAATTCACTAGCTATCTTATAGGTTTGTTTTAAGGAAAGCACAAAATTTAAATGAGTGTGATTATTATTCAAATATTAAAATTCCATAAAATGAAATTAAGGAATATACTGGTGGGTCAATATTTCTGATTCTCACAACTAGGAAGCCACCTGTTAGGGTGGACTTTTTCGGGTTGGGAGGCTGTCAGAAATCAAAAATACATGTCCAGGAATACATAAAAGTGTTGTTAAAATCCAGTTATTAAAATGTAACATCTATGGCCTTAGATTATTTTCATCAGCATGTTTGTTTTCAAAGTGCTGTACAAGATAAACTAACTGATTTTTATTTTAAACCCAGTCTGTACTACTACCTTGACAAGAAAAGATTCTGGCTACCAAGTCCTCGTGTGATAAAAAGACACAAGATACCATGAGCAAATTAATCTATAGGCTACTCTTTCCTACAAACAACCTTGGATCAGAGCATTGCAAACATACTTCACCTGAATGTACCGGGTAGTCAAGGTTAAAAAGAAAACTTATTAGGTCGGAATTACTAAGACCTAAACAAACCACTATTAATAAAGGGATGCAGCAGGTTAAGGGTCAAGCTTTGTGCAGAACCCATATTTGGCTTTAGAAATTCTATTGGTTGTTTCCTGTGAATGTGAAAACAAATTGACAAGAAAGTTAAGCAAAGATATAACCTTAGTGAAAGGTTAACTTTGGTCTTCCCAAATTACATGCTAATAACTAACCTGGTTCTAAAAAGCTCTTCTCTCACTGAAGCAGGTCACATCTAGGCGGCTCAATTTTTCTGTGGTACTCGGATCACCTCCCTCCCTCCCTTCCCCCATTGGTAGACCAGAGAAGGAAAAACCAAGTACCGTGTAGCCAGCCTGTTTTGCCCTAAGGGCTTAACGCAACCATGAAATGCAGCACAAGAAATGGCATTTTCCAAACTCTGGAAAGACGAGAGTTTGGGGAATGGTTGAGCTAAGTCCCTAAGAGATATTTAAAAATACTAGGCAAGAGAATCTGCAACTACAAGTCAACATCTTCAGCACGGCCAAATCACCTAATCTTGCCTCCCCGTTCAGAACCAAAGCAGGGCAGCCGAAGCACCTATGATCACCAGGATCCCAAACTCCCCGCATTTGTTCCTTGGAGACTGCCCTTAAGAAGGTGAAACAACGGATTTAAGACCCTGGACGTTTTAAAAGACAAGCTCGGAAGCCTGGGCCAGTCCTCTCACAACTACAAACCCCTCCCTCCTCCCTCCCGGCTATGCAATAAGGCAGAAGGGAGGGAGGGAGAGTCCTAGTCAACCGACCACCTTTGGGGAGTAGAGGAAGAGAAGGGAAGGGAGGGGCAGAGAAGAAAAATCAAACCAACTAGGGGTACCAAATTCGCCCACCTTTCTTAAACTCTTCCAGCATGGCGTCCAGCTTAGTGTCATTGAAAACAAAATGCAAAGGGTGATTGTAAAACTTCGTGATGGTTTTCAAGGGAGTGGAGTCATCAGGATCCACGAACGCCAAGTCCTTAACAAAGAGAAGGTCCACGATGTTGGAGCGCTCCCCTTCGAAGACCGGGATTCGAGTGTAGCCGCTCTCCATGATCTCTGACATGGTGTTGAAATCCAGGATCGCCTCTCCAGTGATCATGAAGCAGTCCCGCAGCGGAGTCATCACGTCCTCCACCGTCTTGGTGCGGAGCTCCAGCGCCCCTTGGATAATGTTGAGCTCCTCCTTGACGAGGTCGTTGTAGGGGTCGGTGACGCGAAGCATCTCCAGCAGCTTCTCGCGGTTGTAGACCGTGCCGATCTCCTGGCCCAGGACGCAGTCCAGCAGCTTGCTGACCGGGTAGGAGGCGGGAAAGGTCATCATCATGAAAAACTTGGTGAGGAAGATGGTGTTGGCGCCCACTGCCAGGCCGTGCCGGGAACATATGGCTTGGGGCACTATCTCCCCAAAGATGACTATGCCGATGGTGGAAACCACCACGGCCACCAGACCGGAGCCCGCGATGTCGTCCAGCAGGATGGTGAGGGTAGTGTTGACCAGCACGTTGCCCAGCAGCAGGGAGCACAGCAGGTAGTTGCCCTGCCTGCGCACCGGCTCGATGCGCTTGGCGTAATTCTTCTCCTTCTCCGTGCCGCAGTTCTGCACGATGCGCAGCTCCATGGGGTCCAGCGCCATCAGTCCCAGGTTGAGGCCGCTGAACATCCCCGAGAGGCAGAGCAACAGCGAGATGAAGATCACCTGCAGCCAAAAAGGTAACAAGAACTTCTTCTCCTCCCCCACGATCATCTTCGTGTCCTCGCCATCGTGGTAGATCCAGGTGGTCTCTGCCCACGGGGGCGGAGGGAGCCCCGCCACGCCGCGGCCGCCTTTGCCCCCCACGGGGCTGCCCGCTGAGCCGGGGCCGCCGGCAGCCACGGGCGGGGTGGAGAGCGACGTGCACAGGTAGTAGGATTTGCTCTTCTCCGTCTTGCGCAGAGGCTTGATTTCGATCTCGATGATGCCCGACGTGCGGCGGTTGAGGACGATGTGGGGCAGGATGATGATGTCCGAGGTGCGGATGCCGCAGCGCTGGGGGCCGCTCTCTGGCTCCGGCTGCAGGGGGCCCCCGGCCCCCCTCTCCCCGTGACCCTGCGGCTGCCGCTCGTGCTCAGTGAAAGCGATGCGAGACCAGGTCTCGTTGTTGATGTTCTGCCCGTAGACCCGCAACTTGACCCGGGTCCGCTCGCTCACCCGCAGCGCCCCCCCTTCCATAAACGACACGTCGTTCGTGTCTTCCAGCCTCAACCCGATGATCACCGTCTCCTCCGCCTCGCCGGCCCCCGCGCAGCCGCCCCCGCCGCAGCAGCAGCTCAGCAGCAGCAGCAGCCCCGCCACCACCCGCAGGACCTCCCGGCCGTGGGCACTGGGGCTGCGGCGCGCCGCCATCTTCCAAGTGGGCAGTGCGGCGGCCACCGGCCCGCCCGCCATCTTTACTCCGGGCTTACAACCGCCACAGCCAATCATAAGGGGGCTGCTCCGGCTGCGGCTTCATCTTTCTCTCTGGCTGCCCGAGGCGCAGGCACCGGCACCTCAGCTGGGCTGCCACCGGGAGTCCTCCCCCGGCGCTTCACTGCCCCCTTCCCTTGCTGACACTGACACCGCCGGGGCCAAATACTGGACCTCTAGCCTAAGTGGGGAGGAGGAGGAGGCGGGAGCGGTCGGGCACCGACTTGAAGAGCAGGTAGGCCAACCAGTCAGGAGCGAGCACCCGCCCTCTCAGTTAGGGGGCTGGAATGAAGGCGTGGCCACCGGCTGTCCCATGGGCCAATAGCAAGATAAGGGGGTGGAGCGATTTTTTGCCCCGGCCCCCTCACCACGCCAAGTTTCCAACTGCAAGGCGCGTGACTCTTGTGTATGTGTGAGGGGAGGAGGTGTGGCCAGCAGGAACCCATAAACCAATCAGGGATCCGAGGTCGACGGAAAAAGGTGGGGCTGCCCAAGGTCTAGCCAATGAAATTCCAACAACCCTCCAGCCGGGCGCTCTCCTTCGGGAACTTGATAGTAGACTGAGGCTCGTGCTTTTTTAGCAGGTGCAGTGAGATTCGGCGCTATTCCCTGCAGGGTGGTATTTTGCGCTTCGCTCGCGCAAATACATGTGTTGGCCGCCTTTCATTTCTTCGCTTGTTCCGCGGACTTAGTGCAGGCGCAGCGTGGGCTGAGCCCTGCTCTAGCACCGCTGGCAGGGGGCCTCTGCAGGGTTAGAGAAGCCAGTTTGGAGAAGGGAAGATGGAAGCGTGCGTGAAGTTAAACTTAATTACTATTGTGCCCAAGGACATCGAGGTCGTTCACGGGAATCCCACTGCCTCGGCGTGAACAGCAGCGTACAGGAAGTGGGTAGAGGGGCATCCTTTACAGCTGATCGGCCAGCTCCATCCAAAGCCACGTGTTTTCAAGTGCCTGCCGGTGGTGGAAGCAAGTTGGCATTGAGGCGCCCTCGGGCGGCTTGCAGAACCGCAGCACCGCCTGCCGTCAGCGAAGCTCTCCTGCAGATGTTTTCTATGCCAGCTGCAAATGCTCCTCTCTACTTTCTATATGTGTGTATAACATATAGACAAGGTATAAAGTCGGGGGAGTTGGAGAGGGAAGCCTTGGGAAGATGCCCTGGGAGGATCAAGAGAGGCTCTGTATTTAACAGTATTAAAATTACTTAATTTTAATTTATCAACAAAATAATCTTAATAAATTGGTTTATTAGATTAATTAAACAGTATGAGAAGTATCAATTAATACTTTAAATACTAAGCTTTGAAGGAAGCTAGGAATCCTAAGGGTGGAAATGAAGAGGGAGCGTGTTCCAGGTATGGAGGGCACAGACTGTGCTAAGGCCCAGAGCTGGGAGAAGGGTAGTGTGCCTGGAGCTTAGAGTGTGAGGAGAGTAAGGCGGGTTACAAGCCTGGAAACTCAGGCTGGATCCAGACCACGGATGATTTCAGATGTTCGCCAAAGGAGTTTGTGACTCCACACCTGAGAAGTGTGGACCCTAGCTGAAGCATGGTGGGGTTGAAAGATAGAGGCTTGACCTCTGTCGCTTACTTTATGTATGACCTTGGGAAAGTGGTTAACTGACCCTCACTTCATCAGTAAAAAGGAGAAATACTTGGACTTTAGGTCCCACAGGGTTTTGCAAGGCCCAGTAGTGCCTGCCTGCCACATAGGTAGGTGCTCAATGAATGGCTGTCATATTAAAAGAAGGCACTTCAGGTAGTGATCTGAAAACCTTAAAGTGAGTTGTTTTTTTTTTAAACGAAGCACATTTTATACCTTTGGATGGATAGATGATGTTGCACACAAATCAAACATGTTTTACTAAATTTTTTTTGGGGGGGGGAAATCAGTTTTATTTAACAGCTCCAAAGATATCACAATATTTGGTTTCCATTAATTTATTCTCATGCCAATGTGGTTCCCTCCCCCAAAATGAAAGCACATGCACACACACACCCCTTCATCCTTAAAACTTGCATTTGAAATCAAAAAATTACCAGAAAGAGAGACATAGACAGGAATTTTGGACTAACACAGCTTTAGAAATAGCTTGTTGTTATTGTTTAGTTCCATGTCTGACTCTTCATGACCCTTTTTGGGGCTTTCTTGGCAAAGATACTGGAGTGGTTTGCTGTTTCCTTCTCCAGCTCATCTTACAGATGAGGGAGCTGAGGAAAACAGGGTTAAATGACTTGCCCAGGGTCACACAGGGCCTGGGGCCAGAGAGATTAGTCTTCCTAACTGCAAACACTTTGCCAACTAGCTACCCACAAATAGGAGTTCTCAACCTGGCATCTATGAATTTGGTTTCTTAAAAACATTTTGATAACATTGCCATATAATTTTCTTCCTTTGCAGTCCTGTGTATTTTATAGTAAGCATTTAAAAATATTATCCTAAAAAGGGCTACATAGGCTTCACCAGACTGCCAGAGGGGTCTACAACAGTTAAAAAAAAAAGGTTAAGAATCCCTGACTTAGATCAACTACTTTGATAACACAAGGATCTTAGAATTTCACTGGGCCATCCTTCCAACAACACAGGTCACAACCTTGTCTCCACTACTTCGCACATACCAGGCATATAGTAGGTGCTTAATAAATACTTGTTGACTGCCTACCCCTCTACTTAGGCGTAAACAGTAGATGACTTTGGAGAATTGCTGTGGCTTAAAAATCCATCACATAAACTATAGATTCGCTTCTGGAGATCATCTTTACCTTTTTCCAGCCTGGTTGTCCATCACTAAGCACATTCTTAAAGTCTTTTCAGTTTGGTAGTAACTACAAAAGATTGTGCCTCATTGGTGCATCTTCCAGTGCTCCAACGAGGCAGAAGAGGAAGGCTTAAGTGAATAAGAACATAAGAAAATAAGAAGCTGGGTTCAGGGGAGAGTTCTACTGAGGACACCCCAAGGTCCCGAAATCTCCCTAGCTTGTTTTGTCTTGTTCACTTAATAACGTTGTGTTCAGTTCTTGGTGACCCCATTTGGGGTTTTCTGGCAAAGATACTGGAGTGGTTTGCCATTTCTTTCTCCAGCTCATTTTCAGATGAGGAAACTGAGACAAACAGGGTTAAGTAAATGACTTGCCCAGGGTCACACAGCTATTAAGTGTCTGAGGTTAGATTTTAACTCAAATCCTTCCGACTCCAGGGCCAGCACTTGATGTATCCACTGTGCCACCTAGCTGCCCCTTCATAGCTATAAAACCAGAACTTGTTTGCCTTTGCAAAAAGTGCAAGGCACCTATGAGAAGAGGATTTGAAGACTTGTAGATGCCAAGTATACCCCTTCCAAAACAAGAGTCAGGGATGGGGCAGAAGTGCCAAATATATTTCTTGCACTTTCAAAATAAACAGGCAGTACAGTATTAGGGTCAAAATAGTGGGGGCCTAGGGTGGAGTGGGGGGAATGATAAGATCTACAGGCACTGGCCTTAAGATTTAGCAAGATCTGGGTTCAAAAGTCCAACCTCAGACACTTGCCAATCCTGTGACTCTGGGGCAAGTCATTAAAATTCAGCCTCAGTTTCCTTATCTGTAAAATAGGGCTAATAGTACTTACTTCACATGGTTGTTGTGAAGCTCAAATGAGATGATATATGAAAGTGCTTGGCAATCCTTAAAGGTCTGTAAGACATCAATTGTTATTAATGATATAACTAGAAATGTGGGGCTCCCTAGCAAAAGAAAAAAATCAGAAAGGTCACCCTGACCTTTTGTTAGCTGAAAAATAAAGAATTGCAGTGCCTCTGAAATGTAAATAGGATTTCTTAGAAGGAAAAGAGGATTTTTACACTTACCAAAGTCATATGAAGTTAATTACCTTCCGTAGTCTAAGTAACTGAACTTAAATGGGTTCACTTGGTACCTGAACTTAAGTCTATTCCTCCAATGGAAAGGGCTTCTCTAATGGAGGTATAGTATTAAATGTTGGAGTGAGGTATTATTGGAAGCCCCATCCTTAACTCCAGTATTCTTCTGGGCATCCTTCTTGCCTCAGGGTCCCTTTACCTGGTCAGTAGTACCTGTGCCTATACAAATGGAAGTCCAAGGTATGTCCTTGATTTTAGTGTGGCCTAGTAAAGGCAGGAGGAAAGGGAGACAGAGAGAGAACCCCAAGCCATAAGCACATTCATGAATTCAGTGTCCTTCAGTCCTGTAATTAATTACTTAATGGTCTTCTCCAAAGGTAGACTCCCTGTTCTGTTTCCAATGAGATATGCGTAAAGTGCTTGGTAGTAGGTGTTTAATAAACTCTTGTTCCCTTCCTTCCCCTGCCCCCTTTCAGGCTCTGTGTGACCCTCTAAATGTGCCCATTTAAGTGAAACTAGACATTCGTACCAAAAGTCTCTTGGACACATAACTTCCACTGACTGAAATAATCCACAGCAACAAATCAAGATAAAAATATGAAACTCTGACCTCTGTGATTCCTGGTCTAGAAAGGTTAATTGGCAAAGGCCAAAATTGGTAAGTCTGTAAATTCCATGACTTGTCACAAGGAACTGTCAGAATACCAGGATTATGAAAAATCTATATATTTAATCTGGAATTTCTAGGATAGCATGTGAAACATAGACATGACAATACAATCTATGGATTTTCATTTTCAATATAAACCCCAGACTTTATAGGGAAGCATTTCTGCTTGAGGAAATTACCAAATCTTAAAAAGTATTCACAACCCTTGCAGAGTCAGATTTTAGACCTGGGCCAAACCCTTGCTGAATCTCCATAAGGCAAACGGGAGCTAGGTAAACACCAGATCCAGGAGTTCTCCCCTCAGAAGCTCCCTTGCTCTCCCCTGAATCACATCCTCCCTCTGAGAAATTGAAAGATTTCTCAGGACTGGAAGAGTGTTTGTTTAAACACATAGGAGGACTTTAGCAGAAATGCACATCCTTTGAGGCTAAGTGCAGAAAGAAAACAGCAGTACCATTTACCTTTCCAATAGGATTTTCCAAGTCTTTTTTGCTCTCTCATGCCGCCCCTACTCTTGGCACTTCCTGGACTTTTCACAAATCAGTGCCACCCTGACTGTGCTTGGAGAAGAAAAGCTTCCTCAGTCTCCAGACCCCATTCAATTCATGATACTTTCTTGCAGCCCCATTAATATGCCTTAGCACATCTAACCTTAACCCTTCCCCCTGTCTTGCCAGGTAGGAGGATAGAGCATCTTTGGGAGAGGCTGAAGCTGAGCAAACACAACTTGTGCTCACAGGTGCAGCGCTCACTGCTTGGTCTGTGGCCACCGTTCTCTCTCTTCCTCCTCCATGTAGGTCTGGTGCCACTGTTACATTGTCTGTAGTATATTGTTTGTCTGACAAAGCCTTTACCTTATACCTAAAAACCAGGGCTATAGACACTTCTTATCCCACCTTTCCAAGGCTTCTCCAGCTCCTCATCTTTAGAATAGCCCTTAGGCAAAAGAGCCCCACTCTCTCTAAGATGTGAGTGGGCCAATTCCCTTCATTTGACTAGCCACACTTGAAATTACCAAAAACAGGATGATCTGCCCAGCTACCTGGCTCCAACTGTGTTGCCTCAGTCTCCAGCATTCTGTGGCTGACTACCCATCAAACCTAGCTGGCTGGATGGAGCTGGGCTGCCCATCTCTGTGTGAGCACCTAAGGCTCTTAACTTTACTATTTTTCCATTTTAGCTTAGTCACTCGGGTATCCCTCACGTGGCTTACCATTGCAAATAATTAAGTCACTTGACCAATGAGAAGCTGTTGGGATAATTGCTTTCAGCAACCCAAAATACATAAAGAGATTATGCATCAGATACCAGATAACTAAAGTTGAATCTGCAAGATAAGAATATAAATCCACAATGTAAACACCTCTTAAAGAAGCCAAAGAATTTAAATACTTAGGGCTCCCACTCAGCATTACCCTACCACCACCCACTCTGTGCCCAACACAATGAGCATAAGCAAAACTGTAATCTTGTGATTCAGTGTCCAGATGTGACATCTGCCTACTCCAACAGCAATGACTCAGCCTAAACTCTGGCTCAACCCACAAGCGGTGACAAATACCACTTTTTTTATTTTGCCCAGCCATATGAAGAGAGCAGCCAGAGGGAGGGAGGCACAAGATGCAGGCAGTGCCTAGCAGAAGAAAGACTCAAATAGAGAGGGAATGAGCTCCTGAAGAAGGATGGCTGGAAACCTAGCTAAGGACAATACTTTTCTGCGGAGTTTACCCAGTCATAAGACCCAGGTCTTGCCCTAATACAAGAAGAATGAAGGCAACCAGACCCTTAACCTCAGGCCTCTGTGTAGCAGTGAAAGGAGGAGGGACCAAAAAGAGAAGAGGATTATTGGGAATATAAGGGAAAGTCAGAGAGGCCAAAAATTCAAGAGATGAAGCCCGAATATGCAGCTAGCTCACAAACATGTAACCCAAATGAGAGGATCAAAAAGTCAGAGGAAGAATGAGTAAAACCTCAAAAAGAGTCCAAAATACCACAAATAAATATCATACTACGAAAGAAAATGAACCAAAATAATCCAATGAAAAGAAAATCCTACCCACTCCACAATAATCGTGGAATAATCACAATAAACTCCAAAGTGGTCCAAAGAGAAATGAAACTACTAAAAGAAGAAATTGGGTGTTAATTCAGATTGGAAATGGAGTTCTCAATATAAAATTTTAAAACATTAACAGCAGAGTAGGGAAAATTATGTACATGATGGAGAAGCTCTCTCAAAAAAAGCAAAAGCTCAGAGAGACATAACAGATTTGGAGGAAAAAGAAAAGAAAATCCTAAAGTAGATGAAAAATTGACAGAGAAGAAAAAAAGCAAAAATGTTAAAAAAAAAAAAACCTACATGAATTCCATACAAACCAAAGTGGCTGACCCTGAAGGTAAAATGCTCAGAGATAACATAAGGCTCATAGGTGTTCCAAAAGAAAATAATGTACAAAAATCAATAAATAATATAAGAAAACAGTCAATAATTTTTTACAGTATTGATCAAAAGAATCCACATAGGTTGATAGTAGTAGGTAGTTGGTGTAATGGAGAGAGCAGTCCACCACTTAAACTAAGGTTACAAAAAATGTGGCAACAGTGAAAGGTTTCCGAATGCACAATGACCAAAAATTTATTTAAAATCAAAGTCGTAATGAATCCAAGGTATTTCTGGCAGCACTTGTCCGTATCATGCAACTTCACTGCAGCCTTGGTTCTGAACACAAAGCATGTGTACTTTGCACTGTGAGCACCCTCAGGCCACGCAATGCCAAATTTAAGAAGCCCTGCTAGACTTTGAATCAGAACATGGAAGTTCAAATCCTGACCCAGACACTGCACAACCCTGGGCAAGTCACTTAGCCTTAGGTTTTTTTTTCATTGTAAAAATGAGAATAATAATGGCATCTACTTCACAAGGTTGTTTTAAGGATCCAGTGAGATAAAATATGTAAAATGCTTTGTAAGCTTTAAAGTACTCGATTAAATGCTGGCTATTATTAATCAGAGCCCTGAATTAAAGAAAAACTGATGCTTATTCACAGATGACTTTTTCAAAGTTTTGAAGAATATAGCTGATAAACTATCATATAAAAGTATTTGGGGAATATGGGATAGTACTGTTAGAATCATAGCAGACAGATTTTTTTAAATTTTTTCTTTGTAAAGTAGAAGTGTCAGGTAAACGCAATGAGGCCCTTATTTGAGGCAGCTGAGGGTAGGAGACAAATTTCCGGAAGATAGGAGATTAGAAGAAATGAGCCACAAAGAGTCAGAAGAAGCTAGAGACAGAAGAGAAAGAAAACAAAGAGATAGGTTGCTTAGGGAAGATAGAATGTAGAACCTGGTAGGAACTGAACTCAACTGAAGCCACACTTTGCAACTGATTTGAGGAGCTATCTGACTGGAGGAGAGCATTGAAGCTGCTTGAAGAGAAGCTGAATCCTCCTCCTGTGTGAAGAGCTGATTAGGCTTATTGCCCTATAGCACTGTCTATAGCCTAAGAGGAGTGGAGCTTCTTAGCAACTTGCTTGTATTGTTCTTTATTGTCTTCTATGACTTGAGGAGAAACGGGGAAAGAGGCTTTCTTTCTCTCTGCTTTGCTGTGAACTGTGCTGATTGGCGAAGAAGTATTTCTTTGCTGAGAGCCAATTAATTTTTTTTTTAAAAAAGGATCACCTGCTACTTGAAGAACTGGCTGCAAATAGGCTGTATAGCCCTATTTCTACCTACAGCTTGGGAGGGAGAAAGTCTACAGAGCCCTAGAGCAGATCTGAGTACTCTTTGTACTCCTCTGGCCTAAGATAACTGCTTGTCACTGAAATAGCTTAGTAACTTCTCAGTGCCCTGCCAAGAGTGGCCATGTACTAAAAGTGCTCGACACTGCAGGTTTAGCAGGAGAGCTGTGAAGACAGAGGAAGCAGGTAGTAGAGAAGCAGTTTTGCTCAGACTGTTCCCTAAAGAGATCAAGAGCATCAAAGCCTTCAGTCAAGGGTTAAGAGTTGCCTGAGCACAAGAGTTTCCCTACTCATATGTCTCACTGCTGGGTTTTTATAAGGATGTACTCACCTCCCCTCCCTTCCACATAGACACTCTATGCACTAGTGGGAGAGTGTGGCCCGGGTTTATAGGTGGTCTATGATGTTTTGATTATTCCTGCTATTGCCTTCTATTTGAGTCGATGTTATGATTATTCCTTCTTTTTCCCTTCTAATGAGTAAATGGTATGATTATTCTTGGTTTTGCCTTACTAGTAAACATATGATTCAATCATTCAGTCAGTAAGCATTTATTATACATTTATTATGTGCCAGACACTGTGTCAAGGGAGACAAAAATAGGGTCCTTAGTTCAAGAAGCTCACATTGTAATGCAAATAGCTACATACATATAAAGCATATACAGTATAAACAGGAGGCAGTCTCACAGGAATGGCACTGGAGTGTTATATGGAGTGGGGGGATAGGAAAGGCCTCCTGGAGGAAGTAGGATTTGAGCTGTCATACAGAAGCTCATGGTAACCAGGAGGCAGAGATGAGGGCACAAAACATTCTAGGCATGGGGGACAGCCATTGAAAGGCATAGAGTGTTGTGTGTGAGAAACAGCAAATAAACTTGTGAGGTTGGATTGTAGAGTACGTGGAGAGGAATGAGAAGACTGGAAAGGCAGGAAGAGGCCAGGATGTAAAAATCTTAAATTTGATCCTGGAGGTAATAGAGAGTCATTAGAATTTATTGAATAGGAGGTTGATATGGTCAGACCTGCACTTCAGGAAAATCACTTTGGCAACTGAGTGGGGAATGGATAAGAGCTAGGAGAAATTTGAGGGAGGTTTCAACAGCAACCAGAAGATCACTGAAATAGTCTAGGTATGAAGTGGGGAGAGCATACACCAAGATCATAGTTGTGTCAGTGGAGAGGAAGGGATGTATAGGAAAACTGAGGCATCAGGCATGACACCCAGGTTTTGGTGACTGGGAGAATGGTGATGCTCTCAATAACAATGGGAAAGGGGAATTCCAGAGGACCAAAGATGAAACATACTACCTGCCTCCTGACAGAGAATTTATAGACTCAAGATGCAATATACAGCATACATTTTCAGACATGACTAATGTAGAAATTTGTTTTGCTTAACTATGAATGTTTGTTATAAGAGTTTTGCCTTTTTTTTCGCAATTTCTAGGGGGTAAAGATGATGGAAAGGGAAAGCGGATAGAGAGAAGGGAGCTAGTGATACTATTGCCGAAAAAGAAAAGGAAAAAAAGGAAAGAGGGAAATTGAAATATCTTTGGAATACACAGAAGAGAATAAAAGACCAGAAAGGATCACAGACAAACAAGATAGTTTTGAAAGTTACATAGTAAGGGCAATGAGGTGGCACAGTAGATGGAGAATTGGCACTGGTGTCAGGAGAACCTAAGTTCAAATCCAGTGTGACCCTGGGCAAGTCATTGAACCCCAATTGTGTCTCTCCAAAAAAGTTTTTAAAACATTACATGTACTTTCCACCTTCAGATGGAGAAGCGAAGGACTCAGAGTGCAGATTGAAGCACTTTTTTTTTCTGGACATGGCTAATGCAGAATTTTTTTTTTTTTGCTTGACTGTGCATATTTGTTTTTCTTGCTTTCTCAGTGGCAGGGAGAGGAAAAGGTGAAGAGGAGAAAATTCAGAACTGAAAATAAAATAAAAAATTTTAAATAAAGTTAGATGTAGGAATTATTGTATATTTTAAAAGAAAAGCAAGCCTTATGTAATAGAGATTCAGAATGCTGTGTATAATCCCCCTTTTCTGTTCTATGTGATTGTTACCACTATAATTATAAAAAATAAAATTCTTTTTTAAAAGTTTTCATATTGTTACTATTAGTAAAGTGACAGATTAGCCATGCACACTGAATATATCACAGAGCCTTCCTACTCCCTCCCTCTACCACCTACCCACATTCACTAAAAGAAGCTGGAGCTAAAATTCTACTTGAGATAAATCCAGATAGCCATTGCTACACAACAGTAGGTTGTTGTGTAACAGGTACAATGTATGCAACTATACATAAGCAATATGCCCTGCCCCAGTGGGAAGTATTCTGAACCTACTTTTTAGTGTTTTGGAAAAACCAATGCTGCCGCTTTTGCTATTTGGTTGGGGTTTTTTAAATGACTCCAACAAAGGATTTAACTTTTCTCCCCTTTCATTCCATCTTTCTTTATGACTTATCCCTCCTACTCCTATCCATGATCCTTCTATTTCCAAACCCTTTTCTCTCAGTATTTTCTCAGGCCGTTACCCCTGCAATGATTTCACTCTCCTCCCTTTCCAATCTTAGCTCTATAATTGTTCAATTCAACTCCACACTATCCTTTATTCTTGAATCTTTTGTGCCCTTGTAATGTTGAAGTTCATCTACTGCCAAATCTTGGCCCTGAATTACTCCCAACATCCACCTCCTCAGCTCCCAGTCATGTGCTAATAAATGGAGCTGAAATAAGTCACACAATCATGCTGACTCAGAACATTATACATTTATGCTATCTTACCCTAATTTGGGTGTTCCCCAAGGCTTTGTCCTAGGTCCTCTTCTGTCTCTACACTTTCTCTCCAATGATCTCATCACTTCCTATCAATTCAGTTGTTCTCTCTATGGAGGTGCCTTACAGATCTAAATATCCAGCCCCAGTGTCTCCCTTGAGTTCCAGTCTTGCTTGACCAATTGCCAGTTGAATGTTTCAAACCGAATGTCCAGAAAATATCTCAAATTTAATATGTCCAAAACAGAACCCTATTCCCTAATTCCCCCCGTTCTCTAAAACTTTCCTATTTCTGTTGAAGGTGCCACCATTCCTTCAATCTCCCAGAATTATCCTTGACACCTCACTCTTCCTCATTCCACAAAGCCATTTGGTTGCCAAATCTTAAAGTTTCTACCTCCTCATTTCTCCCACATGACCTCTTTACTCACACAGCTGCCACTTCAGTTCAGTCTCTCATCACCTCTAGCCCAGATTATTGCAATGACTTCCTAATTGGTCTCCCTGCCTCAAGTCTCTCCCCCTTCCAGTTCATCCTCCACGCTGCTACAAAAGAGATTTTCCTTAAATACAGACCTGACCATGTCACTCCTCTACTCAATAAGTTCCAGTGACTCCTTATTGCTCCTAGGATAAAACACAAATTGCTCAGTTTAGCTTGTAAAGCCCTTAACAATCTGGCCCCAACCTATCTTTCCATATTCATTGGTTCCCTATCACTTCCAGAATCAAATGCAAAATTCTTTTTTTGGCATTCGAAGTCCTTAATAACCTAGCCTCTCCCACCTTTCCAGTCTTCTTATACATTACACAGACACACAGACAGACACACACACACACACACACACACACACACGCACACACATAGATCCAGTGACAGTAGCCTCCTTGTAGTTCCTCAAACAAGCTATTCCATCTCTCAGCTCTGGAGATTGTCATATTTTCTCCCATGCCTGGAATGCTCTCCCTCCTCATCTATGCTTCCTGGTTTCCCTGGCTTACTTTAAGCTCAAGTTCCTTCTGTTGATTATTTCTTATTTGTCCTGAAAGTACCTTGTTTGTACATAGTTGCTTACAAGTTGTCTCCCTGATTAGACTGATCTCCTCCAGGACAGAGACTTGTTTTTTGCCTTTTTTTGTATCCCTAGTAATGAGCACTGTGCCTGGCACATAGAGGACATGTAGTAAATGCTTATTGACTGACTAACTCCTATAGTCTACAATCCAATTAAAGTGGACTTCTCTCAGTGCCTCACCCATGACATTTCATCTCCCTTTCTCTGTGACTTTGCATTGACTATCCTCCATGTCTGGAATGCACTTCCTCCTTACCTCCACTTCAAAGGGTCTCTTGTCTTTTGAGATGCTGTTCAAGTCTCACCTTCTACATGAAGCCTTTCCTGATCCCTTCAATTACTAGTGCCCTCCCAAAATACCTTGTGTTTAACTACTTTGTATTTACTAGCTTTACATTTATTCTTTAGATATAGATAAAAACATAAATAGATATAGATGCAGATATTCATAAAGACATAGACGTAGATATAGATGTAGACAGACATAGACATTGATATAGATATAGATAGACATAGATAATCATAAATATAGATATAAACATAGACATGGGTATAGACGAACCTAGACATAGATATAGACATATACATTGATATAGATGTAGACAGATACAGACATAGACATTGACATTGACATTGATATAGATATAGACATAGACATTGATATGGACATAGATATAGACATTGATATAGACATAGACATAGACATAGACATAGACATAGACTTGTCTCCCTTGGTTAGACGTAACCTCCATTATAGGAATTTTTCATTTTTTTGTTTTTATATTTCCTCATACCTCATTCAGCAACTAATACATAGATGGTATTTAATAAATGCTAATCAATTGAGCTATTAGTTGTTCAAGGTCTCGCAGGTAGCAGAACCAGAATATAAACTCAAGTTCTCTGACTCTAGACCTAGCTATTTTCCTACAGCATCATATTGCCATTCTTCATAATTTTGAATTTGACTATAGGTCCCAAGCCTTCATAACTAAAACATGAGAAACAAAAATGTAACCAAGCTGGTACAACTAGTCCCAGAAAGTGGTACTCGGGTGTTACTTGTTTGGGGAATGGGGAGCTCCCAACATTCACAACTCCCTATGCTCCCCTAGGAGAGAAATTGTCTCCTGTCCTAGAAGCCAGGACTGGTGTATATCCTCACTTCTGACATTTGTAGGATACAGAAGCCATTATAGACCATTCTCTGGTAGTGCTAGAGCCCCTAAAAATCCATAGGTCCTCCTCTATTGCTTAGTTAATCTCTATTTCCTTTATCTTAGATGGAGAAAGCAGTGTGGTACAGAGGAAAGAACATTGACTAGAGGCAGAAGACTTAAATACCACTGATGCTTATTACTTTACAACTTTTGGCAAGTCCCTTAACCTCTGTGGGGCTCAGTTTCCCCATCTGCAAAATGAAGGGGTCAGTCTGGATGACCAATGAAGTCTCATCCTGCTCTAGATCTATGATCCATGCATACAGACAAGTCACTTCAATTCTCTGAGCCTCAGTTTCCTCAAATGTTAAATGAGGGGGTTGGACTAGATGACTTCTGAGAAATAGAAATGTAATTAGTCTAGCAATGTAACTAGTCCAGTGTTACTGGGGAGTTGGGAGGGGTGGGGGTGGGCTAATGATTTGGAGTCATAGGAACTCCATTTTTCTACGCTCCCAACAAACCTACTTGTAGATCTATGATCTCATGACCTTAGCTAAGTAGCTTCACTTTTCTAGGCCTTGGTTTCCTCATCTGTAAAATGAAGGGCTTAGATTCGAGAACTTCTAAGAAATAGAAATGTAATTAGAATAGTGTGACCAGTACAATCCAAAGATCCTGGGGTATTGTTGATTTGGGATTATGGGGAGCTCCCAGCACTGCTAATTTCCTTTGCTCCCAACAAACCAAGTTCTAGCACTCTGAGCCTTTGACTTTGGTGAGTCAGCACCCTTCACAAGGCTGCATTTTTCTCACCTGCAAAATAAAGCAGCTGCACTAAGCGAGCTCTAAGGTCTCTTCCGGTGGGTCTCCAACTACGATTTTACCATAGGGCATTCTCAGTAGGTTTGTATGCCAAAACCAAGCCCCTCTCCATGAAGTCCCAATCTTTCTCTCACTACCTAAAGAAGGGACTCAAATGGCAAGCATTTTCAGAGAGTAATGGCCCTCTACTACTAAGGCAAGCATCTTTAAGAAGTGACTAATTCTGGAATGAATTAGCTCTATAATTTCTGCCGCTGGCCTCTTTTAAAAAAAATTTAAGAAAGTTCCCCCAACTCCCCACCCTATCCTTTCCTACATTTCTTGCTGTCAGTGCAGTCGAAAGAAATAATGAAATGAATACACAGAGGAAGAAGAAGGTTAATGAAAGATTAATCAACCTAAAAGTCACCCCCAAGGCCTCATCATGCTTTCCTAGGTGCTGCCTTCCTGGTGACCTGACATTTGGGGATTTTATACTTTCCTAGGAGATACTCATGGAATATTCACAAAAGCACAGTTGTGAGAAGGCTTCTTAACCCTGGGACGGAGCAGAAGGCTCAAGCTACCCTGCTGATACAATTAGGGTGGCAGTTATATGTCAAATTAGCATAAACAGCTAGGATCCATCAGCTTCTCCCCAAGGGGGCCTCTGCAATGCTTCCCAGGTTGCTAAGTTGCTGCCTTTAATGAATTAAATATATAAGTAAGGCAAAGTTCCTGATTTGAGCATAGTGCCAACACCACTTGGTCAACTAAAAACACAGAGATAAGGGAAGAGATCATAGGGTCCAAGGCGTTGAAACTTTGAGGGGCTATAGACCCCAAGCTGTTGTAGAAGGTCATGAACAAACATTCAAATTTAATATGTCCTTATCTCAGTTTCTCTCAGAATATACAATGATGAAGTAGAACTGTACAAACTATTGGCAAAGTCCATGATCCAAAGTCTTGAAGAAAGCCGACTATTCTCTATATATTAGGTTTATGCAGGAAGACTTTCCTCTGGAGTCTGAGTAAGCACCTCTTGTCCCCTGTGTAGCTTAGAAAAGGTATGATGTTCCTAGAAAAGGTATCAAACTCTTGTGCAGAAGCCCCACTAATTAGGTCTTCATTCTGGAATGTATTCAAGTCCACCATTGGTTCACACACCAGAATTATGCCCTGTAAAAGGGCAACACACAAACTCAAATGGGCTGGAGAGGGAGGGAGGAGGTCAGATAGAGGGGAAAGAAGGGGAATATATAAACATGGATTTGGTTCCCTGGAGAGATACTTGCACAAGCAGAGGATTTCAGCAGTGGAGAGGCAGTGGTAGAGCAGCAGAGGAGTTTTTGGACCAAGCCAAGGACTTAGTTTAAGCCAGGAACTGCAGGGACCCGAACACAGTAATAATAAGGCATTCAAATCACAGCAAGGAGGAGCAAACCTTGACCTGGCAGTTCGCTGGTACTTGAAGACCTGTAGATTGTACGTGTGTGGAGGAAGAGATGGAAGGGAATCAGTGTTCTAGCAGCGCCAAGTTTTTTTCTCTTTTCTGAGGCCATCAACACTTGGAGGACACTACAAGCCTGAAGGACTGGAGATGAAATAAAGATCTTACTAGAGAAGGAAGTGGAATTAGCTTGATTGTTTATGGGCCCAGGTTTGGGTTCTTTCTTGTTTTCTGTCTTCATGAAGGTGGGACTTAAATAGCAGCTAACCCTAATTCTGAGGGGATATAAAATCTGCCCTATGTATTAGATGTTTTGTTAGCCTGAGTGCTTGCATGGGAGCCAGGACCTCTTTTTCCTTCTGTTGTGGAGATGTTGACATGAACCAGATTCTGATGTTCCTAGAGGAAACCCTGGACTTGGGCATAAGCTGAAGACTTGCCCAATCTCACACAGATAGGGTATGTTAGCAGCAGCGCTAGTACTAGAACCCAGATCTCCTGATCCCCAGTTCCAATTATTCCTACCATTTGCATAGAGCTTTAGAGTTTTCCAAATGCCTTCACACACACATTATTTTATTTAGTCCTCCTGCAAAATGGAGGCATGAGTAGTGGGATTCAGATTCAGGGACACCTCAATTCACATCCCACCTCTGACACCTACTGGATTCATTCGACCCTGACTGTCACTAAACCTCTCATTGCTCTTGGGATAGCTCTGTATGGCTGGAGGTTGTGCAATAGTTGCTCATCTGCATGGGTGGAGTGAGTTTCCTCGTCCAGCACTACCTATGCTGATGGAATCACAGGTCTTACCAAAATATGAAATAAAATGAAACAAAAAAGTAAAGGCAAATGACTTTCAATTTAGCCTGACAGTCAAGAGGCCTGTAATCTGGCACCTGATAAGATTTGGAGCAAGTTACATCTCAGTATATTTCTGGGTATCATAAAGCCCTTTGTAACTTGTCCCCTTCCTCCCTTTCCAATCTTCTTACATACTCCCACCCAAGTACTTCACAACTTAATGACAACAGCATCCTTTCTGTTTCCTGAACAAGATGCTCCATGCCTTCCAACTGATTGTCCCCTAAGCCCGTAATGCTCCACCTCCTGGCTTCTCCCGATTCCTTCAAGTTTCAGCTAAAATCCCACTTTTCTGCAGGAAGGCTTTCTAGGTGCTCTTCAGTATTAGTGCCTTCCCTTTCTCTCACTTCACCTTCCTGATGTCATGGTCTTCTTCAAGAACAAAGGACAAACAACAATGCCTCCAAGTTACTCTTTGTCTACCTTATACGTATATAGTTGTTTGCCTATTGCCTTTTTCATTAGAATGTGAGCTCATTGAAGGCAATAGGAGCCCTTGTCTCTCCAGGGAACCAAATCCCCAGAATGAAGCTCTGTACTTGGTATATAGTGAGTGTTTAATAAAAGTTCGTTGGCTGACTGGCAATATATACAAAGCATATGGGGTGGCATCAGGGTAGTCCTGGATGATATCACTAAGCTGACCCTCCTCTTGCCTGGTAGACATCTCCACCAGATGACCCTGCTTACATGAAAGGATGGGATAGTATGTCCCTGTTGGGGAAGGGGATTGGTACAGCAATCGGTCCAAGACAAGCAAAGCTCACTCAGCAGGCAGAGATTAAGTCCTGAACTTACATGCACGTAACATTCCCATTAACCTCAGTGGGAGTTGTGCTCACAGGAACTGCAGGATCAGCGATAAAAAGAGACTGGAATGAAGCTGCAAGAGCCCAAGCTGTAGGTTTTTATTCTGCGTATGCAAACACAGTTTCATATTTGCAAAGGGTTTCATTTGCAATCTGGTGAATCAGCCTCCTACCCTGTAGGGTACCTTCTAGACCCCAAGTTGGGTGCTGATAGGAAACTCCAAGTTGTTGTCTGGAGTTAAGGAAACCTGGCAGATCACAGAGGAAAGGCCAGAGGTCGCCAAGGAAAATCTCTAGCCAGTAATATTTTTGAACCCAGCTGTCGGCTTTCCTCTCATTGGCCTTTTGGGGGCCAGTTGTTCCACGGACCTCTGGCCCCCTACTCCACTGGGCCTATATTCACATTCCTTCTTAGGGCCAGGACCATTCAGTATAATTCCTAAACTGACAAGACAGAATTAGTGAAGTTCTATTAATTGCTTCCTCGGAGTAGGAGGAAAGGCCAAGAATCCACAGGAGAAGCAAGCTATGCTGCTGCTTTGGCCCAAAGCCACGGCCTTTTCAGCTATGCATGGCTGGAGGAGGAGTCCTATCGGGCCACTGCTGTGGCTCCCTCTATGAATAAGCCTCTGCAACCTTTTGAGACTTCTCAATAAAGTCCCCATCACAGAATGAAAGCATGATAACAGCTTTGATCAAAGCAATCATTTAGAGGAAAAACTGACCCCTAAACTTTCACAAAAAACGAGGACCCTTTAGAGTCGAAAGAGTTTGCAGAGCATATCATCCCAGTTCCTTCGTTTTCACAAATGAGGAAGCTGAGCATAAGCTCAAGGGTATGTGAAAGAGGTTTGTGGATAGGGAGGCGGCTGAGCAGGCACCAGCTTCTTACCTCCTTCCACTGGTCGTCAGAGAAGAAAGCAAGATGAAACTGTATAAAGTGTGGTCTTTCTTAGGCAAAAGTGTAGAGGTCTCCACTTTCCAAAACTGAGCTGGACCACTGCTTCCTAATAACCCTGCCCAGCTTTGAGCCTGAGAACTGAGAATGCAGGAAAGACCCTCACTGTGTTCCACTCAGGCAAAAAAACCAGTGTGGAAGGCCATTTTTCCAAGTCACTTCCTCTCTGCCAGCGCCACCTCGTGCTAGGCCCTGGTAGCAGCAGTATAATGTCAATCTCTAGGGAAGAGAGATGTCTCAGAGGTAGGAAGTGTTATAGGATTTGACCAGGCAAAGAAGCACTGTTTAAAGGCAAAATCATAGAAATGAATTATTAGACTTTGAGATTTCATGTAATCTCTTTCCAAGCCTTCAGCCAGGGCCGACAGATAAGCTATCCCAGAAAATATGGAGTCCTTCCTATTCCTAGCGGCATCTTGAAAGGGAAGGTACATCCTTGGGGCCTCAAGGGCAGCCCTTTGACTGAATCCAGACTTCACAGAACAAATCCCCTTAATAAAAGGATTTGTTCTGTAAAACTCGGACTCCATCAAAAGGCTGCACCCAAGGACCTAGAAGGCTACATCTGACCTTGAGGCCGTAGGTTCCCCACCCCTGATCTAGTTCATTAGAAAGAGTTGAGACTTGCGTGGGAGTGTTCATGCCAATGAAATCAACATCTCTGAAGTGCTGAAGTATTAGGTACCCTTGAGATTTTACTCTGAACTTCTCCAAGTTCTCCACTGCTCTTTTTATCTCTGGAATCCAGAATGCAGTCCAGTATTCTCCCTAGGGTTTGATTGAGTGTCTTGTATAAAAGGAAGGATAACATCAATTTCTGCGTTCATAAACTTATGTCAGAGTCCATCTCATCCAACTCATACCTGAATTAGAATCCTCTCTGCAAAAAGAAGTAGCCATCCAGCCCTTGCTTAGAGATGTCCAATGTGGTGGAACTCCTTAGCTCCCAAGGAAATGCATTCTGTTCAACAGTTTTTACTTCATAACATCAAGTCTTACATTGAGTCTAAATCTTACTCTCTCTTCAGCTTTCACTCACTATACCAAGCCAAACAAATTCAAACCCTCTCCCACATGGTATCCTTTCTAAAGGCTAATTAAATAATCAAACTCTAAGGCTGACATTTGTGGTCTTTTGAAGGGATTTCATGTGGAAGAGAGACTGGAAAAGGGATTGGATTTGCTAAAGACAGTTCTCCTGTTCCCCTTAAATCTCATCTTCCCCAGGCTATACATCTGCAATCCCTTCAAGCAATATTCATATGGCATGTTGTTCAGTCCTTTCCTCATTCTGGTCACTCTATTCTGGATCTGCTCCAAACTGTCAATATCTTTCCTAAAATGTGGTGACTGGAACTGAACGCAGTTCTCTAGATGTGCCCATACTGCAGAACTACCTCCCTCCCTCACTCTGGATCCTCTGCTTATTTTCTTACAACCTAGAAGGGGATCTTTTGGGCATTGCCTCAGTTAAACTGAGACCTGATAAAGACCTTAGCTTTAAAAGGCCAAGGTCTCCCACTGTATCTAGGGCCATCTCCAGTCTTTTTGATCTATATCTTGTCACTAGACCCAGATGGCTCTGGAGGCGAAGGTGAGGCTGGTGACTTTGCACAGCCCTCTCCTCACTTAAATCCAATTCATTTGCACATCATGGCATCACCTCCTTGATGTCACAGTCCTCTTCGAGAATGAAGGACAAACACTGACAACAGAAGGGCATCCACTTTCTTGGCTGCCATATCACACTGTTGATAATTTGCCATATATTTAACTTGCAGATCTTTTTTAAAAAGAACCCAAGAGTAAAACTTGGTAGTCGTCTCAATTCAATTTCATTCCTATTCCATTCAGCCCATCATCCATACCTGTCTATATCTTCTGGATTCCAGACTGTGATATTTAATACATTAGCTATCCCTCCAAGCTTCATGCACCAACACAAATTGAAAATGTATGTCATATATGCCTTCGTTCGAAAAAATGGATAAGAATGTTGACAGATCCCTAGCATTCTATTACAGGCATCTCTTTAAGATGTCATTCAATACTCCTAGTCATCCATTAGATTACGAGCTCCTTGAGAGCAGGGACTTTATTTCACCTTTCCTTGTATCCCCAATACTTAACATAGTGCCTGGTACATAGTAGGTGCTTGATAAACTCCAACCAACCCACTAACTCTATACCTAGTGGCAAATTCTCTTTCAATTGTACTCCCTTGTTAACAGCTCATAATTGCCTCTGACTCTAACTTCTGTATGTACAGTCCCATCAGGGATATGATTCAATTGACTTTCTCACTTCATTTGCAATATATTCTATTTGTGTTTATAGCTAAAGGGGGTTGTAACTTCTTACCATCCCCTCTACAATGCAGCCATCCAAAGATAGGTCTTGACCCAAGAATATTGCCTGACATATAAATACAGGGCTAGGTCCAAGATGCCTCCAAAAAGCATGAGAAAAGTGTTTCCCAGAAATTCTCCATAAACCCTCATTTCTGAGGCTGTCTCTCGGGGCATATCCCCATTTCACATGCAATCCATCCCAGGCTAGCCAGGGAGCACAGGTGGCCTCTCAGTTCCAGATCTGTCCACTAAGTGGCACCAGAACTCTGACTACTTATGAGAGCACAGGCCTTTTCATTTTGCTTGGCTCAGCATGTCTTTATTCAGGTGATTTGCTGTGAAAATTTAATTAGCACCTTCTAAAAATAATTAATTTGTCCTTATTCATCCTCTAGAATTATGTGGCTTTTTGCAATTTGTTTCTTGGTGTGCACTAACTGAATGGGGGGGGGAAGGGACAAAGGGGAAGATTCAGGAACAGAAGTGAAAAGTTCCCTACTCTCCAGCCCCAAGGTGGCTGGTGAGGAAGTGTTCTTCCACCCCACCCCCCCAGCTTCAGGAGCAGCCTCCCTTTTTGCAGCAGCCCACAGATGGAGCAGGGCATTGTTTAGGCTTGTTGTTCAATTCTTCGGTAAGCTTCCACAGATCTGTGATCATCTCCTGGCAAAATGCAAACAAAAATGACGGGTAGGATGACTAGACGAGTAAATGGTACACCAAGGTCAAAATGGATGCATGACCTAGATATAAAGGGAGATCTCACAAGAAAACTAGAAGAACATGGAACATTTTAACTCTTAGACTGATGAATAGGAAAGCTATTTATGAATTAAATGAGATAGAGAGCACTGTGAGGTATAAAATGGATAATTTTGATTTCATTAAATAAAAAGGTTTTTGTACAAATAAAACCAATGAAGGTAAGGTTAGAAGGAAAGCAGAAAATTAGGGGAAATTTTTATAGACAGTTTCTCAGATAAAGATCTTGTATCTCAAATATATAAAGAACTTTATCAAATTTATAAGACTACAAGTCATTCCCCAATTGATAAATGACCAGAGGATATGAACAGGCAGTTTTTCAATGAAGAAAACAAAGCTGTATACCATCACATGAAAAAATGCTCTAAATCATTGTCAAATGTTGGAGGGTATGTGGAAAAATTGGTACACTAATTCGCTGTTGGTGGAATTGTGAACTGATCCAACCATTTTGAGAAACAATCTAGAATTATGCCCAAAGAGTTATAAAACTATGTATACCCTTTGACCGAGCAATACCTCTATTAGGTTTGTTTCTCAAGGTGATTAAGGAAAAAAGAAAAGAACTTATATGTTCTAAAATATTTATAGCAGCTCTCTTTGTGGTGGCAAAAAACTGGAAACTGAGAGGATGCCCATTAATTGGGAAATAGCTAAATAAGTTGTGGCATATGATTGTGATGGAATATTACTGTGCTGTAAGAAATGATTAGCTGGTTTGATTTTAGAAAACATGGAAAGACTTGCATGAAATAACGAAGAGTGAAATGAACAGAACCGAGAGAACATTGTATACAATAACAGCAATATTGTTCTAAGAATAACATCAAACAACTAAGTCATACACACATATACATATTTATGTGAATTGTAACCTCCTCGAGGCAGGGTAAGGAGAGAGGAAGAAAAAAAAGTGCACAGCAGAGAACAAAAGAAAACTTTGAAGGAAGCATAGAAAATCAGGGTAGCTTTGAAAACCACATGTAGTGGCTCAAATGCCACATCTTCCAAAAGGCTTCTCTGATTATCCCCAGCTGAAAATGCCTTAACTCCCTCAAAAAGAACTTTCTTTATACCCCTTTCCTATGTGTATCTCCTATTCAGTTCTAAGTTATTTCTGTCTATATCCTATCCTCCTACTAGATTTCAGTTTCCGGGAAAACAGAGGCCATGTTTTTCTTAATCCTAGAATTTTCCTTTGCATCTACTATAGTGTCCTGCACATGGTGAGTACTTCGTTAGCGTTTGTGGAGTTGAGCCCTAAAGTGATTCCTAAAGCTGAGAGACACTCTAAGGGATCCTGAGCCTCAAGGACCCCAAAGCATTAGTAGTGGGCCTGTGCTAAGAGCACTCTCATCCAGCAGAGAGTCCAAGTCGTTGGAGCTAGAAGTGGTATGGAACTTCTATCCACATGAGATCTTGAGCAGATCCGTCAGGGATCCCAAGACTTAGAGCACCAAGGATACCAAGAAGGTGTCAGTTTCTGGGAACTCGGATATCAGGAAATGAGTGCCCACTCTACATTCAGGGTAATTTCTGGGCGTGCCTCATCTTCTGCCATCTTGGGAGAAGGCTATGGGGCTGGCATGGAGGATGAATTCAGTACTTCCTAGGAAAACTGAAAACCAATCATTTAATGACCCAGATGCCCAAAGAGAATTCCCTGCCTTCAGCCCCAGTTACCCTGTGTTTGGAGTGACCAGCCGTGGAAGCCGAGACCACCCTGCATTCCCTTCCCTCCCTGTCCCCACCATCCAGTTCCACGGTGAGTCATCCATCACCAGACCTTAGCTGATGAACCCTCCAGTCAAATTGTTTTCCTTTCTTCCTATTTACAGCAGGCACATTTACAGCTCCTGTTTCCCCTTTCTCCTGTGATTCAGGGTTGTCATCTCCTGAAACAAAAATCTCTTCCTCCTGTGACCTCTTCCTGTATTCTTATCTCTATCCATCTTATGCTACTCCTCCACAATCTATATGTTTCTTTGTGCACTAACTAATCTGTTATGCCCTCTAGAACTCTGTCCTCATTGTTAATAAACTTTTTTTTACCTTACATTCTATCACTTGGTGTTAATGAAAACTTCATTTCCTCCAGAAGATACTATATCCTTGATGGCTTGCTTCAGTAACTAAGTGTTCCTTTTCTCATATTCCTTGATAGCCTGAGCCAGGAGGAAGAGATCTATTCCGGGCTCCCCACCACCATTTCTAAACTTTTCCTTCGCGACAATCATTCACCAATATCTCTTCCTTTGAGGTTCACTCTATTTGCCAGGGCTTCTTAAACTTTTTCCACTCACGACCCCTTCAGCACGTCTTAAACTGTGGGTTGTGACCCCTTTTTTTCAGTCATCTCTCTGTCTCTTGATCATTCTCCCCATCATAGACCTTGAGCCCAAAAGGAATCTCAGGAGTCATCTGGTTCAACCCCCTCATTTAACAGATGAAGAAACTGAGGCCCAGAGAGCACTTGAGCGCTCTCATTCTTCCATTCCCTTCTAGCCCTTGCCCCTCATATTCAGACATTTCAACATATGCATCAATATCCTTTCAAAATTATTATTCTCATGTAGGTCATATCTCCTATTACCTACACTTTACTCCATACCTCCGCTACCCCAAAAGGATGGTCACATCTTAAATCTCACCACCAGCCATGATTCTCAACTCTGAAATTGCTTTCTCTGTTCACAGTCTTTCTTCCTTCCTTCTCATCCTCTGCCTCATTCTATCTGAATCTCTTCGTTATCTTCACCCTAGCCTCCAGTTCTTCCAGTGCTCCCTGTTCTCCTGTGTCCTAACCTCATTTTCTCAAATTCACAATCTTGATGCCACGGTTGGCCTGTTAAACTCTACACTATCCTCTAACCTTGAATTCCATCTCGTCCCCTCGTCCCATCTCTATTCATACCTTACCGAGCTCCAATACTCAGTTATCCCCATCGTGCATTCATCTTCTCTGCTCCTACTTACATATTGCTGAAGAAAGTCACATGACTATATTGATTGGGCCCATGAAAAATCTGTTAACTAATCCTAAATGTGCTCTCACTGCTACACAGTGATCTTTTTATTCTTCTCTCACTGACTCTATCAGACTCCATAGATTGGCTGTTGCGGGCTTTCTTTCCTCAGCCATCCTCAACCATCCCCCTCCTCCATCTGTCTCAGCCAAAAGTCTGACCTCCTAGCTCACCGAGAATATAGAGGCCCTCTGTGAGCTCCCTTTCCTCTCCTACTGGAGAACTCAAAACCGCTATACATCAGCTCTCTTCCTTTCTTCTAGTCCTTGAGAAAGAGGAGGCCCTTGTTGCCAAGGCCAACCCTCTATTGGTGCCCTTGATCCTGTGTTCTCCCATGTTCTCTGGGAGTTTTCACCCTTGTACATTCCTTGGCCCTGAGCCATGTTTAAACTTTCTACCTTACTCTCTTCTTTCCTATAGCTTACAAACTTGCTCGTTTGTTAACAATCCCTGCCTCCTGGATGTACTTCTCTTGGCTTCTGTGACACCTCTCTTAGACTTCCTCCCCCCTGTCAGATTGTTCTTGCTCAGTCTCCTTTGTGAAATCAATATCCATTTTCTTCTAGGCACTTATCCCTTTCTCCATCACCATCACCACCACCATCACTAAGGCCCTGTCCTGGGTCCTGTTCTCTTCTCTCACTGTATATTTTCTCAGTAATCTCATTGGGCCCCCCAAACTCACTTATCATCTCTAAACAGATTACTTCCAACTTTACCTCTAATCTCTATTCTAAATTCAAGGCCTGTACTTATACTACCTTTAATAATACTCCACATTTATACAACATTTCGAGGTCTATGATGTTTTCTTCACAACAACCTTGTAAGCAGGATGGTGTAAATATAATTATGGAGATTTTACAAATAGAGAAACTAAGGTTCAGTGAGGTTAAGTGGCTTACCTATGGTCACACTGTTAGTGTTAGTATCGGAATTTGAATACGGGTCTCCTGATTTCAAATCTAATATTTTTTTCCACTATTATAATGCTGCCTCTCTTGAATGCCAGGCTAGAGATTATGTACATTACTTGATAGACCAAAGAGAGCCAGAAAAGATTCTCAGGCAGAAACGTGGTCAGGACTGTGTTTTAAGAAGATGACTCTTACAATGATCTGAAGAATGATTCAGAGTGGGAAGGGGAGGGAGGTGGGGTGAGGTGGGATTGGGCGGGGGGGGGGGTAGAGGCACAGAGACCTATTAGAAAAGATTTTAAAATAATCTAGCAGCTAGGTGGTACAGTGGATAGAGGGCCGGGCCTAGAGTCAGTAAGACTCCTCTTCTTGAGCTCCAAACTGGCCTCAGACACTTTCTAGCTGTGTGACCCTGGACAAGTCACTTAACTGTGTTTACCTCAGTTTCCTCATTGTAAAATGAGCTGGAAAAGGAAATGGCAAACAACCCCAGGGATCTTTGCCAAGAAAACCCCAAAATGGGGTCACAGACAGTTGGAAAAGACTGAACAACAACAGCAAAGAGGTAATAAGGACCTAGAATAAAATGATGCCAATGGGAGAGGAAAGGAAGGATTCGATGATTCTCAAACTATTGCAGAAGTATACTCTTTATTTATTCAATACTAAAATCCCTTCCATCCTCTCAATTTAATCTTGAGAAGAAAATGGAAGACAGAGAGAGGGAGACAGACAGACAGACAGACAGACAGACAGATCAAAATTCTTCTGGTGCCAAATGTACTCTACCTTCTCCTGGTTTTTCTAACAATGGCACTGAGAATGAAAATATAATTCAAACAAACATTGACTATAACATGACATTTGGAAATCAATTCTAACAAATTAAAACCTATTCCTGCCCTCTCTTATGATCCCAGATCCAGCCAAATAGGCAGAAGAGTTGGAAACCAAGAGCTAGTTCCCTGGAGACTGAGCCTCCCAATACCTAATGTCCAATCGCATCCAGGAGATAATTAACCTTCAATTAACACCAGTTACATTTTCATCTCTTCTGTCCCTAGATCTCTTGATATAAATAACTTGTCCAATTAGCACACCCTGATCCTTCCACCGCAAGAGAAATCTGGTTCAAGACTAAGTCAAAAGGAAATGGAAAAATCTGCTCTTATTTTAACCGGATTTTAATTTCATGCTAAAGTCCTTTGAGGATTTTCCTTTGGAAAATTACTGTTGACCACACTATCGTCTTCTCAGGTTATTTCAGCTTGCATCCCTAGAAATATCCCAGATTCTTCCCAACACTTCCAACCAGTTGCCAAGTCTCATCCATTCTACCTCTTCAATATTTCTCATATCTGTTCCCTTTTCTCAATTCCCTTGGTCACTAACCTAGTTTAGATTCTCATCAACTCTTGTGTGAACTACTATAATTGTCAGAAACATGGTGGAACAATGGCGAGAGGGCTGGATTTGGAGTCAGAGGACTGGGTATGAATCCCAGTTTGGCCACTTACTACCTGTGTTACTTTGGGCAAGTTACTTAACTTCTCTGGGCCTCAGTTTCCTCATCAGCAAAATGATGGGGTTGGACTAGAGTATAAAGTCTCTTCTAGTTCTAAATCTATGCTCCTATGATCCTCCTAATTTACTGCCCTGGCTTTAGTTTCTCCCCTCTCCTGGCTTAGCAGATAAAGCATTGAACCTAGAGTCTGGAAGATCTGAGTTCAAATCTGGCCTCAGATACTTACTAGCTATATAACCCTAGGCAAGTCACTTAATCCTGTTTGCCTCAGTTTCCTCATCTGTAAAGTGAGCTGGAGAAGGAAATGGCAAACCATGACAGTGTCCTTGCCAAGAAAACCCCAGATGGGCTCACAAAGAGTCAGAAACCACCGAACAACAATAAAATCTTCCATCTACCCTTCACATAGCTGTCAAAATAATCTTCCTGAGGCGCAAATCAAACTATGTAATTCCCCTTCTCAAAAACCTTCAGTGACTCCCCATTTCACAAAGTTGAGATGGAAGACCTCATAGACCATCTAGACCAGCCCACACCTGAACAAGAGCCCCCTCCACACTATTCCTAATAATTGGTCATGTAGCCTTTGCTTGACATTCTGCAGTAAGTGGGAATTCACTACCCCCTGAAGTTCCATCCGATTTTCCTCCGCTAGATGCCCTCTTCAACTTATCAACGTCCTTCCTAAAATGTAGTGCCCAGAACTGAACCCCAAACTTCACATGTTATCTGACAAGGTCAGCATATAGCAGGACTATCCTTTATCCCTTAATGGAGCCTGAAGATTACATTAATTTTCTTTGTTTTGCTTTGTTTTAATACTGCCATATCATTGTGGAGTTTACTTATTTATTTAATTTTTTTTTTAAGATTTTGAGTTCCAAATTCTCTTCCTCTCTCTAGCCCCTCTGCCACCAATTAAGAAGACAAGCAATTTGATTCCCATTATACATATGAAGTCATATTGCCCTATCATTGTTGACATATTGAACTTGCAGCCCCAGATCTTCTTCAGATGAATTCTTATCCATCAGTAGGCATTTATTAAATGCCCATTATGTGGCAGACACTTCAGTGGATACCAAGGATATAAATATAAAGAGAAACAGTCCTTTCCCCCATACAAACTCCCCAGCTTGGCATTCCACAAGATCTTAGAATTGGAAGGAACCCTAGTGACCACCTAGTCCCACTCATACGCCACAAAGAATTCCCATGGCAACATCTTTAATAAGTCTGCATCCAGCTTTTGCTTAAAGACCTTCAATGAAAGAGGATGCACAACCTGCTAAGACAGGCCATTCCACATACAGATATTATTGGTCATTAGAATCATTAGCTGTAATTGTAAGGAAGTTTTTAGTTAGGATGAGCTTAAATTTGTACTTTCCTAACTTTTATCCTCTTGGTTTTGTGCTCTGAGATCTAACAAAATAAGGCTAAGCTCTCTTCCACGTGCAACTCTTTAAGTAAACATTAATGTCCTCCATGCCTTTCCAGCTTTATTTCATGTTACCTGCCCACTCGCACGTGCTATATTCCAACCAAACTTGCATATTAGCCCTCAAACTCAACATTCCATCTCCTCTCTTTGTGCCCCATGGTGACCGTTCTCCAGGGTCTAGAATACACATCCTCCTCACCTCCACCTTTTAGAATCCCCAGCTTCCTTCAGTGTTCAGCTCAGCCCAATGACCAACCACAAGTCCAGAGGACCAGTGATGAAGCATGCTATCTACCACCTAACTGGGAGATGATGGGCTCTGGGTGCAGAAATGAGGCATGATTTTTTAGACATGGGGTTTGTTATACTTGATAACATATATGGTACAAGGGTTTTATTTTCCTTTCTATTTTGTTTTTGAGACTGGATCTCCCCATTTCACCCAGACCGGAAGTGCAGTGGCCATCCACATGACTGATCTCAAATGCTGATTGGTACCACTCCATTTTTTTAACCCTCTTGAGGCCACCTGGTGCCCTCCACCTCTTGTGGGCTCACCATATTAGAGTCACACTTAATGTAGATTAGCTTTAACCATACTACTGCTCAGATCTACCAAACTGAAGTGATCTACCAGCCTTAGGCTGCCCCAGGAGCAGGTATTACAGGCATTCACCACACCTCTTTTTATTTTCCCCAGTGGTGCAGGGCTTGAGAATGGGGGCTGAGGGGTGGGAGAAGGAAGAAAAAAAAAGGTGAAAGGGAGAGAAAAGATAATTTTTGTTCATTGAAAAAGAAAAGGAAGTTAATTTTTAAAAAGTTCAGTTCAGGAGCCATCTCCTCCATGAAGTCTTCCTTAATCCAATCATTTGATAGTATTTGTTCATTCTTCAAATTGCCTTGTCTTCATTTATCTGTGTAGATATTATATATTGCCCCCTCCTCAGATTGTAGGGCCTCCTGGCAGTAGGGAGGGTTTCATTTATGTCTTTGTATCCCTAGTACTTAGCGTAGTATGATCGGGAGCAGTGATCTGTAGAACTCTGGCTCAGCTCAGGAGCATTAGGGTCAACACAGTTACTCCTACTCCCCCACCCCTCCCCTCCTCTCAAGCCTGAACTCAACTAGCAGCAACAACTCTGGAGATTTTTTTTCCAATTAATAAACATTTATTTTCTCTTCACTCTCCCATTGGGAAAAAAAAGGAAAAGAAAAGAAAAAACTTTGCAAGGAATATATATATATATATATATATGCATATATATACATATATAATCAAGCAAAAAAACTCCATGTTGCCCATTTCCAAAAATGAGTATATCATTCTGCATATTTAGTCCCTCCCTTCTCTGTCCAGGGGCGGATCACATTCTTCATCATTGGTCCTCTAGAATCATGGTTGGTCCCTGTATTGATCAAGAATTCTTGTCTTTCAAAGTTGACCTTTTTACAATATTGCTGTTGTAACATATATTGTTCTCCAGATTCTGTTCACATCTTCAGTTGACACAAAGTTCTTAATCTGGTCCCTTGCTACCTTTATAACACCTCACCCCATCCCTTACACTCCCCTCCGGTTATATTGGCTTCCTTGCTGTTCCGTGAACACAACATGGTCCCATCTCTCATCTCTGTGCTTTTGTATCAGCCGTCTCCTATCTCTGGAATATTCTGCCCCTTCACTTTTTGTGCTTTATTGCTCTAGTTCAGTCATTTTCAGTGGTATCCAACTCTTTGCGACACCATTTGGGATTTTGTTGGCAAAGATAATGGAATGGTTTGCTGTTTCCTTCTCAAGCTCACTTTGCAGATGAGGAAATAGAGGCAAATGGAGTGAAGTGACTTGCCCAGGATCACACAGTTAGTAAGTGTCTGAGGTTGGATTTGAACTCAAGCCTTCTTGAATCCAGACCTAGTGCTCTATCCACTATGCCACCTAGCTGCCTCTATTGCTTGGTTTCTTTCAGTTCATCTCAAATCTCACCCTCTGCAGGAGGCCTTTCCTGGTCTCCTCAGATGCCAATGCCTTCCCCTTTCGGATTATCTTCATAGTTTGCTATATGTCTCATATATTTATTTAGATATTTATATATTGTCTCCCGGTGAGGATGTAGAATCCTTGAAAGCAGAGGTCGTGAAGTTTTGTCTTTGTTTCTTGTTTGTGCCTTTCTTTGTATCCCCAGCACATTTGTTGTCTTTTGGGCATTCACTCATGGTCTACCCTTCATGACCCTGTAGATCATAGCGTGCGAAGATAGTTCATGGGATTTTCTTGACAAAGATACTGGGGTGATTTCTCCTTCTCCAGTGGATTAAGGCAAACAGAGGCCAAGTGACTTGCCCAGGGTCACACAGTAAGTGTCTGAGGTTGGATTCAAACTCAGGTATTCCTGACTCCAAGGCCAGCGCTCTATCTACTGAGCCACCTAGCTGCCTGCCTGGCACATGGTAAGCATTAAGTACAAGCTTTTTGACTGACTGACTTACCTCACACCTACCCCAGAGGGTAGTTGTGTTTGAAGTTTCACACAAATGTCCTCTTGCACAAAAATTCAGGGAAAATGTCAGACTAGCCTAGCTCCAAGGTCATTTTCCTGCTATAATATTCCAGGATTCTGCAAAATGGATAAACATAGACACTGGGGGCAGGAGACAAGGTACAAATTCTGGGCTTTATCATCAATTGAGATGTTGCTGTTTCAACCCAAGATTTTAATGTTCCACTTCTCTGAATAATGAAAAATCACTTCACCATCCAGGGCTGAAAAAGACCCCTCCCTAACTCCCTCTACACACCCCAAGCCAGCCTCAAAAGCCTAAGTAGAGCCAGCACCCTTCATTATAATATGGCAGCAGTTAACAGGAAGAAATAAACACATATAGCAGCTCCTTGGCAGCCTGCTTCATAGTTCATTCATTTATCTTTAAAGGTCTTCCATTAAACAGATAAGTGCATTCTCCCTCCCAGATGCACAAGGTTACATTTCTAGGACACACAGCTGTTTCGTTTTTTATCCTCCTTCAGTATCAATTATTCCCATTTCATGGACTTGGAACTAATCTAAAGACATTAGCACATCTGCAAGTTGAAAGAGGGATGGCAAAGCAGCATGGGAGAGGTTTCCGTTGAGATAAACCCACTCAAATGTGCGTAATTTTACAAATCATATCCAAGGTCAAGAGAGCTTCTAGTCCCCTTGATCCTCATGCACCATATGATACGAAATGAGCAAAAGGTTAGTGGATGACCCAGAAACACTCTGTAGAAGTCGAGTTTACGTAGCAAGACTTTGACAGGCACACTAGGAATGTTAAGGTTCTTTTGCAACCAAAATTCTCAAAAAAGAGCGGGGGAGGGGAGATTCCTCTACTGTATGAAATATAGGGAGTTCTGAAATTTCTCAGAACCAAGATTCTTTATAATATGTTGAGATGAGACAAAGAAGAATGATGCCAGTAAAAGCCTGACTGTGACCAACAAAGCTAGATTACCAAAGAATCTCCAAGGGTACTAATGCACAATGCTTTTGTTGTTTGGGACTTTTTTTTGGAGGGGAGAAGGGAAGGCAGTTTAGGGTTAAGTGACTTGCCCAAGGTCACACAGCTAGTAAGTGTCAAGTGTCTGAGGCCACATTTGAACTTAGGTCCTCCTGACTCCAGGGCCGGTGCTTCACTCACTGTGCCAACTAGCTGCCCCTGCACAATGCTTTTGTGACCTGCATTTGCTGAGTACTGATTTTGTACAGGGCCTAGGCCAAATGCTGAGAATACAAAAGAAAATTACTAATGGTTCTTGTCTTTCAGGAACTTGCATTTTTCTGGGGAATACAGCAGGCCGCTGTGGGGTACAGTGGATAGAGTGCCAGGCCTGGAGTCAGGAAGACTCATCTTCCTGAGTTCAAATCTGGCCTCAGACACTACTAGCTATGTGACCCTGGGCAAGTCACTTAACCCTGTTTGCCTCAGTTTCCTCATCTGTAAAATGAGCTAGAGAAGGAAATGGCAAATCACTTCAGTATCTTTATCAAGAAAATGCCAAATGGGGTCATGAAGAGTTGGACGTGACTGAAAAACTACTGGACAACAACAACAACACAACAGGTAGATGGAGAGGTAGATAAAGGATAATTTGAGGAGGAGGACAATGTTAATAAGAAATCCGGAGGATGAGGAAAGGCATTTGAGCCAGACTTAAAGGAAGTCAAGGATTCTAGGAGGAAGAAGTGGGGGCTGGGGATGGGAAGAAGGCATGGAGAACAGTCTAGAGAAAGGTACAGAGATAGGAAATGAAATGATAAGTTCACGAAACAGCAAGTAGGACAATTTGGGAGTAATGTGAAATATTTCTGGGGGAGTTTGTATTTCATCCTAGAGGCAATAGGTAACCACTGAAGATTCTTGAGTAGAGGAATGACGTGGTCAGATCTGAGCTTTGGTAACATTGTTTTGGCAATTGTGCGGAGGACAGATGGGCAAGGGTAGATCTCAGAAGCAGGGAGACCTGTGAGAATACCATTGAAATAGATGGGAGGTGATAAGGGCCTGAACCAGGGAAGCAGCCATGTGAAGGAAGAGAAGGGGACAGATACATGAGTCATGAAGGCGAAATCAACAAGACTCGGCAACCGATTGGATGTGAAGGATGAGTACGGCCATGTCACTGAGGGCGCGAGCCTAGGTGACTGAAAATACAGTGGGATCCTCACTAGGTTAGGGAAGTTGGAGGAGGGGTGGGTTCAGGAGGGAGGATATGAGTTCTGCTTTGGAAATGGTGAGCTCAAGGTGCTAATGGGCCATCCAGATGGAGACATCTAGCACGTGGCCGTGATGCAAGATTAGAACTCAGCCGAGACTAGATACACAGCTATATGGAGTTTTCTGCCTAAAGATGATGTTTGAATGCATGGGAGCTGATGAAGGCACTAAGAAAGCAGAGAAGAGGACCCAGAACAGAACCTGGGGGACCACTCAAGGTTAGGGAATAGGGCATGGATGAAGATCCAGCGAAGGGGACTGAGAAGGAACAGTCAGACAGGTAGGGAGAGAACCAGGAGAGGGCAGTGTCATGAATGTTTAGGAAGAGGGTAGCCAGCAATGCCAAAAGCTGGCGAGAGTCATGAAGGATGAGGAGTGAGAAAAGGCTGTTAAGATTTGGCAGGAAGATTGCTGGCAACCTTGGAGGGAGTGCTCTCAATTGAGTGGTGGGATCCAGTTATCAGGAGATGAGGAAGGGGAGGCAATAGATGTAAATGAGTTTGGTTCTGAAAGGGAGGAAAGGTGTAGAGTGAGAAGTCTGAGCAGATGGCAGGACGAAGCAAAGGGCTTGGGGTGGTTTTTTTAAGGACGGAGACCTAAGTATGCTTGGAGAAGGTAGGGGAGTTAGTACACAATAGATAGGGGAGAGGCTGAAGACAGCAGAGGAAGAATCATCAAAGGAGTAAACTTGGATTAGATGGGAGAGGAAGGACTCAAAGGCATAAGTTAAGGGCTAGTTTTGAAAAGAAAGGGGGAGGACCTCTTCCTCAGAGGCTAGAATAAAAAAAGAGAATGAAAGATGAGATAGAGGTGGTTTAGAAGAGGTGAGGGAGTTCATAGTGGATGGCCTCTATTTTCTTAGGAAAGAAGGAGCTGAGCTCCTTTGCTGGGAAGGACAGAGCAGGGGAGGCAATGTAGAAAAAGAGAAAAAAATGTTTGGAACCACCATGGCAGGGAGTAACATAGTTCAGTCAGGGAAGGATCAAAGGACTGCTATGTGGTGAGGCCATGGTTGAGGTTTAGTTTTGGGTCGGTTTGGTTTGGCTGGGTCTAGATCTGTGATTTCTGATATAGCACTGATATAGCAATTTCCATTATAGAAACTCTATCAATGCGGATCAGCAATTTTCTGGCCTGTCACTTATGGTCTTGAAGAGTTTCCTGCTCAGTTGAGATTATATAATAGAATTATATAGTGGTCCCAACACAGTTATGTGATTTATTCCAGAAATGTGCAGTGGAAAAAATGGACGATGGGAATTCCCCAGGCCCAAGAAGAGAGAGGGCTCAAGGGTAGGAGACAAACATTGAGTTGAGCAGGTTCACTATAGTCAAGACTGGGGAAGGAAGAAAGCAAGGCCAGAAGAAAAGTAATGTAATGTAAGGAGGGATAGAAAGGCTGGGAAAGGGGTCTCTGGTGGAGTGTTCCAGAGACCTGTCCTTGGCCCTTTGCTGCATAAGGTTTTTATCAGTGACTTAGATAAAGGCCTGCAGATGACCGAAACCTGAGAGGGATAAGTAACTCACTAGGTGACAGAGTCATGATCCCAAAACATACAGACAGGCTAGGCCATTGCATTGAATCTAATAAGATGAAATTCAGCAGGGATAAATATAAAATCTTAAACATGGGTTCAGAAAAGTCACTTTTAGAAGTACAAGAAGAATCAAGAATCACGGGAAGGGATCTCAGAGATGAAACAGCAAGTAGGACAATTTGGGAGTAATGTGAAATATTTCTGGGGAAATATTCCTTCCCGTACAGGAAAGGAATCCACACTTGATCATCTCCAGTCTCCAAGGAGGAGAAAACCCACCCCCTCTCAGGGAAGCTCATTTCACTCTGGGACAGCTCTCATTTTGGGAAATATTTTCTGGGCATCAAGTCCAAATTGGCCTTTTTTGCCTCTTTGTATCCACTGCTCCTGGTTCAGCCCTTTGGAACCAAACAGAATTAGTCTAATCCCTCCTAGACATGGCAGCAGATAATTGAAGATACCTATCATGTAGTGTTACAGTGCGTAGTGCTCTGGGCCTGGAGTCAGGAGCACCTGCATTCAAATCTGATCTCAGATTTGTGGAACTCTGGGCAAGTCGCTTAACTCTGTTTGCCTCAGTTTCCTCATCTGTAAAATGAGCTGGAGAAGGAAATGGCAAAGCATTACACTATCTTTGCCAAGAAAATGCCAAGTGGGGACACAGAGTCAGACATGACTGAAAGACAACAAATCACATGCTCCCTGCCTCTCTCCCACCCCTTCCCCCAAGTTCTTCTCTTTAGCAGGCTAAACATTCCCGGCTGATCTTCACGTAACATTGACTGAAGATGTTCATTCTTCTGGCTCCTCTGGATACTCTGCGGTCTCTCAATGTCCTTTCTAAATCGTGTTACCCAGAAATGAATTCCAGGCTCCAGAAAAGGCCTGACCAGGACAGAACTCATCTCCCTGTTCCTGAAAACCAGGCCTCTCTTACTGCAGTCAAAGATCGCATTGGTTATTTTGGCTGCTACAGCTCACTGCTGGCTCATGGTTAGGTAGCAGTTTGCCTGAGAAAGATCTGGGGGTTTTCAGGAACGTCAAGCCCAATATGAATCAACAAGATGATACTTTTGCCCCCCACCAAAGCTGCTAAAACTTGGGGTACGTTAAGAGAAAGCAGAGTTAAGGAAGAGATAGTACTTCCCTGGTCAGATTCCTTTCGAAGTATTGTTCTAAGCATCTCATCTTAGGAAAGGCATTTATAAGCTAGAGAAGATCCAGAAAAGGGCAGCCAGGATGGTGAGGGGCCTCAAATTCATGCCCTATGTGGATGGGCTGAAAGAACTGGGCATCTTTAGCCTAGAGGAGGATCAAGGGGAACATGATAACTATATTCAAGTATCTGAAAAACCATCCCATGGAGGCAGGCTCAGATTTGTCCTATTTAGCCAAATAGTCCCCAAGAGGACAGAAGGAGAATAATGGGTAAAAAAAAAATTCAGGTTTGATATAAGGAATCATTTTCTAAGAACTAGAGCTACCCCAAAACAGAATGGGCTTGCCTCACATGGTAATGGATTTCCCCTCCGTAGAGGTTTCAAGCAAAGGGTGGAGGAGCCCTTGTTGGGTGTGCCATGGAGGGAATTCTCAGACTAAATAGGCAATCCAATATGGCAAGCACTTATTACCCACCATCCTTCCAGTTGCTCACGTTCATAATCTTGGCATCATCCTTGCCTCCTCACTCTTCCTCATCCAACCTACCCCATGAGTTGCCACCTCTTAACCATCTCTACCACCACCACATCCCTCCTTTCTCCTCATGCAGCCATCACTTCAGTTCAGGTCCCTATTGCCGCCTGCCTGGATTACTACAACAGCCTACTAAAAATGTTTGAAACCACCGTGGCAGGGAGTAAGGTTCCTCCTGCCTCTAATCTCTTCCTGCTTCTATCTTCCATACTACAGCCAAATCAGATTTTTCTTAAATGCAGATCTGACTATGTTACTTCCCTACCCAACCAATCCCAGTGGCTCCTTGTTGTGCCTTGAGGACAAACTAGAAGCTGCTGAGCTTTTAAAGTCCTTCACAACCTGACCCTAACCTGCTGCTTGGGTACCACCTCACATCTCCCCACCCCACTCCCACACTTACTTTTTAACTCTCATTCCTGTTCTGTGCTTTCCTCTTCCATTAGAATGTAAGCTCCTCAAGGGCAGGGATTGTCTTTCTCTTTGCTTCTGTTTAAATACCCAGGTACTATACAGTCCCTAGCACACAGTAAGTGCTTAATAAATGCTAGTCACCGCGGGCCTATAACGTACTCCCTCCTCACCTCTCCCTTATAGAAGCTTTCTGTTCCTTCAAGACATGGTTCCAGCAGCATCTTCTACATGATGACCCCAACTGCTAGTGCCTTCCCTCCTTCCTTAATGACTTTATTTGTTATAGATATTTATTTATATTTATTTGATTGCATGTCTTATATATATATAGTACTTACTGCTTTATATATACACACAAATACATAATGTATAAATATACATATGTATCTACTTAATGTCTTCCCATCAAAATGTTTTATATGTATATATATAACATATATGTTTTCCCATTAGAATGTTATATATAGTATATATGTTATATATATATATGTTTATACATATTACATATATATGTACTTACTGTTATACCATTAGAATGTTAGCGTCTATGCTACCCACCTCCAGATAGAAAGGTAATAGAATAAGAGTACAGAATGAGACTTTTTTTAAAATATGGGGAAATTTGTTTTGCTTAACTATACATGTTTCTAGGCCACTAGGTGTCACAGTGGAAAGAGAACCAGACCCAGAGTCAGGAAGACTCATCTGCCTGAGCTCAAATCTGGCCTCGGACACTTACTAGCTGTGTGACCCTGGGCAAGTCACTTAACCCTGCTTGCCTCAGTTTGCTCACCTGAAAAATGAGCTGGATAAGGAAATGGCAAAACATTCCTGTATCTCTGCCAAGAAAATCTCAAATGGACTCATGAAGAGATAGACATGACTGAAATGATAACAACATATTTCTAATGGGTTTTGGTTTTTTGTTTTTCACTTAGGGAATGTGGTGGTGTGAGTGAGAGAATGAAGACCTGAAAATAATATAAAACTGAATTTTAATAAAAAGAATGTTAGCTTCTTCTGAATGTATTCCTGACACTTAGCACAGTTCCAGGCACAAAATGGGTGTTAATTAACAGCTCATTTGCTTATTTATTTAAGTGTTCCACTATTTGGTACTAGAGGAGAGAGGATGGGAGAGAGCTCTAGGAGGTTACTCACATTCTACAACACGTACACAAGTAAGAACACACATTCTAATATGAGGAAGAGAGAACAGACACTCTAACGAAAAGATCAAGATAGGGAAAGGCTTCCTAGACAAGATAACCATGAGCTGAGCCTTGAAGGAGGCTAGAAATGACCAGGGATGGGGGACAGCCCTGCACAAAAGCAAAGTGCATCAGGGGATTCAGTGTCAGGTTGTGAGAACAGCAAGTAAACCAGTTTGGCTTGAAGACCAAATCTGTGAAAAGAAATCATGTACGATAAGCCTGGAAAAGTCATCGAGCCTGATTCTAGAATGCTTTGAAAAGCCGAGCCGAAGACTTTATATTTGATCCTAGAAGCAACAGGAAGCTGGTGAAGTTTTCGAAACAGGGGCATGCCATGGTGAGGCCTATACTCTGGGAAAGATTATTTTGATAACTGTATACAGGCTGAGTTGGAAAGGGGATGGACTGGAAGCTGGGAGACCATTTGGAAGGCTGTTGCATTAATCCAAGTGAGAGGTGATTTTTTTTAAAAAGCTTTAACCAAGGCCATGTGAGGAGAAAAGAGCAGACAAATCTAAGAGATTTTGGGGGACTGCCTAGCCCCACCCCAAACAGATTCTGGAGTGATAGAATCGACACTTAGTAGATGTTTGCTGGAGAAGGAAATGGCAAACCACTTCAGAACCTGTGCAAAGAAAACCCTAAATGGGGTCAAGAAAAGAGTAGGACATGACGAAAAATGACTGAACAACCACACGTGTTTGTTGGACTGAATTGATCAAGTGCAGCAGTAGAATTTATAGTTCCACATCATTCCCCCAGCACAGACTGCAAAAATGTACTGAGAAAACGAAAATGAGAGCAAAGCCTTGACTATGGAACCCTCAGGAAATTAGTTCATGTGTTTGATTTAGTTCGATCCTTGTTGTCAAATCTTTTCTTTTTTTTTAATATTATTCTAGAGGTGGATAGATGGTGATGTGGATAGAGAACCAGCACTGGAATCAGAAGGGACCTGAGTTCATATCTGACCTCAGACACTTACTAGCTATGTGACCCTGGGCAAGTCACTTAACCCCAATTGCCTCAAAATAAATTGTTAATCTACTTTCCTGCCTTAGTGATTATAATAAGCTGAACATAAAAGGCCTGCTTTTCATTTGTAATTTACCAACAAGATAAAAAAAATCATTTCTTGGAGCCTCATTTTCCTCATCTTTAAAATGAGGAGTTTGGATGAGATGATGTCTGAAGGCCTCCAAAGTTCTGCTATCCTCTGATGAGTGGGTGGCTCTAGTGTCTGCCACTTGAAACGCTCTTACAACAGATTCACCTGTGTTTTTTTTAATTGTAATAATGATAGTAATCTCACATTTGTTTTTTCAAAGTTACTTTCTATCTATCATCCAAACTGAAAAAAATGAGCGTGTTCTTTCTCTAAAGCATCTCTCCTACCGAGGGCACTTAAGAATTCAAAACCGTTCAATTGGCCTGGAAGATAACACCTGCCGGGCTGGTCCAAAGCAAAGAATAGTGAATCTTACTGATTTTACTTTGGTAGCCTGGGGGCAAACCGGCTGGTGAAAAAACCAACATTCAGGTTCTCTGCAGGAGGTAAGAGACAGAAAGCCAGACAAACCTGGGCTTCCAAAGCACAACAGCCCCCAGGTGTCCACAACTTCCCTCCTGGTGGTTTGATCAGAAACCAGAGCAAATCTGAAATTCTTCGAAACAGCAGCTGTTTCTTCAACCCCTTCAATTATTTCCCCTTCCCAAAGGGAAGAGGCGGGAACAAATGTCGTGAAAGTGTACTGGTTTGAGTCTCAATGGGGGGGGCGGGGAATTTGCCAGAAATCTTCCCTTTGGGTCAGGTCTCAGATGCCAAGGCTGACACTCCAAGGCCAAGAGGCCTTCATGACCTTGCCACCACTTCATCTCTCATTTTATAATGCAGCCCTTTTCTAGGATTTCTTCCAGCAGCCTTTATGAACCACAAGCACACTCACTGCCCTTGTTTTCAGCCTAACCTCAGAAGGCAGGAGAGAAAAGCCTCTGAACCTCTTGGCCTTTATCTATCAAATGAGGAAGTTATGCAGCAAACTCCAAACATCCTTTTCAACCCCATGACTTTCTGATCCGATGTGCCGAGGGATTATACCAGGGGCCACTGAGGCAATGGACAGGAACGCTGTGAACAGACCTTGAAAACATTATCAAAAACAAAAGCAACAAAATTATCTGTTCAAAGATCTTCAAAGTAGCACAATGTAGAACTGCAAAAAGCTGAGCACGTCCCATAAGGGAATGGTTAAATCAATGATAAAATTCTATATGGCATTAAGATAAATATGAAGAATTCAACAAAATATGGAAAAGAAAACTTTCTAAAGTGCAAAGCAAAAAAAAGTAGAACCAGCAAAAATGGAATTATTATTATTAATAGTTAGCACTTATATAGTAGCTACAATCTGCCAGTGCACACTGAGCAAGTAGGTGGTGAAGTCAATAGTCCTGGACTTGAGTCAGGAAGATTCATCTTCCTGAGTTCAATTCCACCTCAGACACTTACCAGCTGTGTGACCCTGGGCAAGTCACTTCATCATGTTTGACTCAGTTTCCTCATCTGTAAAATGAGCTGGAGAAGGAAATGGCAAACCACTCCAGTATCTCTACCAAGAAAACCCCAAATGGGGTCATGAAAGATGTGACTGAAGAATGACTGAACAAGGAACAATAAAAAAAATTTGATTAATGACTGACATGAATAATACTTTTTCCTATCCCTTCTCATATCATTCTTCTAAATCCTCATCAATAAGATATCCATATAAGGCTTCTGAGGGGAAAAAATTATAAAAGGAAAATAATGAAAGATGAATAAAGGTTTGGCTGAGGTAAAAGTACAATAGAACTGGCCTGGCATGGGAGACCCATCTTAAATGTGAAATTTGCATCGAATATCAGTTCTTTCTCATGCCCAGTAATCTCAATGATGGGGTATAGGACCTGAACTTCTAAAAAGGGCTCTTGAACTTTCCCACAAATTTCAGCAGCTCAGATCCCTGGCATTTACCTGAGGCATCCCACCCATCCCAGTATAACCCTTTCAATTGTCCTTTCACTGTGTCCCCTGACCCAGCCCTTCATTCTCCAGACCATCCCAGGCTACTTGCCACTCCTTAATCCCAACAATATCATTTTACTGGTTTACTTTCCCTTTCTCTGTACAAAAGTTTCATTCTCAAACCCACTAAGCAGCACATTCACTAGGAATCTCTCCCATCCAACTGGTGTCATAATAAACTCACTACTTGGACTGAAAGAAGGCTTGAGGGTTGAATTCTTTCAAGGCATACCCTAGCCCTTGTACCCGTGCATTTTGGGGTTCCCAGCACCCCTAGACCGCAACATCTCTATTATAGACATCCTGATACCTATGGTCTGGGATTTTCTTGGGAAGTTTGAAGAGATGAAGTGTTGCTGAAACAAACTGACAATTGACTAAAATCAAGATGTATTCACTCATTTATGGAAAAGGTATTTACTGAGCCCTGACAAGGCTCAGTTCTCTGCTAAGCACTGTGGAAAAGCAAAGAATCAAGACACTATGCACCTCGCCCCCAAGGAGTTCACAGCTGTGTTGAGAAAACCACACAAAAACCCAAGGAGTTTGAGTGGTATGGTTAAGGAGTAAAATCTAACATGAGCAGGTAGGAGTTTAATGGAAAGAGAGCTCTGTAATGGAAATGAAATGGCACACCCAAATTGCTTTTAAGTGACAGCTTGCAAAGGATAATGAACCTGACTTCCTGCAGGGTGTACCATAGTGATTTAAAAGGTTGGTGTCTGTATTTGATGCCACAATCTAGCATACTAGTTATGAGGACCCATCATATACAGTACACACATTATCTCACTTGACCTTAACAACAACTCTGTGATCAGGCATTAATATGCCCATTTTACAGATAAGAAAAATAAGAGGTTAAGTGGTTTGCCTAATATCACCCAGCTCCTATGTAGCTTAGCCAGAAGAATAGACTCTAGGTCTTTTGATTCTAGTCTAGGCCTCTTTCCACTGCCTTTTAACAAACGAGATAATACATGTGAAAAATGATTTGAGATTATGGCAAATGTAAGGTATTCTAGGATACAATAATAGTCTCTTTGGCTGCTTTATACAAAGCACTAAAGCTGATTAATTTTTAAAAAATTCACTTGGAGAATTTTTCCCACTGCCATTCCCATGGAAACCAGAAGTTAAGGGCCAAGAACTCAGGAAGATGAGGGCAATTTTAGTCTATTATCCACCAGGAACCCTTCAGTTTGAAGTTAATGCTAGAAAACACAAATCAGGACCAGCTTCAGAGCTAGGCAAATTGAGAGGCATTGGGAAGTACACTGTGTTCAAAATAACGCCTCCCCCCACAAAATGAAAAACCTAGCCTAGCTGAAATTGGACATTCATTTCTTTGGGCTAACAGATTATTGTAAAATGAAAATGCTCTTTGAAAGATTAACACATTAATGTTATAATCATTCATACTTTAGTGTGAATTAGTTTCATCATTTGCTTTCTTGCTTATCATCACCAGAAACTGTGTGCCTTGAGGGAACTGTAAGTTTTTATTGGATCAAAAAAAGAAAACAGGCTTAATTCTGGGATATGTGACCCTATTCAGAGAGGACAGCTGGTGGTAGACAAAATATTATTTGGGGGGTTTGCATATCATGGAGAAAAACAAGCTGGTAACAGACAAAATATTATTTGGGACATACAGTTGTACTAACCTTCAAACATATTATTGTCAGTATTTTTCCATGAATTTGCTCAATAAGCTTACAGCTTCCCTTAAGGGATACCATCAAGATGGCCTCATGACCATCAGGCCTAATCTTATAACAGTGGTTTCCATGTACAGATTCCATAAGCTACAGCCTCTATTAAGGGGAGATTGTCATGGTGGTCTCAAGACCACCAGGCTGTAGTAGGAAGGCCGAATTTATAATCTCAAATATAATCATGTATATGTTTGAATGGTTCGAAATCGCAAGATATGAGAGATTCTCTAAGTAGAAAACAACAAAAAATTTATTTAGGCCCCACCGCAGCAGATCCGTGAACCAGCCTCCCCATTCCGACATCTTGACAAAAAGACTCCAGGCCCAGAAAGCCCGCCTCACAAGAGTAACCAGGAGGCCACAGAAAAACAAGATAGTATTTAGCCAAATCATTTTTACTGGCCTCAAGTCCT
>CM053624.1:84450207-84470629 GCA_028646595.1 Phalanger gymnotis
GAGAGATTCTCTAAGTAGAAAACAACAAAAAATTTATTTAGGCCCCACCGCAGCAGATCCGTGAACCAGCCTCCCCATTCCGACATCTTGACAAAAAGACTCCAGGCCCAGAAAGCCCGCCTCACAAGAGTAACCAGGAGGCCACAGAAAAACAAGATAGTATTTAGCCAAATCATTTTTACTGGCCTCAAGTCCTTGCTCGCACTCCTGGGTCTCCACATGGGTAAGCTCTGCTTCCGTAGCTTCCTGCCTCCGCAGCTTCCTGCTTCCACAGCTTCCTGCTTCCACAGCTTCCTTTCTGCTGTAGTTGTCTCTTGGCTCACCTTTGCTCGCATAGCTTCTGGCGTTCTCAAGCCCCGCCTCAATGACCGGAGACCATTGGTTCCCGAGTTGGCCCCTCTTAAGTCATCAATCTACACCCACACAGGTTTCACACCTGATAGGGCTTTGGGCCTGGGGCTTAGCACTTAACAGCTGAAAGTACTTTCACTCAAAGTAAACAAAAGCCATGCTAAGGAGACAATTTTGCTTAATATATAACACACAGGCCTAATATATAACAAGACTTCAGTATTTGTCATCATCAATGTCAGTTTTCTTCCTATTTATAAAATGGCCACAGTGTCTTTTATTGAGCCTCTAGACAGTCTGTCAGAGGTAACACCAGAAAGAAGGCAAGATGGGCACATGTGGATTACACAGTGGCTACCACAATACCATTTCAACAAAAATGAACCTAATACCTTCCACACATCAATCAATCAATAAGCATTTATTTAGCACCTACTATACCAAGCATACTAGAATCTACAAATGCAAATACTAAAGTGAGACAGTCTCTACCTGCAAGGGCCTTCCATTCTACATATAGCCAGCACTAAATTTGTTGAATTTTAATTTTGAATTTGTATCATTCAGGTTCTATTTATATCACTCCTTACTGTAGTTTCATACCAATAACTTCTTCCAGTTCCTTGTCTCCAAGGGTGATTGGTTTAGCAGCAACCAAGCCTGGAGCACAAAACCCAATTTCTTCAGTCAACATAAAGAGGTCTTTCCAGAATAGTGTTTCCCCTAAACATTAACCTAAAACAGCTGCATAACAACAATAAAATTAGAAGAAAGGGTAAGGGCTTATTCCCTTATATTGATCAGTATTTGGAAATAGCTAAAACTCAAGCCCAGGTTTTCCCCCAAGATATAGGAAGTAATAGATTCAATGAAGTGCAGCAAACATTTATTAAGCATCTGCTATGTAATCATATGTAAGGTGTAGCTAGAGGGTAAGAGACAGACAAAAATAAACAAGAAGTTATTTCTGCCCATTATAGCAGACCAGACCAGAGCCTGATATAAGGTAATAAGAGAATAAGAGGCTGAATTGGCAGTAGAAATGGAAAAAAGATAATTAAGAGATATTGTGGAGGAAGAGTCTTGGCAACTGATTGGACATGGGCCGAAAGAGTGGGAAAAGCCAAAGATAATTTTGAGGTTTTGCACTTAGGTTGACTCGATCAGTTCGAAAGCGAAAAAGTGCCCAGAATGGTGGTGGTTGTTCATTCCATGACTGATAAATGGCCAAAGGATATGAATAAGCAATTTTTAGAGGAAGAAATTCAAGCCACCAATAACCATGTGAAAATAAGCTCTAAAATCACTAATAGTCAGAAAAATGCAAATTAAAACAACTCTGGGGTTCTACCTCACAGCTATCAGATTGACAAAGTTTAAACAAAGGAAATGACAAATGCTAGAGGACTTATTGGAAAACAGGCATGTTTATTCCCCTTTGGTGTAGCTATGAATTGGTCCAGCCATTCTGGGAAGTAATTTGGAACTATGAGCAAAAAGCCATTAAATTGTGCGTACCCTTTGACCTAGGGATATCACTATTAGGTCTCTAGCACAAAAAGATGGGAGAAAGACAAAAAGGACTCACATATACGAAAATATTTATAGCAGCTCTTTTTTGTGGTGGGAAAGGATTGGAAACTGAGGGATTGCTCATCAGTTGGTTGAACAAGTTATAGTATATGAATGTGATGGAATACTACTGTGCTATAAGAAGTAATGAAAGTGATCTTTTCAGAGAAACCTGCGAAGATGTATATGAACTGATACAGAGTGAATTGAGAACCCTTTATACAATAACAACAATATTGAATAGACAACTTTGAAAGACTTGATTGGTGTTAATGACCAACTACCATTCGAAAAGATTGAAGATGAAACATGCTACCCACCTCCTGACAGAGACGGTACACTTAGAGTGCAGATTGAGACATTTTTTTGGACACAGTCAATGTAAGAATTTGCTTTACTTGACTATATATGTTTGTAACGGGGGTTTTGTCTTTCTTGCTTTCTCAGCTATAGAGGGTTGGAGAAGAGGAGAGATGGGAGAGAGAGAAAATACGCATCTGAAAATGAAATAAAATTTAATTTAATTTTTAAAAAGAAGTGGTGAGCTTCCCATCTTTTTTCAAGCAGGAGCTAAATGATCCCTTGCGGATGGTCCCATATTGTGGGAATTCTTTTTCTATGTGGGTCATAGTAGATGGCTGCTGAGTCCCTTCCAGCTCTCAAATTCTGTGATTTTTTTTTTAATTCTGTGATTCTTGAGAGTAATAGCGCCACTCGACAAAAATAAGGAAGTTGACTGGAGGGGCAGGTTTGGGCAGAAGAGATAATGAAGTCAGTTCTGGGTATGTTGAGTTTAAAGTGCTGAAGCAGGCATTCAGGTGGAGGGGGATATCCTAGAGGCAATTGAAAATACAGTCTGGAGTTCAGGGGAGAGGTTAGGATCAGAGATAAAAATTCTGAAGTCTTCCACATAGAGGTGATGGTAAAAGCCAAGGGAACAGATAAGATCAACATGCGAAAGAATTACACAGAGAGAAGAAAACTAAGGAGAGAACCTTGAGAAGTGCCCCCATTTGGAGCTAATAGGGAGGGAGGGGGCTAGAGGAAGAAGAAGAAATCAGTGAAAGAGACTAAGAAGGAACGATAAGATGAGATGAAAACTGGGCCTTTTACCTAATGGTCTTTCAGAGTAAATACTCCAAGACAATTTCAAATTGATTAGTCCCTCCACTTTGTGACTAAATAAGACAAGAATTTTTTTTTAAAGCCTGTTTCCAGCTTGTTCTCACAACTATCCTAGCAGACAATACAAAGCCTAAGATTTCACACTGTAGTTGGAGTGATCATTTGTACTTTTTTCTCTTATTACATTAAAAACCAACCAACCCATAAAACTTTATGTACCCTGACTTCTGCAGGCAATTCAAGGCTAGCATAGACGTCAGTGATGTACAGCTCCCCTCCAGGCTGCAAGAGAAATTACTTGGTTCAAGCAAAGCCAAGTTTGACAGCAGTCTCAGAGGAAAGGAAAGCAAAAGAGAGGGAAAAGGCAACTTAGAAAACAAATAAAAATCTCATCTGACCTTGTGTGTGTCAGTCATATTCAACTGTCTACATGAAGTTTATATTCACAAGTGCAGAAGAAAACAGGATTTTAGCTCCAGGGCAAACTCGAGAAGAAATAATATGGCCATCCATAGACTCCCATCTCCTGAAGAAAGACAATAAGCTGGCCCCCAAACTCAGAGCTATTGTCATCCATGTCAGACTCAGGTTGTTGTAAACCTAACAGCATATGATAACAGCCATGCTGATAATAACAGCAGCTCATATTTATGTGTCTCTTACAAAGGATTTTTCTCACAACCCTAGCTACCTAGGTTTCTCCAGTCTTAGAAGTACCATCCTCAAAAATCTTAGGGACTGGGGGCTCAGGATTCCTTTTATCTTGAGGAGATCAGAAGATAGATTAGAGTGAGTGTAAAAAGCAATTATTTCTGTTTTGAAACCCTGAAGGTCTTCCCCTCTTAGACTGATTTTTTTTTAACTAGGTAAGAGACGCCATTCTTTGCTTCATTTCTTACCTAGCCTTAATCACTGAATGGGCATGTCCTTAGCCAAACAGACCTGGGAAAAACCTTAGTTTCAAAAGGCTAAGGTCTCCCACTGCATTCAGGGCCAGCTCCAGTCATTCTGATCTATATCTTGCCACTCGACCCAGATGGCTCCTGAGGAGAGAGCGAGGCTGGTGACTGCACAGCCCTCCCTTACTTAAATACAATTTACTTTCGAGTCCTGACATCACCTTTCTGATGACGGTCTACAAGTATCTGGTTCTGTTACAGTGTATAGCCTAAACCACCAGATGACCCTGAGTTGGAACACACCTGCCTCCCCCACATACCAAGTCATACACTCTGAAGAATAGATCCTGCTTGGCTCACTTCTACATGTCCATACAGCCTTGTGGCACATGATTATAATGTTATACTATTGTGCTATAAGAATTGATGAGCAAGATGCTTTCAGAAATACCTAGAGATTTATATGAACTGATACAAAGTGAAGTGAGCAGAACCAGAACATCGCACATAGTAACAGCAATATTGTACGGTGATCAACTGTGGTAGTCCCATGATAAATGTGTGGTCTCCAGGGACTGCTTTAGCTAAAAAGTAACAGCAATGACTTCTTAACAATTCCTAAATTCTTTGGTGTCAATAAGGATACTTACTATCACCTCATTTCTATTTGTGGACCTGAAAACAAATCTGAACCCAGGGCTTTCTTGTCATCACTTTTTAATCCCAGAAGTAAATGAGAGAAACAAGTTTAGATCTCAGTTCAAGTGAGGGAAGGGAAGACCATGACTGATGCTCCATCAACACTCAGTGCCCTACCTCCAGCAGTCTGTTTATCTCCCACAGAACATTCTGTTTATTAGGCACAAGATGAATTACACAATTCAATCTGGAGGGAAAAAAAAAGAAAACAAAATTTCTGACTCCTTTTTCCCCTGACAACACGAGCTCTCAAGTATATCAGTATGTAAGGAGGGCACATATTTCTGCACTACCTAAATGATGTTGGCTCTAATAATCAAGTGACTGCTCCCTCTCCTGCTGACAAGGATGTTATGGAGTGAAGGGGAGAGCTAAACTTTGAGTCAAAACACCCTAACATGAGCTCTAGCTCTACCATTCACTAGTTGTATATCTTTGGGCAGCTATGTGGTTCCATAGTGCGTGGAGCATTGGGTCTAGAGTCAAAAAAACTCATAGTCATGAGTTCAAATCCTGCCTCAGACATTTACCAGCTATGTGACCCTGGGCAAGTCATTGAACTCTGCCTCAATTTCCTCATCTATAAAATGAGCTGGAGAAGGAATGGCAAACCACTTCAGTATCTTTGCCAAGAAAACTCCAAAACGGCGTCACAAAGAGTTGAATATGACTGACAACATCTTTGAGCAAGTTTTTTTTTAACCTCTAAGATTTCCTTATCCATATATTGGAGATAACAATACCTTGCCAATGTCACTATTTCATATCAAAGAGAACATAAACATGAAAATTCTTTGTAATTGTAAAGCATCATATCCATAGAACAGGATTTTTCTGTAAGGCTTTGCAAGACAGAAAGAGCACTTAGAGAATTCAACATTTTTAAATCTCAGGAAAAATGGTGGCTGGTTTGAGTTTCTGAGGAGAAATAGGTTATCATTTTTCCTTTCTTTTTGCCCTGGCCTTCATCGTGAAATAGCAATATTAAACCTAAGACAAGATGCTCAAGGTATTATTGCAAAAAAATACTTCTTCCTCTACACCACCAGTTCTTAGCTTTTTTGTGTCACAGACTCAGCAGTCCAGTGAAGCCTATGGAACCCTTCTCAGGATAGTGTGGGGTTTTTATTTTTATATTTTATTTTTTCTCAGTTACATGTAATAACAATTTTTAACATTTTTAAAAAATTTAAGTTTCAAATTCTCTCCCTCTTTATCTTCTCCCCTCTTTGAGAAAGCAAGCAATTTGATATAGATTATACACGTACAATCGTGCAAAACATATTTCCACTTAGTCATACTGGGGAAAAAAACCCCAAGAAAAATAAAGAAAGAAAATGTATACTTTGATCTGCATGCAAACTCCATCAGCTTTTTCTCTGGAAAAAGGGAGGGAAAGGAAGGGGAGAAAATTCAAAACTCAAAATCTAATGGAAGTGAATGTTGAAAACTAAAAATAAATTAATTAATTAAAAAAAAGAAAACTAGTTAATGGACCCCAGCTTAAGAAACTCTGCTCTACACAGATGATGGACCAAATATCTTAAAAACCCAATCTAGGGGACCTTACCATGATTGTCATTTGTGGGGGAAAAAAGAGGGAATAAGCATCTATATAATGCCTACTATGTGCCAGACACTGCGCTAAGCACTTTTTACAAATATTTTCTCATCTGATAATAAGATGATCTTAAAAACAAATCCAAGAGAGCTTCACTAAGATGGTCACTTGGGCTTGATTTGGCAACAATCTATAGGAAAGAGCCCACATTAAATTAGGGGAAAAGACTTGAACCTTAATTCTTGGATGTCAGGCATATCTTATATGCCTATTGATTAAAAAAAAAAGTTGGTAAAACCATGTTGGTTAGAAAAAAAGTGACCTAGTAGATGAAACACTCAGTCTTGTGGTTTCATCAGCTTCTTGCTAAATTTAAGCTATATGGTGTACACCCCTGCTATGATCCATGTCGCAGACACAAAACCATAATGGCATTCATCAGCTTTCTGCCTTTCTCAACACTTGGGGCTGATTGTTGTCCTGCTCCCTTAGAGGAACAGACCTATGTGACAACGTCCTGATTCTAGTCTCCCCCAGCTTCTCTACGTAGTCATGAATGAAATTCGCATTAGGAGTCTGGAAACCAAACTTTTCCATGTGGTAATCAAGGTACTTCTTGGCCACTTCTCCTGGAGGAAAGAAGATTACGGATGCCAAAAGTGAGGATATTTAAAGAAAAAATATACTAAATACTTTCCTCCCATTGCTTCTCTGCCAGTGGGCGCCGCTGCCCTGAATCTATCATAGAAAAAAAAAGTATGCAGGGTTTCTGCTGACACAGGTCAACCCATGGGGGCTCATATCCCCTGCTTGGCACCAAGGTCTTCCACAAATACACTCCCTCTAACAGACCTTTGCAAGATAGACTAGGGGCAGAGGGAGGGAGGGTAGCGCTGGTATCACTCTGATGATATTTCTAAGTCACACCAATACTCTAATTGTTTCATCAAGGAAGCCCCTGAGAATCAGGGATTCTCAGCCTCTTGGCATTGCCATCCTGGTGGGGATTGCAGAAGAGGATCTCTTGGCATTAAAATTATTCTGGAAAAGATACAAAGGTCTGTTTGCGGAGAGACGAAAGCATTGGACTGGGAGTCAAAGAGCCTCCCATATTTGCCAGCTGCGTGAGCCTGAGCGAGTCATTTCAGGCTGAGGTTAAGGCTTCAAACTGAAGCTCCCTGGGCCTCGGGTTCCTCATTTGTAAAGTGGGATAACGGCACCTGCCTCACAGGGTTGTTGTGAGGATCGGATGAGATCATGTATGGAAAGTGTTTTAAAAGCCTTAAAGCTCTGTTTAAAGGTCAGTTACTTTTGTTGCTATTTGTTAAGGGAATGGTATTGAGAGTATGTTTATCTTTTGCCCCCAGAGATCCAAGATCAGGCCTGTGGTGGTTTATTGCTAAAAATATAAGCTCTCTGATAGCAGTTTAGAGTAGAAGATCAATGTTGTTGTGGAGTCATTCCAGTCTTGTCCGACTCACTGTGGCCCCATTTGGGGTTTTCTTGGCAAAGACACTGGAGTGGTTTTCCATTTCCTTCTCCAGTTCATTTTACAGACGAGGAAACTGAGGCAAACAAGGTAAAGTGACTTGCCCAGGGTCACACAGCTAGCAAAGGCCTGAGGCTGAATTTGAATTCAGGTCCTCCTGACTGCAGGCCTAGTGCTGTGTCGACTGTGCCGCCTACCTGCCCTTGAAAAGTGATTAGATTGTACCAAAAGTTCTCGGCATAATATAAAACTTTCATGAAACAGGTAAAGCATTTTCTGTTCCTCCTGGGCTGATGTCACTGAAGTTGGATACGATTTCCCACGTTGCTCTCCCTCAAACTTAATACCTTGGAAATATAGGCTCATTATACCTGAATAGATATCTTTAATGCTATGATTTATTGTTTGTGTTCCCAAATAAAGTGTAAATGAATCCTGGGAAGAAAAACTCCTCACATAATCTCACCTGAGACTCTGTCATATCTGTTCCAGTGTCCTGCCCTTCTCATCAACCAGCTGGCTGGGAGCATAGCAATCTCTGCCACTTCTGCTGTTCTCCAAGTCTAAAATCCAGCAACTCTCCAGACACTCAGGAATGGCCATGCCACAGCCATAGCATCTGGTGATTAGCTTCTCCCTGGAGTCTGGGTAAGGCAGCTAGGTGGTAGAGTGATAGAGTACTGGGCCTGGAGTTAGGAAGACTCATCTTCCTGAGTTTTAAATCCATTCTCAGATACTTGCTAGTTGTGTGACCCTGGGCAAGTCACTGAACCCTGTTTGTCTCAGTTCCTCATCTATAAAATGAGCCAGAGAAAGAAATGGCAAACCATTTCAGTGTCTTTGCCAAGAAAACCCCAAATGGAGTCATGAAGACTCAGACACAACTGAAAAACAATTTAACACACACAATACATTATAGGAGAGAGAGGCTAGGGCTGGTACACTGAAGATTTAGGCCTTGAAGGATGGGGAGGATTTGGATAGACAAAGGTCATGGAAAGGCTACACTTCTTGCCATTCATTCACCAATTACAAGAGTTTTCCCACCTGAGATCCTTTGCTCACAAGTCTCTGAAATGTACTTCTATTCACTCCTGACTACTGAAATCCTTCTGGTCACAATCTAATGAAATTTTCACCAGGCCAAAGTGATTTCTCCTTAAGAAGAAGGAACTCTCCTAATGCCATACTTGTTTATGACAGTAATCTTTTTGAGAGCAGGGACTGGTTTTTTTTTTCTTAACTTTTTTTTGTATCTCCAAAGCTTAGCACAGTGCCTGGCACATAGTTGCCGATTAATAAATGCTTGTCGGCTCTAATACAAAATAGTTTCTTAAATATGGTCACCTCATCTATTAGAATGTGGGTGGGGCCTCTCCTACAGCACCCAGTACAGGGACATTGGTTGTACACAATGTTGACTTGAAGGGGAATAACAGAAATCACTCCAGTTAATTTTGGGGAGGGGAAGAATGACAAAGAGGTGTTGAGAAGTTAGTCAATCAATCAATAAACTTGAAATTACTGGAAATAATTTGGAAATCATTGGAAAAGCAGGCCCATTACAGATGAATAGATATCTTTATTGTTTTGATTTATGGGTTGTGTTCCCAAATGAAGTATAAAGCAATGCTGGGAAGATTCTGGTTGGTACCAGCCACCATGCTGAAGGCAAAAACAAGAAGAGAGCAAGGTCCAGTTGCAGCAAAGCGCAGTTTACTGTGCCATAAGTAGGTTACTCTTTGGGAGCCCTAGTCAGGTGGTAGCCTTGATGGCCAGGCCAAGGCTTTATCAGGTTTGCAGTGGAGAGCTGCTGCAGGTTCAACGATAGGCCCCCGCCAAAGCAAGGCACTGGAGGCACAGGCTTCTGTGGAGCACAGTGCATTTATGGGGTTCCAAGGCCCCCCGGGGGGTCGTGCTTAGTACCTTTGCATCACTTCCTCATGTACCTGGCGGAAAGCCTCCAGGACCCGCACCGCACCGCGTGGAGGCGGGCTACCGTCACGCAGGTGTTTGTGTGGAGAACATCTCCCTTCTTTAACACCACCCCAATAGTAGTCCTGAAGAGGACCTAGGTGTGAGGTGCCGGGTGCGGGGCGCAGGGCTCCTACGACGCCTACGGGTGTCTACGACACAGTGAGGGCGCAGGGCGCACCGCCCCACCTCCCGAAGCTGAGCGCTCGACCCAGATCAGCACCCCTACTCTGAACTTGGGATGTCAAGGACCCCAGGCCTGGCCCCTGCCCTAGGCCCAGAGCCCCGGCCCACCAAGAACCCAATGTCCCCAAGCCCTGGCGTCAACGTGCACTCGCACATCCTGCCAGATGTGCAATTCGCTGGAAGAGGCTGTCATTGAGGAAGAGAAGAAAGGGCCTGCTCTGAGGGGCAGCTGCGGAGGTGGGGATCAGGTTGAAGACTGCTTCAGCGACCCTCGGCTTCCCCCAGGAAGACAAGTGGCGACCCTGGGACGACAGCTGCACAGGGCTAGATTTGATCTTGAGAAAGGGGTACGCTGGGCAAGAGCCACACTCACTACTGCCTTCCCCTCTCCCCGCCAAGCGTCGGAGGTCGTTCTTCTGTCCGGCCAGCGCTTCCACACAAAGCTTTTCTCCACAGAGCCACTAGGGACAGGCCAATCCCTGCCCCACCCCCCAGCACCCAAGCGAGACGAGGCCCGTGCCAGGGCTGGCCAGGGACCCGGCACCTTTGGTCAAACCATGGAGGAGGGAAGGACGGGCTAGGGCCAGTGGATGACCCCTCCGCTGCTCCCAAACAAATAGGCTGTGTCTCCGACCTCTTTTTCCCACTATTGTCCAGAGAGCACTTTATTAGTCCACTTCGTTTTCAAGGAACTATTAAACCTCCCCTCGAGGAACTGAGTCGTAGGAGGGGAAGACAGAATTTCAACGAGCCTATTTTTAATTAGCAGAGGGCACAATTGGCAAGGCAGACGGCTCACAAATTGGAGGAGCTGTAACTGGCTGCAGAGATCCATACCAATGGCTTTTCAAAAATCATATGTACATGTAAATGAGCAGTTGGGCATTGTCTTTGCCTTTCTTTGGAATTCGATTGCCTTTAAAGTTTAGTAATTAACTTGGGGAACTTCAGGGATGGCTGCACTTTGGGACAAACCATTTTAATGATGTCTGTGATTTGGTGTTTCTCATACTGTTCCACATCATTATCCTGATTTAACAAGCACAGAGTATAAAGCAATGCCCTGTGTGAGAAACTCGGTTATAAATAACCATCGGTGCTTTCAGAACCAAAAAAAAAAAAAATGCACATCTACCCATTATCATAAGGGAAGGAAAAATTCCAAAAACTGTCTATCTATATGTGGTGGCTAGGTAGCCTAGTGGATAGAGATATGGGCTTAGAGTTGGAAGACCTGAATTCAAATCCAGCTTCTAACACAACTACTAGCTGTGTGACCCTGGGCAAGTCAATTAACCTCTGTCTGCCTCAGTCTCAACTGTAAAATGGGGATAATAGTCCTTACTTCACAAGATTGTTGTGAAGTTCAAATGAAGTATTTGTAAAGGGGTTAGTATAGTGCCAGGTTCATAGTAGGTAATGTAGAAATGCTTACTCAATCTTTCTTGTCTAAGCCTGTTTTACCTACAAAATGGGCATAATAACAGCACCTAACAGGTTCTTGTGAAAATCCAATGAAAATGCTTGGCAAAGCACTTTGCAAAACTTGAAGCACATTACATAAATGACAGCTATTATCATTCTCATAAGTTATTGCTTTTACAAAATTATAGTGGTTAAAAGATAACTAAAATAATTAAGCAAACACCTATTAAGTGTCCACTGCAAGCAGAGTGGTATGCTAGGTGCTGGGGAAGATAGGTTAAATTTTTATATTAAAAATATATTTTATACATATATAAAACATATTTGTATATAAGCACATATAAATTTAAATATTCATATATATGTTGTTGTTTTGCAGTTTTTTCAGCTGCTGACTCTTCATGACCCCTTTTGGAGTTTTCCTGGCAAAGATACTGGAATGGTTTGCCATTTCCTTCTCCAGCTCATTTTACAGATGAGGAACTGAGGCAAACAGGGTTCAGTGACTTGCCCAGGGTCACACACAGCTAGTGTCTGAGGCCAGTTTTGAACTCAGAAAGATGAGTCTTCCTTACTCTAGGCCCAATACTCCATCCACCAGACCAGCTAGCTATCTATTTACACACACACACCTACATATATACCCATACATGTATACATACATGTACGTATGCGCATATATGTATATGCGTGTGTTTATCTATTTAGCACTGTCCTTATGGGGCTTACCACTCTGACTTGGTTAGGTTTATACTGTGTAAATAGCATGGTGTTCATGAATGTAGTTTATATCATTATGTCAGTGCATCTTCTGTTGTACTATTTCATTTGCTTTTCCCACAACAATCCTACTAGGTAGGTAAGTATTATTCTCTTTTTAAGGATAAAGAAACAGACTCAAGAGACAGATTAAGCAGATGCTGAAAATGGCTAAACTGGCACTGGATCCTGGTTCTCCTGACTAGGAAGCACTAGTGCTCCTGGCAATTGAAGTCAGCTGAAATGGATTTTGCCTGAAAGACACAAATGATACGTCATAAGAACTGAACTGTACATTGGACTTTTGTTTGCTGCTGCTCTCTTGCATTGCAGTTAAAGTACAGTTTTCTCAAAAGTCTGTTTTCTCCCTCTGACATCAGTCAATAGGTCCTCCAGGCCCAGTTTACAATGTTGGCAAATATACTCAGGATATGAAGATATATTGCTTCTGACCTCAAAACGGTCATATTCCATGAAAACTTTCTATGTAAGAAAAAACAATTACAGAGAGGGAACTCTGACACAACACAAACTTTCACAACCACTATTTGCTGCAAAGGACAGTATTTAACAAGAACAGCATGCTACAAATAATGAGTTCGCTGACAGCTTTCAAGATTACAAAAAGAATTCAAGGCCACTTAGGGATCGTGAAGACAAAAAAAAATGCTAAGAATTCAGGTCAAGGGAGGAGGCTACAGCTGGCCAGCTGAGGTAGAGTCTGCCAAACTCTTTGCTTTTATACATATAAAAATGAACTATAATACATAAAACTGTAGATAGCGCTTCTGGGTAAACTGAGAAAATAGCAGGTATTTTGCTTGTAGTATGGGCCACGACCTCAAACGAAGTGAGTCTATTGGTAGGCATTTAATGAATAAACACTAAAAGAATAAAGGTAGGGAGTTCTGATCTTACTGAATTGGAAAATCCACAAATAGATTATTCATCATTATTCTTTCTCTACTTTGCCAGCTGGCATTTCTGAATTAAACCAGTATGATGGAGTACAGGCTAGATTATTAGACTTACGCCATTTGACTTTCTACATATTAATGATTTTGATGCTCAAAAAAAGTGCTATGGAAATAACTGAGATTTCTTTTAATTCTGCTTTAATTAAAACTAAGTCAGAGTAGGTGAAGAACTGAGTGAGAGGGAACAGGTTTGTCTGCATAGAATCAAATGGTACTTCTGAGTTGATCCATATAATCTGTGTCTTGTCTTAAATTATGTCTTTACATAGAGAGAGAAAACCCTATATTCTACGAGAAGCTGCAGGACATCACAATTCTCTCCTAATTGAACTGCTGGAACAGAAGATGGGGATGTGAGCCCTATTTCCCTCTCAGCTTTGAGAAATGTGCTTTTGGGCCTTTAAGATGCCATTTCATTTCAGCAAATGCTTCAGCTGGTCCTGTAGGTTTGAAGACAGCTCAACACTGCAAATCAGATGGAGAAAAAGTTCATTTGGAATAAACAAATAACAAACATTTCTTTTAAATTTTAAAATATTCTCTGTACCTGGGATAATACCTCTTCCTCTTTGCCCTCATATATACAGGGTGTCCATAAAGTCTATGTGCAATTTAAAATAGTTGTAACTTTAAATTGGACATGGACTTTATGGACATCCTGTACTACGAATGCTCAAATATTAATGCAGTCAACTTCTCATCAGTATGGACTACACTATATTCAGAATTTATGATCATTCATGTCTGGGTCCCTAGCTTTACACTGCCAATGAGAGGGGAAAAGATTTGCTAAGCAAATTAATGTTATTACCAGCATTTCAGAGGGCACATTTTATCTGCCTGACCAATCAATCAAGAACTATTGATTAAGTGCCTACTATGCACTAGGTATTGTACTAGATGCTTTGAATATACAGTGAAAGAAATAATCCCTATTGGCAAGGAGCTTACAGAATGAACAATTTTATTAACTTGAACACATCAAACGATTCAAGTCAACAAACGTCTATTATCCATTAGTATGTAAATGAATGTTTCCAATAAAAAGTGCCAATTAAAAGTGATTAAATTTGGTTTTAGGTACCATTTGGATAAACTGTGTTAGCAACCAAATAAGCTAGTATCTGAAATTTAATGACATTTCTTTAAGAATGCACGGATACACAGTTCAAGACACAGAGAGTGTAAGTCAACCTGTAGATTGACCTAAATTTCCCATCCAGCCTGGCCTCAGGGGCAGAGCTTCCCCTACCCCATGCCTCCAGTGTTACTTACTTCTTCTGAATAGCTTCTTGCCTTAATAAGAAAAGAGGAGAGGAAAATAAGAATTATATTCTAATTCAGAATGCATGACAAGGCACACAAGCTGAAATAACTTTTTAGCTTTTGTCACATGCTGTATCACTGTCCTTAGTACTAAATAATTACTACTGAAAGGGAGTCCTATATGTGAGTAGATACAGCTGTAAAGATGGATTCCCAACGCACAGTCTCTCTGGCATTGTCCATCACATTAACGGGATGTGATCCAGCAAATTACATTCCAGGCTCAAACTCATCCTGGTATCTAAGGGTTGGAGACATCAGGTCAGCAGACCTGCACCCACATGGAGAACAGCCTTGCACAATATTGTTTATTAAAATGTTAGAAGTTCAAATGCAATCGAACATTCCTCAGAAGGAAATAAATAAAACAAATTAACGACTCCAATTTCCTTCTCATAGGTTAGGCTGTAAAGATAAGAAACTAAACTGAAACAAATCTGAGGAATATTAAATGAGGTTTCTTAAAACTACAACGTGGATCATTCGAGGAATCTTAGAAAAAATATCTCTTTTTCAAGGCCACCTGTGTGACCTGTGTGCACCGGACACAACTGCTTCAATGTGAACCACAGTGATGGGGGCAGTGCAGCTTCCCAGTATACATATCCTCGTCCCAAGTCAACAAAGCTTCATTCCCATCATTCTCACTGGGCCAGTGTGCTCCTAAAACTAACTTTCTGCCCCTCTGGCCTACCCTGGGGATATCATGAGGAGGCACAGATGAAGCTGACCCTCCAAAGATTTCCCCTTCCTCTTCTCCTGCCTTCTGAACTTTCTCTGTATCTTTGGGCATCTTTTCCAGGAAATAAACTTTGAAGTCACCCCCTACCTACTACTATATACGTGTGCACACACATGCATATATACACACGTGTACACACACACACACACACACAGAAGATGTTGTGAATCTCAAAAGCAAAGAGAAAGAAGCTAAGGGTAATGAATAAGTAGTGACCAAATGAAGGCTTGAGAAGCTAGCTCTGAAGTTTATACTGTACTTACTGATACTGAAGATGAGTTGTTATAATTGCCATTTTCCTTAAACTCTGTATACAAAAACAAACAAACATAGAAATATGACTGTCCACTTCATGGCAGCAAAACAAGCTACACTGTCCTTAGAAAACCTGACTCTTAAAAGAAAAGACTTCTTACATCTTCTGAGTGCAAGATGGCATCTTCCTGCAATACCATGTTTCGAGCTGCCTGACCCAGCAGCTGAAAGACAAAAATAAAAATGGTCATAATCAACACAATTTCCAAACTTCCTGCAATCTTCCTAGTGCAGCTGCTGCACCCCTCCCGCCCTCCCTACTGCACATACACTCAAGATGTAATGGAGGCTAATTTTCCATTTGTTCATGTTGAGAATGCATTTCCTTGGCTCCATGGCAAGCCTGGCACGGTTTTGACATCTGTTCTAAAGGCCACTGCTTCAGAACAGAAGCACTCTGAAACTGCTGAGCTTTCCACATGGCTCATTAGCCAAGCGCTGAGACAGGGACTCTTATCCCCCACTTCCTCAGAAGATTGGAGTTGGGGGGGGGGAGGGGCGGTCAGGACAAAAGGTGAGGCTGAGAGTCACAAAACTTCAGAGTTGGAAGAGACCCCAGAGACCATCTAGTCCACCTGGTTCCTAACCAAGGATTTCCCCTACAATATTCCTGAAAAAGAAATGGTCATTCAGCCTTCATTTGAAGACCTCTAGTGGGTGGGCAGGAATGGTCCTCCCCTCATGAGGCAGCCCCCTCTACTTTTTAATAACTCCAGTTCTTCAATTTTCCTCTACATCAAGTCAAAGGTTGCAACTTAAAGGCTCCCAGGATGACAGATTTAGGATCTGAAGAATCCCGGAGGCCAGCTAGTCCAAATCCTTCATTTTTCAGATAAATAAACTGAAGCCCAGAGATTGGCACAAGGTCACAAAGGTCATAGATGACACTTGGTACTTTAAAAAAAGGTAATTCCTCTTCTATGTGCCTATTCTTCCAAGCCTTGAAGACAGCTTTATGCTCCCCTAGGTCTTGCCTTTTTCAGGATAAAGATCCCTAGTTCCTTCAACCAACGCTCACAAGTGGCGTAGGGCTCTGCACACAAACCTTTTGGCCTAACATGCTGTAGTTTCCCCTCTTAGCACACTGAGTCTCCAGACACCAAAAATGAGCTCCGAAACTCCCTTATACATTCTCCTGGGCACAAGGAGACTGAACATTTCACCAGTGCCACAGCCACGATCGGTACCTCATTTTCCTTCCCTTTGTTGCAATTTTTAAATGGCCAATTTTGAGCCCCCATAGAGGCTTATGGGTAGATGACCCATGGAAGAGTTCTTCCAGCCAGAAACTTTGATGTCATAGGCCAAAAGGATTCATTTATTCAGCCTGATGCAGTGGAAAGAACAATAGATTTGAAATGAGAGCATCTGGGTTCAAATCATGACTTTGCTAACTTAGTGAGCTTGGGTAAGTCATGTCCAGTTCTAAATTCTATATAAATGTGAATATTACTGATAATATTACTTTACTCCAGTTGTTTCCTATGGTCTCCAGGATCAAATAAAATGATTTGGTTGGCATTCAGAAAAAAGCCCTTCATAGCCTAGGCCCCTCCTACCTTTTTAGTCTTTTACACTTCACTTACTCCTTACCTTATATTCTTTGATCTGGTGACACCAGCTTCTGGCTGTTCCATGAACAAATCACTCTATCACACTGAACTTAAAGTCAGAAAAGCAGGATTCAGGGCCCAGCTCTGCTTCTTCCTAGGTGATCCATCTAGGGGCTAGTCATTTCACCTCTGATCCTTAAATCTCCTCTTCTGTAAAATGGGTATCTGTCCTCCATGCCTGGAATGTCCTCCCATGTTACTCTGACTGCTGACTTCCCTGTCTTCTTTTAAGTCCCAATTAAAATCCCACCTTTTACAATAAGCCTTCCCCAACCACTTAATTTCTTTGCCTCCCCTCTGAGAGTTATTTTCTATTTATCCTGTATTATTGCTTTGTATATATTTGTTTGTACGTCGTCTCTCCCACTGAATGCTCTGAGGGCAGGGGTAGCCTTTTCCTCTTTTGGTATCTCCAACGTTTAGCACAGTAGGGGCTTAATAAATGTACTGATAGTATTCGCTGATTTTCACAACAACCCAATGAGGCAGTGAATATAAATAGTGTTATATCTTCATTTTACAGAAGAGGAGATTTAAGGATCAGAGGTGAAATGACTAGCCTCTAGATGGATCACCTAGGAAGAAGCAGAGCTGGGCCCTGAATCCTGCTTTTCTGACTTCAAGTTCAGTTTTCTCCCTAGTACACTATGCTATCTAAGTCAAGGAGCCCAGAAGCTAGAGGGAAACCAATTAAATGTTAACAGTAGGTCCAGGAAAGAAGAGCCCATCTATTAGCCAAGGATTTAATCCTCAGGAAAGCATAAATCCTTCCTGGCGATGCAAAAAGGGACAGGAATGGTTGCAGGACAGGGCGCCTGCGGTGAAGGGAAGGATTCAGGGGCCAGAGGGGATGGCCAGTCTATCATATCCAGGAAGGCGTGCACATGGAAAACATCCTGCAAGTGCAGACCACGTGGTCCAAGGTCCCTGCTCTTTAAGGACCAAGGGACGCAGGGCCTTGCACATGGGGAGCACATTATAAATGTGGGCTCCATACAACTGGGCAAACCCTTTCCCATTTCTAAGCCAATTTCCTCTTCCCTGCAGGGAGCCTCAATGAGCTCTAAGGTCACTTTCAGTTCTAACATTCTTTACTCCCATAATCCTAATGAACAGGCTCGGACCAAGAGATGTAGTGCAAAGAACACTAGACCAGGAGTCAGAACCCCGGAGTTAAGGTCCTCTACTAGCTGTGCGACCCTGGACAAGTCACTTAACGTCTCTGGGCTTCATTCACGAAACGGAGGACTTGAGATGCTCTCTGAGATCTTTTCCGTCTTCACTCACAAGGTGAGCCATTGACCACAGATGATCTCTGGGATCTTCTCCTTTTAAATCTAATGATCCTATTATTACCTGGAGGAATGGCCTAGGCGGCCCCTCAAGTCCCTTCCAATTCTGGGACTCCTTAAAGCGCGCGCTCTCTCTCTCATGATCTATCCACACAGTAGCCACGCCCACCACGTCTCTCCCACTCCTCAATGGACTTCAGTTCCCAGGATGCACCACTTTATCGCCAGGTATCACAACCAGCTACGGAAGAGGGTTGGGGGGGGGGGGAAAATCGGACGACTACAAATCCCAGCATGCAGCGCGGCTCCCGCTTCCCCAGCGTTCGCCCAGGGGTTTCCTTCCCCATCCCCCTCGCCTGCAGCAGCCTTCTGCCTCACCTCAGAGCTCCGTGAGCCCTTCAGCACCTGCTTGGTGAGGGCGATCACGTCGGTACCGCAGGCATTCACCTTCTCGGTGAGCAGCCCCTTCACCGACTGGCCAAATCGTGACTGAGGATCGGGCGCCCCCGCCGCCATTGCGGTGGATCGTCAATGGCTCCGTTGCCGCAACGGCAAGTCGCTGGGACCAAGACAAGCGGAAAGCAATGTGAATGGAGACAGGATCTAGGGCGCATGCGCCTGGATCGGCCGAGCTTACCTGCTGTGTGTCTTTGCGAGCATCCTCAGACCAATTTGTCCTGCATCCTTTACTCGATGGAAGAAGCAGTAGTTACGCCTCCTTGTTCAAGGCCAAAGTGAATAGCCACTGCGCACAGCTGTTCGTGACTGTAAATGGGAAAAGTTTTAACAGTGCATCCCCCTCCCTCTTATTAAGTCTATTAGCTACAATACTTTGTGGTAGGCTGGGAGACAAGACATGGCAGGCCTTGCCCTCGTGGAGCTTACAGTCTAGGAGCAATGCAAAGTAAAATGCAGTAAATGCAAAGGGCGACCTACAGAGTGCTGTGAAATGAAACAACAAGACTTCCCCTTAAATTGGAGGGTCGAGGAAAGCTTCATTATGGGAAGACAGGGAGGATGTTCCAGGTTGAGAGATCCGTCTTAGATAAGGGAGTTGACCTAGGGTCAAAACCTAGGGTTCAAATCCCAGTTCAGATATTTGATAGATATGTGACCCTCAGTAAATCTCTAAATCTCAGTTTCATCTGTGAAATGAGGATAGCAATAGCACCTACCTCTCATTAGTTGTGAGGATCCAATGAGACAATACATGTAGAGTTTTGCAAACCATAAAGTGCTTTATAAATGTCAGTTTATAATAATAACACTACTCCTGTCTTCTTGGTTAGACCATTGTAATAACCTAACTGGTCTCCACATTTCTGATTTCTACTCTTTTCACACAACTGCCAAACTCATCTTCCTAATGCACAGATGTGATCATATCACTCACTCCCTTGCTTAAAAAACTTCTGTAGCTCCCTACAGGATGAAATGCAAACTCTCCTTACCTTAACTTGGGATTTACTGGTTAGATTTCTTTCTTTCTTTCTCTTTGCTTCTTTTCTTCTCTTTCCTTCCTTCCTTCCTTCTTTCTCCCAGTTCACTCTGAAGCTCATAGAGTGGACCACAATAGGTCCCTGCCCAAGCTCCACTTAATGGCTGTATTTTGGGCCCTCTTGGCTTAGAGTGAACTCAATGGTAACTTTCTCTTTGGCACAGCAACCCTGAGGGTCTTCCCCTTTCAGCTTTATTTTTCTTTTTTTCTAATTAAAGGGGCCATACCTTGGCTTACTTTTTCTTTTATTATTTAATATATTTAGTTTTCAGCGTTGATTTTCATAGGAGTTTGAATTACAAATTTTCTCCCCATTTCTACCCTCCCCCCCACTCCAAGATGGCGTATATTCTGGTTGTCCTGTTCCCCAGTCAGCCCTCCCTTCTGTCACCCCACTCCCCTCCCATCCCCTTTTCCCTTTCTTTCTTGTAGGGCAAGATAAATTTCTACGCCCCATTGCCTGTGTATGTTACTTTCTAGTTGCATGCAAAAACTTTTTTGTTTTTGTTTTTGAACATCTATTTTTTAAAACTGAGTTCCAAATTCTCTCCCCTCTTCCTTTCCCACCCACCCTCCCTAAGAAATCAAGCAATTCAACATGGGCCACATGCATATCATT
>CM053624.1:84471129-84508657 GCA_028646595.1 Phalanger gymnotis
TGGAGGCTTGTGTTCACAATACTGGAATGGGGAAGTTGGTTGGCTAATTTGTTGCTCTGGGCCCTGAATAAATTTTTTGATGCCTTCTGCTTGGAGAGTTCTGTATACCCAACGATTTCGAACCATTCAGATATTTGTGATCCTTTTTGAGATCATAAATTCGGCCTTCCTACTACAGCAACCCAACGTCAAGCAAGTCTATTGGAGCCATTTTTCTAATAATGTGTGCTCACATCATGTCTCTGTGTCACATTTTGGTCATTCTTGCAACATTTCAAATTTTTGTATTAGTATTATTACATCTGTTATTGTGATCTGTGATTAGTGATCTTTGGATTGAAATTGTTTGGGGGATTCATGAATTACACCCATGTAAGACAGAACTTAATAGATGTGTTCTGACTATTCCATGAACCAGCTGTTCCCCAATCTCTCTCCCTCACCTTGAGTCTTCCTATTCCCTGAGATACAACATTGTTAGGTCAGTTAAGAACCTTCCAATGGCCTTTAAGTGTTCAGGTGAAAGAAGTCAATCAATGCAGCAAATTTTATTGTTTTATTTTAAGAAATTGCCACAGCCAGCCCAGCCTTCAGCAGCTACCACTATGATCAGTCAGCAGCCATCAACATTGAGGCAAGACCCTCCATTAGCAAAAAGATTACAACTTGCAGAAGGCTTAGACAATGGTTAACATTTTTTGGCAATAAAGTATTTTTTAATGAAGTACTTTTTCTTTAGACTTAATACTATTGCACACTTAAAAGACTACAGTATAATGTAAACATAACTTTTATATGCGCTAGGAAACAAAAATTCATGTGACTTGCTTCATTGTGATACTCGCTTTATTTCGGTTGTCTGGAACCAAACCCACAATATCTCTGAGGTATGTCCGTACTTCTGTAACATCTCTCTCATAAGCCCCCTTCTCTCCCCTGACATTCTAAAGCTCTAAGTCCTGATCACTTCATGCCTGGAATATTGGAGTAGCCTGCTGGTTGATCTCCCTACCACAAACCTCTCCCCATTCCAGGCCAACTTCTGCTCAGCTGTCAAGATAATCTTCCTAAAGTGAAGGTCTGACCATTTTACTCCCTCATCCTCCTCAACTCAGTAAATTTTAGTAGTTCCACCAGGATAAAATATAAAATACTGTTTAGAGTTTAAAGCCCTTCCTCACTTGGCCCTTCCTTACCTTTCCAGTCTTCTTATGTCTTATACCCCTCTACGTCCTGTGTCTGGAATGTCTTCTGGCCTCCCTGGCTTCCTTCAAGTTCCAGCTAAAATCCCACCTTCTACAGGAAGACTTTCCTGATCGCTCGTTAATCCTAGTGCCTTCCCTCTAATTATTTCCAATTTATTCTTCTTATATCTTGTTTATACAGAGATGTCTGACAGTTTCCCCCTTTATACCGTGAACTCCTTGAAAGCAGGGACTGTCTTTTACCTTTCTTTGTATCCCCATCATTTTGCACAGTGCCTGGCAATTTGTAGGCATTTAATATTTATTGACTGATAATTTTTTTGAATCATACATTGGGCACATGAACTGGGCACATTTTTCTCTATAATAAAAAATATTACTATGAACAATTTTTTTAAACAAAGACATCTTTTTTTTTCCTTTCAGTAACATCCTTAGGATACCATCCTTGCAGTCAGATAACTAGGTCAGAAGGTATAAAAAAGTTTTGCATCTTTTATTATATAGTGTCACATTACTTTCCAAGACGATTGTATCAGTTCACATGAGCAGTTGAACAGTGCTGATTCTTCACAGTAACACCAACAAGGAATTTTGTAATTTTTAACTATAATTGCCAATTTGATGGCCATAAGGTTATATCTCAGAGTTGTTCATTTTCAGAGTTGTTTTCATTTCTTTCATTATTGGAGAGTTTTAAAATTCCATCAGCTGTTTATTGATCATTTGTGTTTCTTATTTCAAAAATTACCCACATCCAGTTACTTTGCTTGCAAGATGTGTGGGGATACATATCAATCTCTTTTTAGGTTCAAAGAATTAACTGCACAAATACAAGCCTGGAGAAATCTAGATGGGTAGCAACTTGTTGTTCAGTCATTCCAGTTGTGTCTGGCTCTTTGTGACCACATTTGGGGTTTTCTTGGCAAAGATCCTGGAGTGCTTTGCCATTTCCTTCTCCAGCTCATTTTACAGATGAGGAAACTGAGGCAAACAGGGTTAAGTGACTTGCCTGGGGTCACACAACTAGCAAGTATCTAAAGCTGTATTTAGACTCTTCCTAACTCAGGCTCAGCACTCTACCCACTGCACTATCTGGCTGCCCACAAGTAACCAGTACTTTATGTTAAAAAGCCCTGGAGGAACTTGGAAAATATACATAATGACTACAACAAAAATAGAATCAAAACAAAAAATAAATGGGTATAATTATAATTACCAAACTTGGTCCCAAAGAAGAGATATGAAAATGCATTTCTATCCATTTTTTGCAGAGGTGAGAGACCAAGGATATGAAACGCTGCATATTGTGTCAAGCTTGGTTAATGAATGGGTTAGTTTTATTAAACTATAATTTTTGCTCTTTTTTTTTTCTTTGCTATAACTGATGGCACTCTGGTTGGGTGAGGGAGAAGAGCTATATTAGGAAACGAAGGTGTAATAAAACCAAAAGATAAAAAAATTATATTTTTTAAAGAAAAAGACCTCAGAGTTTCAGTGTTCCTTCCATCTCCTTTGCTCCATTCCTACTATCGACATGGTCTGGGAAATGTATCACCTCTTGTCTTGAGTACTGCAATGGCATTGTGACTAGTCTCTCCTCCTCTAATACACCCCGTTCACGATGCCAGACAAATCTTCATAAAGCACTGCTTTCAGCAGGGCCCTGCTTATTCACAGTTGTCCAACAGTTCCCCATGATGAAGTTGTTATTGATTCATGTCTGACTTTTTGTGACCCCATTTGGGGTTCTCTTGGCAAAGATACTGGAGTGATTTGCCATTCCCTTCTCTAGCTCATTTCACAGATGAGAAAACTGAGGCAAACAGGATCAACAGGGTCACACAGTAAGTATCTGAGACTGGATTTGAACTCATGAACAAGAGCCTTCCTGACTCCAAGCCCAGTGCTCTATCCACTGCGCCACCTAGCTGACCTCATGATAAAATACAAACTCCTTAAGCATTCAGTCCAGCCCCAATCTAACTTTCCAGACTTACCTCCTACTGTTCCTACGAATTTTCTGATCCAGTTGGGTTAACATCCTTACTGTTCTTCAAAAGAACAAGAAATTGAGGAGACTGGAGGTTAAAGGTAGAGGGAGACAACAAAAAAAGCTCTATTGATCCAATTCAATTTAATTCAACTGCTAAGAACAGTTACTAAGTGCCAAGCACCGTGCTAGATGTTAGAGATGGGGATTTGTTGTTGTTCAGTCGTGTCCGACTCTTCGTGACCCTCTCTGGGGTTTTCCTGGCAGAGATATTAGAGTGGTTTGCCACTTCCTTTTCCAGCTCATTTTACAGATGAAGAAACTGAGGCAGAGTAAAGTGACTTGCCCAAGGTCACACAGCTAATAAGTATCTGAGGCCAGATTTGAACTCAAGAAGATGAATCTTCCTGACTCCGGGCCTGGCATTCTATCTACTGTGCCACCCGGCTGCCAGGGATGGAGATACAAAGGCCAAAATGAAACATTCCCTACCCTCAAAGACCTTTTATTCTATTGCCTCTGCTTTTCTTTCCATATGCCCTGAGCTAACTTTAGCACAGTGTTTTTCATGTAGAAAACAATAAATGCTTTTCCCTTCTTTCATAAGGGAAACAATATATACATTGAAAAATAAATTATATATATGTACATATATATACACACATACATACATACATATACACATATGTGTGTGTGTGTAGTAATTCCAGAGAAATGGTCCTAGTACTCAGAGTGATAAGGATGGGCCTCTTTTAGGAGGCAGCACTTGGGCTAACCTTTTATGACAAGAGAGAGAGCTGATGTGAGGCTCCAAGGGACACAGAACAGGTATCTCTAGCCTCTTCTCCCACTTCCCTCCCACCCCACCATTCTCCAAGAGAGACTTTCATTCCTGCCAGCAAGGGGAGCAAGAGATTGGGACCAGAGGCTGCTCCACTCTTCTCAGGGAGAGGGGTTACCAGTCTAGAATTGTATCCATCTGTTCCCTTAAATAAAAATAAATAAAAAGTCTAGGGGATATGATTAGATTTAAACTCTCTTCTGATCACTTTGTCATTTTAGGGGAGGAAGCTCTATATCCAAGGCTCTCCATTTAATTACCAATTGCACAATGAATACACATAGCAAATGGCCAAGGCACTCATTTATCCAGACCACGTCAAAACAGAAGCCAGAAAAGGTATACACAGAAGAATACAGACCAAACAATACAAAATGAAGGTGCTCTCTCCCACGGGGATCGAAATAACTTAGCTCACCTGAGAGAGTGTCCTGGATTACACCCAAGAAGAAATTTCCCAAAATCTCTAGAATAGCAAGCTGGGAATGGGGACGTGATGGAGACAGCGAGCTCCTCTCGTGGCTTCCCAGAGTCTTTTCCTTCAGCAACCTGAAGTGGAGTTGACCTCTTCTATCTTCTTTCTTGAAGCTGGAAGCCAGAAGCACCTGAAGTGACTTCATGCTTGCAGTCCTAGCGAAGACTTGAAGCTTGATGAGTCCTGAAGGAGGACTCAAAGGGAACTGGTGCCTGAAGAGTCCCAAAGAAGATGTGAAGCATGACTGGAGAAGGCTGGAGCTGCCCTTCAGGCAGGGCAGAGTCTTCATCTCTGCCAATAAGGAGAGTGTTCCATACCAATGGGCTTTGGAAACAGGGGTTATACTTCGAAGGAAGCTAAGGATATGAGGTAGAGTTGAAGGGGGAGTGCATTCCAGGTATGGGGGACAGAGGGAACATTAAGCAAAATAGACTGATGGTTGAGTATGTGGAGGGCAGTAATGTGCATCAAGCCTGGGAAGATAGTCTGAGGCCAGGTAGTAGAGGCCATTAAAAGACAAATGGAGAAGTATGGTATTTTATCCTAGAAGCAAGAGGGGATTCTGTGCATGGCACAGTAGAAAGAATACTGGATTTTTGAGTCCTGGGCCTGGGGTTCAAATCCCAGCTATGCTACTTATTATGTGACCTTGGGCAAGTGACTATCTCTTTAAGCCTCATTTTTCTCACATGTAAGATAATGGGATTGGGCTTAATGACTTCTGTGTTCTCTTCCAACTCTAAATCAGCAAAAAGCACTTAACTTAAGGTCTAAAATAGAGGTGACATGTTTGTAATCTGCCTTATTTTAAGCAATAAGATCCATAACTTACCTGGGTGATCACAATCTCCTTGTTCTTGTCCAAAGGTAAATGTTTCCTCCCTGAGACCAAAAGTATAATCTCATGATCACACTGGCCATTGCCTCCTGAAGTCACATGTACATACCCAGGGATCTTACATAATTCTCTATATCCAATTCCATTTAAGAAGCATTTTTTAAATTCTCAATAGGTGCCAGGCACTGTGTTAGGTGTTAGGTGTATAAAGATAAAAACAAAACCATCTCTGTCCTCAAGCAAATTCTCTTGAGGCATTCAATGTATAAGAAGATAGGTAAATATAAATTGCATCAAACATATATGAGGACAAATGTTCCCAAAAAGACTACCTCATCGATCAGTGGAAAAGATAAGGTACAAAATACATAATAGTAAACAATCACGGTAATCTAGCTTTTGATAAACCCAAAGATCTAAGCTTTGGGGGTAAAAACTCAACATTTGACAAAAATTGCTGTGAAAACTGGAAAGCAGTTTGGCAGAAATTAGTCATAGATTAACATCTCACACTGTATACAAGATAAGGCCAAAATGAATAAACAATTTAGACATATAGGGTGATATCATAAGTAAATTGAGGAGCATGGAAAAATGTACCTGACACGAAGAGTTTATAATCAAACAAGAGATAGAGAAGATTTTGGGAAGTAAAATAGATAATTTTGATTACATGAAATTAAAAAGCTTTTGCACAAACAAAACTAATGCAGACAAAATTAGAAGGAAACCAGGAAACGGAGAAAAAAACTTTGATAGCAAGTTTGTTTGATAAAGACTTTATTTCTCAAATATATAGGGAACTGAGCCAGATTTATAAAAACAAAAGCCACTTCCCAGTTGATAAATGATCAAAGGATATGAACAAGCAATTTTCAGAAGAAGAAATCAAAGCTATTAATAGTCGCGTGAAAAAATGCTCTAAATCACTACTGATTAGAGAAAAGCAAATTAAAACAACTCTGAGATACCATCTCAGATCTATCAGACTGGCTAATAAAACAGAAAAGGAAATGACAAATGCTGGAGGGGATATAAAAAAAAATTGGGACACTAACGCAGTGTTGATGGAATTGTGAACTAGTCCAACCATTCTGGAGAATAATTTGGGAACTACACCAGGAGGGCTACAAAACTGTGCATACCGTTTGAGCCAGCAATACAACTACTAGGTTTGTATCCCAAATTGATAAAAAAAAAAAAAGGGAAAAGGGCCTATTTGTAAAAAATATATATCAGCTCTTTTGTGGTGGCAACAAATTGGAAGTTGTAGTATACAATTGTGATGGTATACTATTGTTCTATAAGCAATGACAAGCAAGATGGTTTCAGAAAAACCTTAAAGACTTACATGAACTGATGCAAAGTGAAGTGAGCAGAGCCACGAGAACATTGTATACAGTAACAACAATATTATAAAGATGATCAGCTGAGAAAGACTTAGCTACTCTGACCAAAACAATGATCCAAGACAATTCCAAAGGACCTATGATGAAAAATGCTGCCTCCAGAGAAAGAATTGATAAACTCTGAATGCAGATTGAAACAAACTTTTTTAAAACTTTCTTTATTTTTATCGTTTTATTTTGTTTGTATTTTCTTATGCAGCATGGAAGATATAGAAATATATTTTGCATGACTTCACATGTATAACTGATATAAAATTGCTTGCCTTCTCAAGGAGGGGGGAGGGACATGGGGGAGGGAGAGATTTTGGAACTCAAAATTTTAAAAAATGATTGAGAAATATTTAACAAAATAAAAATAGTTTTGAAAGGACTATCACACTATAGAGCAAGCCCTCAGCCCAACAGGTCGTCTTTAACAAAAGAAAGCTTTGCCCTTCAGTCCATCTTGGACAAGATGACCAGATCCATTGTCCTGAGGGCACTATGATCATATTACTCCTTCTTTTAAGTAACTTCCATGGCACCTCTATTTAAACCACATCAAGCACAAGCTCCTTAGCCTGGCACTCAAGTCCCTCCACAATAGAGCCCCACTTTACCCTATGTTCCATTCCTCCTCAACAGAAGCCCTTCTCTGCAGCTGGACTGATCTTTCTATTCCCAGCACAGGCCAGTTTCATTGCCACCGTGACATCTTTCCTCATGCTATTTCCCTTCCTTGCTAATGCTCTAGATCAGAGATTCTTAATTCCTTTTCATGTTATGAATCCTTTTGGTAGTGTGGTGACACCTAAAAAACCCCTTCTCAGAATGATGTTTTTAAATGTATAAAATAAAATACATAGGATTACAAAGGACTTGGGAGTCAAGATGGTGGAGTAAGTAGCAAATTGCTATAACTCTCCCATATTCACCTCCAGACAACCATAAAATAATGCTCCAAAGTGAATCCTGGAACAGCAGAACCAGCAAAAAGGGTGAAACAATCTTTGAGCCTAAGAAACTTGGAAGATTGGCAGGAAGGGTCTTTTCACCTGGGTAAAGGAAGAACACAGTCCAGGACAGGAGGCATCCCAGCAACCCAGCAGCAAGTCCCACCTCAGCAAACAAGTACGGCCCCAGTGTGGTGGAACAGGCAAACTCCAAAACCAGGACCCCCCACATGCTTCAGCATAGCCAGGGGAATGGGCAGATTCCAGAGTAGCTCCAGGCAAACAGGTAACCTCCAACAGCCAGACCTCCACATGCTTCTACAGCCTCTAGCAGCACCAGCCACCCCCCACCCCACCCCCTCAGTACAGCACCAGACATGAGATTCCACTGTGGGCCTCAGGACAACATCAGAGCAGCACTAGGTAAATAGCCAAGACCTGCAGCCCCTGGAACAAGAAGCCTCAGACAGTGCCCCTTCCACCCTGGGAGTAGAGCTTCAATTTAAAAGAAAGGAAAAAGGCCAAAAAAGAGGAGCAAAAAACAACAAAAAAAGAATTCAACCATAGAAAGTTATTATGGTGACCAGGGAGATCAAGACACAAACTCAGGAGATGACAACAATGGCAAAACAGCTATGGGCAAAACCCCACAGAAAGACAGGAAGTGGTCTCAAGCCCAGAAAGAACTCATGGAAGAACTCAAAAAAGGAGCCTAAAAATCATATAAGAGAGTTAGAAGAAAAATGGGGAAAAGAAATGAGAGTAACGAAAGAGAATTATGAAAAAGGACTCAACACCTTTGGAAAAAGAAAACAACTGCTTAAAAAACAGAATTGGCCAAATGGAAAATCCACTAAAGAAAACAACTTCTTGAAAAGTACAATTGGTGTGCATACCCTTTGACCCTGCAATACCACTTCTAGGGCTGTATCTCAAAGAGATCATACAAACAGGAAAAGGAACTGCACGTACAAAAATATTCACAGCAGTTCTTTTTGTGGTGGCAAAGAACTGGAAATTGAGGGGATGCCCATCAATTGGGGAATGGTTGAACAAGTTGTGGTTTATGGATGTAATGGAATACTATTGTGCTATAAGAAATGATGAGTTGGCAGACTTCAGAAAAACCTAGAACGACTTATAGGAACTTATGCTGAGTGAGAGGAGCAGAAACAGGAGAACATTGTACACAGTTACAGCCACGTTGTGAGATGACTAACTTTGATAGACTTAGGTCTTCTCAGCAATGAAAGGTGCTAAGACAACTCCAAAAGGCTTGTGATACAAAATACTATCCACATACAGAGAAAGAATTACAGAGTCTGAATGCAGAACGAAGCATATTATTTGTGCTCTCTCTCTGTTGTTTTGTTTCATTTCTTCTTTCTTGTGGTTCATTCCATTGGTTATAATTCTTCTCTGCAACATGCCTAATGTGAAAATGTTTAATGTGAATGTATATATAGAGCCTATATCAGATTGCATGCCATCTTGAGGAGCGGAGAGGAGAAGGAGGAGGGGAAAATTTGGAACTCAAAAGCTTGTGGAACTGAATGTTGTAAACTAAAATAAATAAATAATTTTTTAAAAAAGCAAAATTGGCCAAATTTTTTTAAAAAAGTACAAAAGCTAATTGAGGAAAACAACTCATTAAAAGTTATAATTGGGCAAGCAGAAGCTAATGGCTCTGAGACATAAAGAATCAATCAAACAAATTCAAAAGAATGAACAAAATAGAAAATGTTAAAAAAAAATGGGAAAAATAACTGACCTGGAAAATAGATCCAAGAGAGACAATATCAGAATCACTGGACAACCTGAATGCCATAATCAAAAGGAGGGCCTAGACAGCATCTTTCAAGAAACTATCAAGGAAAACTGCCCTGATATCCTGTAACCAGAAGGCAAAACAGGCATTGAAAGAACCCACCAATCACTTCAGGAAAGAGATCTCAAAATAAAAACTCCAAGGAACATTATAACCAAATTTCAGAACTATCAGGTTAAGGACAAAAAATGCTGCAAGTAGCCAGAAAGGAACAATTCAAATACTGGGGTGACACAATCAGGATTACACAGGACGTAGAAGCTGCAATATTGAAAAATCAGAGGGCATGTAACATATTCCAGAAGACAAAGAAGCTAGGACTACAAACAAGAATCACTTACCTTGCAAAATTAAGCATAATACATCAAGGGAAAAAATTTCATTCAATGAAAGATTTCAAGCTTTCATAAGAAGACCAGAATTAAACAAAAAATTTGATCTCTAATATCAAGACCCAAAAGAAGCATAAACAAAAAAAAGAGAAAATAAAATGTAAGAGATTCAATAGAGTTAAACTGTATACATTCCTACATAGGAAGATGATATTTGTAATTCTTAAAAATTTTATCACTAACAGTACAGCTAGGAGGAATATACATAGACAGAGGGTATGGGTATAAAGTGAATTTGAAGGAATGACATGAAAAAATTGAGGGATGAGAAAGAGGAGTACACTGGGTGCAGAAGGAAGGGAGAAGTAGAATAGGGTAAATTATTTTGCATGAAGAGGTGTGAAAGACCTATTACAGTGAAGGGGAAGATGGGAGGGTGGGGGTGGACATCGCTTGTAAGTAAGGACAACCTTATTCTCATCAATATTGGCTCAGGGAGGATACAATATACACAAGCAATTGAATATAGAAATCTATCTTACCCAACAGGGAAATAGGAGGGAAGAAGATTCAGTTAAAGAAGGGGAGGGACTGACAGAAGGGAGGGAAGACCAGGGGAGATGGTAGACAGAAGCAAAACACTGGTGAGAAGGGAAAGGGTGAAAGGAGAGAGAAGACAAATAGAAGGAAAAATAGGTTGGAGGGAAATACACAGTTAGTAATCATGACTGTGAATGTGAATGGGATGAACTCTCCCATAAAACAGAAGCAGATGGCAAAGTGGATCAAAAACCAGAATCCTACAATGTGCTGTTTACAAGAAACAGACTTGAAGTAGAGAGACACACACAGAGTAGAGGTAAGGGGCTGGAATAGGATCTATTATGCTTCAGCTGAAGCAAAAAAAAAAAAAAAAGCAAAAAGCACAGATAGCAATCCTGATCTCACACAAGCAAAAGCAAAAATAGACCTAATTAAAAGAGATCAGGAAAGAAACTACATCTTACTAAAAGGTACCATAGACAATGAAGCAATATCAATATTAAATATATATGCGCCAACAGGTATAGCACCCAAATTCTTTTTTTTTATAGCAATCCATTAGCTTTTATTATAAACGTACTTGATCACTTGGCTTCTATTTTCTGTATGCCAGTACAAAGCAGACTCTTTTACAAATTAAATACCTAAAAATTCGACAAAAATATTAAAATTTGATGAAAAACAATTATAAAAATCCTTAATCTCTCTTTTTAAGAAAGGAGGCAATCTTCTCCAGACCTGTTACACAACATTAATGTCGACAGTTTTTAGACTAGGTAACTAAGTTTATTTTGCTGTTAGCATACATAGTTCCTAGACTAATAGTTTTTGTTGGTATATAATTCAGTTAGTTTCCTGAATCCCACCTGATTGAAATGTAATCAACTATCTTTAATTTAATCTTAATTTACACTTACTTTGCATAGTTTGCAAGGGATAAAGAGTACACTATAACTAAATAGTGTTATTATAGTAGCACCCAAATTCTTAAAGAAGGTAAGTGAGGTACAGGAAGAAATAGACAGCAAAACTATACTAGTGGGGGATCTCAACTGTTCCCTCTCAGAACTTGATAAACCCAACCAAAACAATAAACAATAAAGAAACTAAGGAGGCAAATAGGATATTGGCATTACAAAGGAAACCAATTATATTGAAATAGTTACCAAATATTTTTTAAAACCAAGTTCTCAGACCCCAGGTCAAGAACCCTTGCTCTAACTTCTATCTGCCTTTCAGGGTCCTGTTAAAGCCTCAGTCCATAGTGATTTCTTCCTCTTCTGCATTGCTATTGCATCAATCACATTAACCACACATTTTAAATCATTCTGGTTTTGTGGTGTGTGTGTGTGTCTTGTTCCCCCCTAACAAGACTATAAGCTTTTTGAGAAGGAGCCCCACCTTTTCTCAGCATCTAATACACTGAGTTAAATATACCTGTTTGTTGATTTAAGGCTTACTGGAGAAAGCCTTTAGTGAGAGCTGCCATAGTTAATTCAGATCTGATTTATACTTCCCAAAAAAAGAAAACTCCCCAAACCAAATTGCATATCATTGTACAGCAGGTGTCTGGGGACCTTCCTAGGACAACTTCCCCCTCCCAACTGGGAACTGCAGGTGGGAGGTTACAGGACCCTGACCCCTGTTAGTGAAAGCCTCCACTCTCCCTCCTCCTCTTACTTCATCAAGGAAAAGGACTTAGGTCTGGATCAATTCCAGGGAAATCCTTCCTCAGGCATGTGATAAACACCACAAAAGTCAAGGTGATGAGCAGAGCTACCATTAAAAAGGCAGCTGGAGCACTGCAGGAGCCCCAGTGTGCCTGCCCGCTACTGCCCACATCCATCATAGCCTGGCTCATACTTCCTACATCTTTTCTCTCTAGCCATCCCAAACCCAGGATGTGGTGGTTCCTCATAATCTCTCTGCTGACCCTCCTATACTACATCTGGCAGAAGCTGGGGAGTTTGGGCAAGAAATATCCCATATGTTTGCCCCATCTGCCCATCCTGGGGAGCCTTCCATATATGAACTCCTCTGACCAGGCACACATCTACTTCACCAAGCTTGAGGAGAAGTATGGCCACATCTATGCCTTTTGGCAGGGTCCTTGGTATACTGTGGTAGTGAGCAAGTTCCCACTGGCCAAGGAAGTGCTTCTCAAGAAGGGCAAAGATTTTGCCAGCCGCCCCCGAATGGTAAGCATTTTGATGACTGCTGATAACTACTGGGAAGGGGGATCTGGGAAGAGCCATGCCTGACCTAGATCCTGGAGGTGGGAATGATGTTAGAAAGAGCTTCAGTGCTGTTTAATGGGGCAACAAGGGACATGTGCCCCTTTTTTCTGGACTTGGGTGAGAAGTAGCATGACAGAGTAGGCTGGGAATGAAGAGAACTGGGTGCTAGCTTTCATTCAGTCGGTGACTTGAGGAGCAACGTCAGCAAAATCATTAGACTTCTCTAGACTTCAACTTCATGGTCTAAAATTTGGGCAGGGATAGGAAGGGTGACGACATTCTCTTCTCTTTCTCAGAGAAAGCCAAAAAGAGTTTCTCTTGGTCTCTTCCAGATGACAATTTCTCTTCTCTTTTTGTTTCCAGCTCCTGCCTTGCTCAGTTTCCTCTCCCCTATCTCAGCCGTGGAGAACTCTGGTGGAAACTCCTTCCAGAGTTTCCCCATGAAGGTTAGAGTCAGTCGGGGCTGGAAAAGAGCAAAGGGGGAAGGAACTGAAGAGAGGGAGGCAGAAGCAAGGAGGATATGAGTTTGGAAAGAGGGGAGAAGGGGCAAGGGGAGGTCTAGGGCTGTAGTGTCATACTGGGGTCCTATCCCTCCCTGGGGACACCAACAGTTTGAAGAGCAGACACCTCCCCCAGAAGAGCATTCCTCCAATCGCTTAGTATCTGGCAATGGATCTGGGAGGAAGAGGACCTGACTGCTTCAGGTCCGAGCCTCAGCTCTGCTCTTTAATGACCTGTGTGTCTTTTAGCAAGTCACTGCCTCTTGATGCGCCTCGGTTTTCTCATTTGTAAAATAATGAGATTGGGCTACATCATTTCCAAGGTCTGTACAAGATCTTTGGGGCAGCTGGGCACAAAGCATAGGGCCTGGAGTCAGAAAGACTCAGCTCAGTGAGTTCATATCTGGCCAGCCTTAGACACTTACTAGCTGTGTGACCCTGGGCAAGTCACTTCAGCATTTGCCTCAATTGCCTCCTCAGTAAAATGAGCTGGAGAAATATATTTGCCAAGAAAACTCCAAACGGAGTCATGAAGAATTGGATACGACTGAAAAAACAACTAAACAACAACTTCCAGATGTAAATCCTATGATTTAGGACTTCTCTCTAATTTGTGATGTCCTCCCTCTTCTTGACAACTGGCTGCTGAGAACTCCAGCCTAATCAGGACTTATGTTCTCTCTACACTTCTTTTTCCAAGGCTGCAGAAGGGCTGGTCTAGGTTAGTGTACAATAGAGATGGAAAGATAGTAAGTAGATGGGACTGGGGATGAAAAAACCTACTTGGGTAGTATGGAGAGAGAACAGATTGGGTCAGTCTCCAGGTTCTAAGACTCTGGGTAGAAGACTATGAGCTGGCCTCCAGACTGGCCTCATCATGGATGTGGCTTCCAGTCATATGTAAGGTCCTTGAGGGCAGGAGCTAGTTCATTTTTGCCTTTATATCCCCAGCCCCTAGGCTTAAGTGCCTGGTACATAACAAGGCTTGCTGTGTGTCTCATTGTATGCCATACCTTCCCAGGTAAGGAGATTTCAGTCTAAAGGGGGAAGACAACACAAAAAAAATGCACAAATAAGATATAAACAGGGTAAGCTAGAGATGATCAACAGAGGGAAGGCACTAGCATTAAGAGGGATTTGGAAAGACTTGTAGAAAATGAGATTTTAGCTGGGACTTGAAGGAAGGCAGGAAGGCCAAGAAATAGAGATGAAAAGGAGGAGCTTTCCATGCATGGAAGATGGCTGGTGAAAATGCCCAGAGTCTGGAGATGGATTGTCTTGTTGGAGGAATAGCAAGGGATCCAGTTTCTCTCTCTCTCTCTCTCTCTCTCTCTCTCTCTCTCTCTCTCTCTCACTCTCTGTGTGTGCGTGTGTGTGTGGAGCAGGAGGGAAGGGAGGGAGAGTAAGATGTAATAAGAAAGGTAGGAAAGCTGCCAGGTTAGGAAGCACTTTGAATACCAAACAGGATTTCATATTTGTTCCTAGGGGTGACTGGAATTTACCAAATGGGGAGGAAGGAGGGGTGACATAATTAGACCTGCACTTTAGGAGGATCAATTTTTCAGCAGAGTAGAGGATGGATTGGAAGGGAGATTTAATTTAGGGAAACCAACCTGAAAGTTATTATAGAAGTTCAGATATGAAATGAGGGCCTAGAGCAGGGTGGTGGAAGTGTTGGGGGAGAGAAGGGAGCATATATGAGAGATGTTATGAAGGTAGAATTGGTAGAATTCAGGGGGAGGGGTGATGATGACACCTATGTTGTGCACCTGGGTTCAAAGTTTTTTGACTACTCTGACTACCTGATGGAAATCCGAGACTAGTGTCTAGCACCTCCCCTGGCGATGGCAAGTGGGGGGCAATTTGAAGGGATTAGAGAGTAACACACCCTAAATCCAATCTTCCCCTAATTCCACAGGTAACCACAGATATCCTGAGCGGCTCTGGCAAGGGAATTGCCTTCAGTGAGTATGGTCCCCAGTGGCGAATGTATCGGAAGCTAGTGCAGTCCACCTTCTCCTTGTTTAGGGATCGCTCCTCTCTGAACTTCGAAAAGATCAGTGAGTACCAGGACCAGGGGCTACTAGGGATCAGTAAGGAGGGGGCAAGGGCAAGGTGGGGAGGGCTCGGGCTCAGGCCTGACAGCAGCCACCCGTAAGGGGTAAGGGGTGACCCAGGCAGCTGCTGCCACCTGGTGGTCATCCTCAAACTGACTGTAGGGCAACATGGTAGTCTGGAGGGGCATCTTTGAAGGGTGGGCTTGTCGTTGAGGGGTGGGGTAGAGTCGGTCTCTGCCCTTCATTCTGGACCTCCCCAGCCCTCGTCCATCCTTTCCTTTCTCTATCTCCCTAGTCTGCCAAGAGGCCAATACTCTATGTATGTCCCTGGCCGACAGAGAAGGACAGAACTTGGACCCGGCTTTGAGCTGTTTTCTGGCTGCAGTCAATGTGATCTGCCAGTTTTGCTTCAGCAGTTCCTGGAAGCAGAATGATAAGGATGTAGAGGCCATGATGAGCTTCAGTGATTCCATCGTCAGAAGTCTGGCCAAGGACAGCCTGACTGATACATTTCCCTGGATTCAGGTAAGCGCTCCAGGGCCCTGCCCTGTAGTAGAAAAAGTAACAGGGAGGTGATGCCTCCCCCCTCCCCCTTGAGGATGAACTTGAGTCCACCTCCTCCAGGAAGCCTTCCTTTATTGTTAAAGTCCACACTGTGCTCTCCCTCCTCCAAACTGACACAGTTCTTACAATTTGAGCCACAGAGTCCAGCTTTGAATTATAGACTGCCCTGTGTTGTTTCATTGATTGAGTGTGTTTCTTTCCCTAACCAAACCAAAAGCTTCTCAATAGCAGGGATCACTGACTTCTTCTGCTTCCCCCCCCTCATCTCCCCCAATTGATGCCAAGAAGAAGGCTGGACGTAGAGCAGGTTCTAAAAAAAAACCAAACCCATACACTTGTAATGGCTAGGGGTGGGAAGGGGGCCACCAGGGACCCAGGCCTCTTCAACCTGGCTTCCCTAGCCAGGGTTGTCTGATGTCTCCACTGCTTGGTGGAGAAGTGTATACAGTAAGAAGGGAATCAAGACAAGTAAGATTCGTTGGGGAGATAGAACAGTATGTCAGGAGAGTCAAGGGCCCAGTCTCTGGAGCAGAGGGTGAAGTGAGGGAGACTGGAATTGGGGGCAGAGTGGGGAATCTACCCTCAAGACCCCTTCTATCCCTTCCACCTTTCTAGATGTTCCCCAACAAACAGCTGACACTGCTGAAGGAGAACGTCAAGTTACGGAATAAGCTACTGGAGAAAAAAATTAAAATTCGAAAGGTACATGACAGAACAGTGCGAGCTTGGAGGGAGTGGGAGAGGGGGTGGGAATGTTGTCAAGAACCCCTGTGTTCGCTACGTACGCTAAAGACAAGTCCAGCATGCCTTGACTGTGTTCCCCCTCCTGAGCACCAATTCTCAGACCTAGGCTGTGGGATACGGGGTGAAAGCTAAGAGGAAGAGGAAGATAAGGAGAAGGGAAGGGGCTCGGGGTTCTGGAGAAGGGAGATCCATTTCCCACCCCCATTCTCCCAGGAGAAATTCAACATAGATTCTGTCAACAACCTCCTGGATATGCTGCTGAAAGCCAAGATGAACAATAACAGCCATCTGACCCAAGAGCCAGAGATCACAGATGAGCACATCCTGATGACGATGGGTGACATCTTTGGAGCTGGCGTGGAGACTACGAGCAGTGTCGTCAAGTGGAGCATCGCCTACCTGCTGCACCACCCCCAGGTGAGACTGTCATTCATCCTCCTTGGTCCTCACTCCACCACCCCAGAAAAAGCTCAGGGAAATCTACCATCTATCTCCTCCCACCTCTGGGCTTCTGAAACGTAAACAATATGAAATGAGAAGCTGTAGTAGTGACAGAGAACTCCGACACTAATGCTGCTTGGGGCACCCAGACCCAACTGTTCGAGCAGGCATGTAAGAAACAAGCCCCTCCTTTCGATCCTTCTCCAAATGTTGAGCAGAGTCTTCAGGACAAGCCCTCTGGGACCCATGTCTACGTGCTCATGTCCCTGCTGTTTGCCCTGCAACTTGAGGGCATGTAACCCATGAGCACATACTCCATTGTCCCCATTCCATCCATCTCACAAGGGTAAAGCATCCACCTCAAGATTCACCCTCCCCAGGGGCAGCTCAGTAGAGCACCTGGAGTCAGGAGGACCTGAGTTCAAATCCGGCCTCAGACACTTGACACATGTACTAGCTGTGTCACTTAACCCCCAATTCCCCTGCCAAAAAGCAAAAAAAAAAAAAAAAGATTCAGCCTCCCTATCCTGGAAGTACACACACACACACACACACACACACACACACACACACACACACACACCCCTCCATATGATCCCCAGGTAAAGGAGAAGATCCAGAAGGAAATTGACCAGAAAATTGGCTTTACCCGAACACCTGTGCTCAATGACAGGCAACAACTTCTCCACCTCGAGTCCACGATACGTGAGGTACTCCGCGTACGGCCAGTGGCTCCCTTGCTCATCCCCCACGTGGCATGTACTGAGAGCAGGTATGCCCAATTCTCTTATCCACTTACTCTTAATCACCCGATGACCAATCAATCCATTAACTAATCCACTCCCTCTTTCCCAATTCACCCAATGGTCCACCCATCAATTAACCTACACATAACTACCTACTCATCTGCACTGCCATGGACAGACCTGGCCCCAGAGATAGGGCAGAAAACTTGGGATAGATGTTCAGAGGCCCATATTCCAATAGCCACAGCCATCACAGAACATTTGTGTATTCTTGCGTATGGACATGCATTCTCCTTCCCATATCAGGCTCACTAAGATGCCAGAGGGACAGGGAAAACCTTTACAAAGCTCACTGACTCCAATATAAATGACATAAGTTTCACAAAAGTATAGAATGTCAAATCTGGAAGGCCCTTAGAGCTCATGTAGTCAGTCTGACCTCCTCCACTTTATAGGTGGAGTACATCAAGTCCCAAAGATGTTCATTCTGGGGTGAGAATGGGTTGGACCAAGTTTTTATAGAGGTCAAAGAAGAGATAAAGGAGAAAGAGGGAATAAGTCCCAGGGAAGAAAGGGATTAAGTGGCTCCTCCAAATCAATTCAACAAATATCTATTAGGCATACCAGGTTCAGAACCTTGTGCTAAGTTCTGAGAAGGATAAATAAGAAATGATCCTTGACTTCAGAAAGTTTGTGATCTAACAAGAGATATAAGATCTAACAAGAGATATTTAACTATGATACAATTCAGACTGTGATAAGTGCATATGAGAAATATAGATCTAATGCTGTTAAGAGACCTCAGTAGGAGGAGATCACTTCTGGCTGTAGGGATTAGAAAAGGCTTCATGGAAGAGATGACAACTGAGTTGGGCCTTGAAGGATGGGAAGCATTATTGCAAGAGGCAGGTGGAGAAGGAGTGCATTATAAGCATAAGGAACAGTGTAAGCAAATATATGAAGGCAGGAAAAGACAAGATGTGTTCTGGAAGCACACTAGTTTGGGAAAACTGAAGAGTAAGTGAAAAGAAGTTTTGTGGGATGAGGCTGGAAAAGTAGGTTAGGGACAGACTGTGGAGTTCTCTGAATGCCACTAAAGAGTATGGATGTTATTCTCTAGGTCAATGGTCTCTAAATTGAGAGATGTGGCATGGCCCCAAGGAGGCGGTAGCTTGACCCCAAAGGGTGTGTGATCAACCAACTGGAGGGTGGAAAGATGGGTTACATTAGCAGTGTGCTTCCAATCTTCTCCCTTCTGAGCTGGCCAATCAGCTCTTGAGAGCAGTTAACCTAGCCTCTAACCACAATAGCTACAAATGTGCTACTGGGAAAGTCACCCAACACCACCACCAGCATATCCACCATCAACTTTTTTTTTTAATTGATAAGGGTGTGTAGTAGTAGTAGTAGTAGCAGTAGTTTGTTGTGGCTGCTCCTGTTGTTGTAACAATAATAATAAGAATGTTTAGAGACTACTGATCCAGGTAATGGGGAGTTACTGAAAATTCTGAGTGACAAATGCAGAGTTAACTTTAAGAAGATTACTTGGACCCTGGTGTACATTGGAGCATGGAAGGAGTGGCAGGGAAACCTGTTATGAGTAGAGGTGAGAAGTAATGAGAGTCTGAACTGGGTGTGCCCACGAGAAATGTCCAGAGGGCGAAATGATAGGATTTAGGAAATAATTGGATGGGAAAAGTGAGGGAGGAGGAGTCCAAAAGGACTCCAAGGTTTCAAATGGGTTGGCTGAGAGACTGATGGTGACAATAACAGAGAAGTCAGAAGGAGGAGCTGGTTTGGAGGGAAAAGTGGATAAATTGAGACTGTGATATTGTTTGCAACTTCAAAATGTAAGAAGTTCAGGAAAAGAGCTTGGCAACTTCCAACACCTGTAGACAATTCTAACCTGCAGGGGGAGGTACTGCTTTCAGGGTATACAATGGGTGACTTGGCTGTAGCTGGAAATGCTAATAGTAGACACTAGTCCCCTGGTCATTCTTCAGTAAGAGAGAAGGGATCCAATCGAATTGATAAAAGTGGAGATGTTCAGGGGGTAGAGGGAAATGTAGGTCTGGATAGGTGACAGAGTTTAGGGCTAGAACTATAGATCTGAAAGTCATCAATGCAATTGATAGCTGAAACCGAGAGCAGAGGGGGCACTGAAGGACAAAGTACAATTATCTCTTCCACATCACGCCAGTTAGGAGTGGGGCACCCTGGGGATCTGGAAAATTTTTGGCCTTCCCTTCATATCAGCAAAGTCTTTTTATCTTATGGGGTGTTTATAGTACCCTATTATAAAACTTGGGTTGATATTATATAATGCTAAACATTTATGCATTTCTGAGTTTCTAAACTTTCCCTGTGTCGCCTGCTGGCCTTCATGTGTCATCTATGGCTTCCACAAAACTCCCCCAAAATTCTGATTTAATTTCTTTCTTTAAAAAATTTAAGTAGACAACTATTTAGTATTTAATTTCTTACGCCAACCTGTGATACACCAAATTGCAATAGGGAACATCACAATGTGGAGAGTTGCAATGTGGAAGGGATAACTGTATAGAGAGAAAAAGTGAGGGTCTAGAACAGAGCCTAGAGGGATGCCTACATATAAAAGAAGGTTGTTGAAGAAGAATAGAAGAAAATAGAGGAAATTGTCAGAAGTAGGTGCGAATCATAGGCAGAGTCAAAGAAGCCAAAGGAAAATAGGGTGTTAAGATGGAAGTCAGGGTCAGCAGTGTCCAGGTTTGCCTGAGAAGAGACCACTGAATTTGGCTCTCTGGCTATTAGAAAGTCATTAGTGATCTTGGAAAGGTTAGTTTTAGTTAAGAAGTAGATGCTCACAGAATGCAGAGATCCCTAAGCATGGGAAAGAAGAGGAAAAAGAGGGGACAGCACCATGTGGAATGATGGATCTTCTCCTCACAGCATTGGAGAATACACCATCCCCAAAGGCACCAGGATCTATGTCAACCTGTGGTCCATCCATCATGACCCTACAGAGTGGGATGAGCCAGAAAAGTTTAAGCCAGGTGAGTCAGTCAAGTTAGTCACCTAGCACTGAGAGCAAGGGTCCCAAAACAAGGGACTCCTTGAACCCCTAGCACATCAAACCCAAATTTCTGTGGGGTGGGAAGTGGTATATTTTTCCATATTACTCTTCCTTGAGGTTGAGGCTGTTGCTTCCTCAATCTCAGGGCTGTCCGAGGGGCATCGTGTTTCCCTCTCCAAACCAGGAGTTCCCCAAGGGTAGTATGCTTTTAAGGAAGCTGGCATAATGTTTTATTTACAAAGGGAGCTTTGGTTCCTTTTGCTGACCCACTCACTGACTCTTCCACAGAACGTTTCCTGGACAAGAATAAGGAACAACTTATCGTACCAACCTCCAGCTACTTTCCCTTTGGATGTGGACCCCGGGTCTGTATTGGGGAGTTCTTGGCCCGGGCAGAGTTATTCCTCTTTCTAGCCTGGATCCTACAGAGATTTGACCTGGAAGTACCTGATGATGGAGAACTCCCCTCCTTAGAGGGGGAATATGGAGTGGTCTTTCAGATCACTCCCTTCAAATTAAAGTTTAAGCTGCGGAAGGCCTGGAGGGAGGCTCAGCTCAGTGCCTAGCCAATAATCAGATTCTCCTCCATCAGCACAGGAACAAGCATGAGCAAAGTGCAGAAGGAAGTGATGAGAAGTAGCTTTAATTGGAGATTGCCCTGAGACCCTCCAAAGCTGACCCTATCTCCTCAGCTTCAGGGAGGGAGGTATCTTTCCATTGCCTGTAGCATAGAATTCCTGCCATTAATTCCCTTTCCCGCTACATCCACTATACTCTGGAAAATCCTGCTTTTTCCTTGCATCAGCCTCAGCTCCAATCAGTAGGCCTGGGGTCTTTGTCCTGAATGATTTCTAACCTCCTGGCTTGCTGCCTCTACCTGTGATGGGTTTGTATGTCCAGTCCCTTTGGCCATTCTTTTCCTGTATTCCATGTCCCAATTGTAGCTAATTATAATTCAAAAGGCCAGGTGGCACCAGGCTTACCACCAGCACTGCCCAGGTTGGGGTTCTTGTCTTCCTGAAGGTTAGACTAAGACTTAGAACAGCTCTTCCTCATATTCCCTGTGAGCCCTCTCCAGCCCCAGAAAAACACAGGGCTCTCACAGCTATTATAACTGAAGGCTGAGCCCCTGCTAAAAACTTAGCCAACTCGAGACTAGGAATCCAGAATCTCTGCCATCACCCATGCCACACTTGGATGCTCAGGCCTTTTTAGAAGATTGATTCCAAGGCTCCCAGCCCTCCTTGAGCTAATCTATTATTGCAAGAGGACAAAAAAAATCCTTATCCTTGATGGGTCTTCAGTCCATGAAACAGTCAAACACATTTGTGCATAGACACCAGCACTGGGCTCTCAGCTCATCCAAACCTTTTCCTCTAATAGATGAGGACTACAGGAGGGTCACAGGGAGGCAGCCCTTCAGAATGGCGGGAGGGAGGCTGAGGTCAGGACCTAGGTGATAGAGGCATCTTCGAGACTTTAGTTGTATTGAATTGGACACACAATGGATATCAATGGTCCTACCTCCAGAAACAGACATCCACAGGAGAATCCCTGCCTCTGGGGGAGCAGGAGAGTGTCTGACACAGAGGCAAACACCTCCTTCTTGATTCCAAGTTAGAATCTTCTCCCACCAGAGAAGGAAGAGTTGAAAATTTAGTGCTGATGAGTTAGAGTCCCGGCTCCCTGCCACCTCAAAGTCCAAGCCCATCTTGGAGGAGCAATTCCTTTCCCCAAGTTTCACTATAAAGATAGTCCAAGAGCAGCTTAGAGAGCTGGACAAAGTACTTAAAAACTTGGGGCTAACCTACAGTTGGCATGGGTGAGTAACCTGGGCAAACACAACTGGTTAAGTTCTGCTGACATTACCACTGGGAAAAGGCTCCTCTTGGTCACTCTCTAGGGTCTTGGCTAGGAAAGGGGCTGCTGAAAGGTGCTGGAAGAGACAGCATGGTCACCTCCCAAACTTGCCCATTATTTGAGCTTTTACGAAGGGGCCAAACACCACCACAGCCCCTTGAATCAGTCCACCCTCCAAAGACAGACTCCTCAACCAGCTCTAGTCAGCTGCCCCACCCACCAGGTTCTTTGCCCAGAAGGACAAATGGGCTTTGAGGGGTGGTGAGATGGAAGGCAAGGGCAGGGTAGAATGAAGCATTTCAAATGTCCTCAGAATCTGAAACAAATAAAGCATTCTGCACATGTGTGATGACTAGTGGATCGGTCAAGCTAGATGAAATGTTCCCTTTTATGTGGATCAGCTTTAGAGGAGGGCCAGAGCTGACACCAGCTTCTCTGCTATGAAACAACCAAATGAGAATCTCATCCATTTAGAAACTCCCTCACCTCCTATACACACACACAAACACCCCACACCACAAACGCACACACACACACGCACCCTGCACCCAGGGATTCCTGAAAGCCAACTGGCCTCCTCAAGCCCTTGGCCTCATCCTCTATTCTACATTACATGCAACACTCAGTAATCAAGGACTCTCTAGACTGACCCAAAACCTCCTGATCATAGGAAACATCCCATGGAATTCAGGATGGACCATCCAACCAAGAGATGAAGCAACCCTCACAATTCTCAGCTAGGTATTCAAGCCTCTCCTTAGTCTGCTTCCAACCTACCTTTCCGGTTGTGTGTTATAGGACTTGGGTCTGATTCCCAAGATTGTGTTCCTTCCACTATACCATCCTGCCTTGGAGAGTCACATGCCATCCCTGAAATGACACGATGTATGTGGTTCTCTGCTTCCAAAGATGCCACTCCTGACCCACCACTGGCTGGTCTGACCCGCACTCTGTACCTTGTAATGGAGAAAGTCTATAACGAACTACCCACACACTCTTCCTTACCCCTTGTGAATAAGAGCCTGCATTTGTAACACTCCTGGGCAGGAAGTGAAGAGAGGGGCAGTCTGTGAACATCTGTGTGCAGCAGATCCATCTAGGGATTGGGAAGGGGAGAACCATGGCCTAGATGCCCCATTAGCTTCTTTGCTGCTTATTACCTTAAACATATACTGCCATTACAACCATTCCTAATACTGGACAGTCCTGGGGTGGGGGGAGTGTGGGAGCTGGAGCCAGCTGTACCAGCCCTCAAGAGGCACATGTTAAACCTTCAGTGTGGTCACTCAAAAGTCAGAAATCAGCAAATGCTACAAATCAGGTCTTAGTTTTCTCTTTTGTTGGTAGTCTAAGCTTAAGGAAGAGATGGAAAAAGCTATTAATAAGACATATTAAACTTCGAAGCATGTGGTGCTTTGGGGAGAGCCAACTGATAAACATTTGCCAGTACCCCCCTGACCAGACCTCACCTCACAGCGAGCCCTGCCACAATCACCTCCATCCTTTCCCATCCCTGAGCTTGATGCAGGCTAGGGGCTTCTGCTCCAGCTGTCTGAGTCTCCTGACAATGAGCCTGTTCCTGACCCCACTCAGATAGGGCTTCCATGTGTTGGCACTCTGCAAAGATCATCAGGATCCCTTGTGGTTTTCATCACATTCACAGGACTGTCTATATTGCCTTCAACTCTCTGTGCCTTCTGATCTCACGTCCTATTACTACTTTGGCCTGGGATTGGAGGATATTGTTAACAAGTTGTGGATTTCCTACTTTGGGCCTCAATTTTCTTATGTGGAGAAGGAGGGGGTTAAACCATCTTTAAAGCACCTTCTAGCTCGAAATGTCTTCTGTTCTTTGCTGGTTGCTTTAAAAAGTTTCCTTCAGTGGTTATCTATTGACTTCCCCCTTCCCTGACAGTGAGAGTCCTCCAGGGTTTCATAGACAGTTTGACTTTTTCTTTGATTTTTATCACTGTACACCATCCATAAGCGTTCATGGATTTAGCCATCTTGTATCAATCAACGACATACCAATACACCGGCTTTGGTTCACTTTTCTTTGTCCTGCTCAGCCTATAAGACACCTCTGATTAATGAACCCTAATCAATTCAAACTGAACATGGGTAGCATGGAACGGCTGCTCTTCATTCATCTTCCATTTAGCTATGACAAGGGAAGCTTTCATATCTGTCATATCTGGGAAACCTCTGGGCTAGGAAATGGGTCCAACATCCCCCCAGGACCCAATTCCCTTCAAGGAATCCCAGCATATCCAAACAACTGTCTTAGCCAAGTTAATTCCTCTCAGGGAGGCTTGTGACCCTCAGGTAAATCACTCTGGGAAGGCCCCTCAATTGGGACCTCACTCAGTGACCAAAAGCAGACCCAGGAAATGACCATAGTTATTTCTGTGCCTAACAAAGAGTTTGGAGATTCCTAGATCAGTTTTGCTTATGTTTTCCCTCTTCTTTCTCTTTTGAAGAATTCTTATTTTGTAGGATGGCTCCCTGGGAGAGGAGAAAGGGAGGAATACAGGGGGAAATTAGGTATTATGACAATAAAAGATATCAATAATTTTTTAAAAAGAAATTCTAATGGAGGGGTAAGGTACCTGAAGGCTAATCCAAGAAAACAGTCTGCTCTTTCCTCGCATCCTATCACGGATTTTGAATTGGAAGGGATCTTAGAGGTCATCCGTCTTGGATAAAGCCAAAATGCTACAATAGAGAAACAGCCAGTGGCGCACATGTCTGTAGCTGAAATGTTGGCTATGAGCCCCCAGACACAGCAGTCGGCTTGTGTAGACCTGGGGGGACTTGAAAGAAGGGGGAAATTGTTCATTTTCTTATATATTACTCATCTCCTGGCACTCTGGGGTCCCTGACCTACTTGCTGTTTTTCACACATGATGCTCCATGTCCCATCTCCAAGTCTTTGCACTGGCTGTGCCCCCTACCTGGAATGTTCTCCCTCCTCACTTCTGCTGTTTGGAATCTCCATCTTCCTTTAAGATTCAGCTCTACTATCCACTTTCAGAGGGAGAAGGCCTTTCCTGTCTCCAACCCCACACTCTAGTCTATATGTATTTGTTACTTTGGATATAAATTAACTTTACCCCCACCTCCTCCCTGCCCCTACCAATACCTGCTTAACAGAGCCCCGGGAGTGAAGGGGACAATGAAATCAAAACATAGTCTCCGTTAGTATGATCGATCCCTTGCTTCTCTGGCATTTGGACCCCCTGTGGAGTGACTGCAGCCTCTGCATTAGCAGTGCCCGAGTCGGGCTCTGCCAGCTGTCCACTGCTCTGACATACCAGACCAAGACAGAGGCCACTTGAACTGAGCCTGAGGTCTACAAACATTACCTGCCCCTGGGCTTGGGGATATGGGCTGACCTATCCCTGGCCCTCCTTGGTGGATAGAGTGCCAGGCCTGGAGTCAGGAAGACTCTTCTTCCTAAGTTCAAATTCAGCCTCAGAACCTGGGCAAGTCATTTAATGATGTTTGCTTCAGTTTCTTCATCTATTAAAAAAAATGAGCTGGAGAAAAAAAAATGGCAAATCCTTCCAGAATCTTTGCCAAGAAAACCCCAAATGGGGTCACAAAGAGTTGTACAGGACTAAAGCGACTCAACAACAATTCCTGGGTCTCCAGCCTCCTTCATTCAGAGGCCATGGGGGTGGACGGGTGGGAGGGAGGTGAACAGGAGAGAGTTATACTTCTTCCTGGGAATTAGTCCTAAGAATTAGGTGGTAGTGGTGACTCTCACTTTATCTGACCCCTGTACTCCTGCAGGTGGCCAGCTCTGGCTTTACAGAAATCAGAGACCCAGACTTGTTTAAAAGTAGTCACGGAATGGGCTGGAGCGGCTCAGAGAGGCACTTGAGTCCAGAATTCTAGGGGCAGTACGGTACAATGGATAGTACACTGCTCTTGGGGTCAGGAAAAGCCTGGTTCAGATACTGCTCCTGACACTTACTAGGTGTGTGATTTCCATATTGAGCAAGAACCCGCTTCTCAGCTTTCTAGGGGCCGTCTAATCCTCTGAACAAGAAAGCTTTCCTGTAATATACCTGTATAGATGTTGTTTGAAGACCTTTAGTGAGGGAGGCTGTTCCATTTAGAGGCAGCGCTTTTTACTTTTTACAATTGTTAGGAAGCTTTTTTTTTTCTTTTCATCAAACCTAAACCTGCTTTCTTCAAAGGACATGGGGTCTAAACCCTGACACCAGATATTGTAAAAATTCACTAACTCTAGTAAACACTAAGTGCTTACTAAATGCTCATCATTGACTGACTCCTCCTCTAGGTCCTCCACCTTGAAATCAAACTGGATTGCTTGCTGTTCTTTCATCCAGCAGGCTCAAACACTCCACCCCCCACACCCCCCTTATAATTCTCTTCTTCTTTGAAGCCTAGCACAGGTGCTACCTCCTAAAGCACTAAATAAATGACAGTTAACGTGACTATGCCATTCATACAGAGACAAGGTCAGAAAGCTAGACTTTGCCTCAAGCTCTGGGGACTCCATCCCTTGATTCCACCTGGCCATTAGCCTCTTTTAAAGCTAGTCTTGATGCTACTGGACCTCTCTCTTATCACTAGCAGGGCTGAAAAACTTGTCCACAGATAGCCTTCTTCCCCCTCCTCCTTTTCTCCCCTCAAAGTCGGACTGGGCTGGGCTTGGACTTTTGTTGGACAAAGCAGGTTTAGCTGGTCTCATACTTCTAGAAAGTGACAGAAACCCATCTAGTGTGGAGGCAGAGAAGGAAACAGAATTCTATCTTAGCGCCTTCCTTCTGAGATTGCATCATTTTTTTTTAATTGTGTCTGACTTTCTGTGACCCCATTTGGGGTTTTCTTTGTAGAGATACTGGGGTGGTTTGCCATTTCCTTCTCCAGCTCGTTTTACAGATAAGGAAACTGAGGCAAACCCAAGGCCAGATCTGAACTCAGGCTTCTCGACTCCAGGCCCAGTACTCTACCCACTATGCCACCTAGCTGCTCCTCCTTCTATCTTGCCTCTTTGTTTGATAGTTTTTCACATGTTGTCTTCCCCATTAGACTATGAGCTCCTGCAAACAGGGACTGGCTTTTTGCTTTTCATTGTAGCTCCAATGCCTAGCACAGAGTAGGGCATTTAATAAATTTTATTAAACTTACTAAAATAAAAATACTAACAAGACATTCTTAAAAATTGCATTGGGTAATGGTCCACTCTGCTTGCTCTCTGAGCCCCTTAATAGTGCTCAACCCTTGTCCCAATGTATTATATCTCCAGAGTTGCTCCAAGGAAGGCTCATTTTTCGCAAGCTCAGCCCTAGCATGGGATCTTGCACATAATAGGCTCTTAATAGGTGTTTGCTAGAATTAGTGAATTTGTGCTCGCTACACTTTTAACAGATTAAAGTGGGAATAATGGAACTCCTTTATAACAGCTGGGGTCAGGATTTAGAACTGTGAAAGTGGATCTGCTAACTACCTTGATTTGTTTGAACTTCCCAATTATCCAGGTAACTGAGAAGAGTTGTATGAGGGCTGGCTGTATTAGCTAAGATACAGGACTGCTTGATATACCAACAATCCTTTGCAGTGCCCAAGAGTAAACCCAGATAGAGGTGCAGAAAATCAGCAACTCTGAAGCCAATTAAGCTCATACCAGCTTTGAAGCAGACCCTGAGCCATTTGGTGGTTTCAAGAGACATCCTTATCTTCAGACATGCCCCTAACTTCTGGTTATGGGCTTCTCGGTCACATGCTGTTTTATGGTTTTTGGAGACATCCCCTTATCTTATTATTTATGCTTAAGCCTTGAACTGCCAAGACCGTTCATCACCAAGAATGCTTTCTGATTTGTGTATCAAAGGGCCACAGCTCTCACACCTGGAATTCTTCACCATTTCCCAATCTCTCCCTTCCGTAGGGATGGGGCTCCCTGACTCATTCCTTTCCAGGACCTGTGCAATTCCCACCTTTTTCTGCAGTTCCCTCCCTTAGTTTGAAAAGTATAAATACTTCACCCTTTCTAAAACCCACTCAAACAGATGAAAACACTATCTCACTGTTCCAGCTTGCAAGCTCCTTCTGAGGCAACAAATGCATTTATCTTTGTAATCTGTGATCAGACTCTGGCTCATTCCACGTCCCCGTTTTTGGATCTGGGGTTTCTTCCACTTTAACAGTCCAGATGGTCTTTTTTTTTTTAAACAGAACCCACCCCCTTTCAAGAAAGCAGATTTAGACTTGATGAAAAGAAAGCCTCCTAACAATTAGAGCCATCCAAAAGTGAAAAGAGCTGCCTCCGGAAGGTACAGGTTCCTTCACTAAAGGTCTTCAAACAGCATCAGCTGCCTGTCAGGTACATCGTAGAAAGACTTTTCTGGCTTCTGAAGTGAATTCCTTTGATGAGAGGTCAGGAGTATTATCATCAGAAACAGAGAACATAATTTATTGTGTCATGTTCCAGGGATGGTATTTGACTCTCCAAGGTAGGGTGGGATAGTGGAAAGAGCTCTAGCTCAAGAGTCACACCACTTGGGTCTCGACCCGGATTCCACCACTAACATAAAAGCTATGGGATCAAGTTAAGTTGCTTCACCTTCATGGGTCCCACACAGCTGTCCACCCCACAAGGTTAAGGATTAAGGGAGATAATGCATATTGAAAATACTCTTAAGTGTATTACATGAGGACTCAAGACTATCCAGAACCACATAACAAATACACCCTTCTCAAGAGCATAAGCCTTCTTCTCTGATTCTGTGGCCAGGGGAGAATATTCTGGATGGGCAGGTGAGGACACCCCCAACATATTTGTCCTGGGGGTCCAATGTCTGAGCACCCTTCCCCAGAAGAAGAAGAACCCAAAGTTCAGAGTCCCCTGCTGGCAACCAACACGGGGGCAGCTGCACGGCTAGGAGATGGGTAGGGAAGAGCTTCTTGGTGGCTGCAACATAAGTGAATGCTGCACAATATTTTCCAGAAGGATTTAGCTTCTTCAGACGTTGCAGCAGAGAAACAAGATTATAAAGAGGGCGGTGGGGGAATATTGTATGGGCTAAGAGGAATTTTATGTTTAAAACACCCTGCTCTTTCCCCCACAAACCAAGGAACACTATTTTTATGTTTTAGCAAGAGGGGAAAAAAATTCTCTCCAGGAAGATACAAAGTCAAAAATAGCCTTTGCTTTTGTTATCTCCACAAATTTTAGAACCTTTGGGTGGGTGGGTGGGTGGGGAGAAGGGGGTTGGAATTAAGGCACAGCAGTCTGTAACTACTGCCAGCCCAGATCAGAGACTACACTCCTCTCCACCATAGGTTTCATGGTGTCTCAGGTCATGGTCCAGGTCCATGGTAACTTCTTCTCTAGCCCTAATGACTCTTTTGGAGGTTCAGTGCTAATGACAGAGCATAGCATCAGTGGACCTACAGCTTATACCTATCTAAAACTTTAAGATTTGCAAAGCATTTTCCTCACAACCCTGTTAATGCACATTAACCTCCAAGACGAAGAAACAGCCTCAGAAAGGTTAAATTACTTGCCTGGGTTTTCTGGTACAAGTCCAGCGTTCTTTCCACTCCATGATGGCTGCAGTGGAAAGGGAATGGCAGAAGAGTTGGGGAGGAGGGGGAAAGAGGCAAAGAATGGGCAGAAACATAAAGAATCCTAAGCTATAATTTGGGAAGCCTAAAATTCTTCCCAACCAGGACTTGGGTGGGGGAGGAGCAGGATGGGGAGAGAGGAACAGCAAAAGGGGCTCTTCATTCCATTGCCACAAATCTCAACCTCTTCTTCCACTCTCCTCACCATTCACAAAGCCACTTCCCTAATTCAGGCCCTCAGAGACTCCTGCCTCAACTCTTGTAGTAGCTAGTTGATCTCTTTGCTCCGCTCACTGTCAAAATAGTCTTTGTAAAGCACTGGCATGTCACTGAAAAATATTGGGAGGGGGAGAGGTTTCTCAATTACTTCTATGATAAATACAGATGTCTCAGTTCAACATTTAAAGCCCTTCATAATTGGGCTAGTTTCCCTTTCCAGAGAGAACTCACAGCATTCCTCTTTATGCACATGCAAGTCAAGCCAGCCTGGACTCAGTTCTCTGAACTCGCAGTGCTCCATCTTTTGCTTCCTTGGCTCAGGTTGCCCCCAATGCCTGGACTGCACTCCCTTCTCTCCTCCCCTTGGTTTCCTTACCCCTGAATTAATACTCTCTTTCTCTATTATCTTACACTTAGCCACTTGCGTAAATGCCAAATCCTCCCAGCAGATTATAAGCTCTTTGGAGGCAAGACCTTGCGCTGCACTTTGCACATATCCATTCAATCAACTCTGGTGACTCCCTATTAACGCCAGGATCATTTGATTTGAGTCTCTGGCTTTTAAGACTCCATAAATGGGGTCCCTTCCTAACTTTCCGGGCTTCTTGTAATTCAGTCACCTTCATGAGTGCTAGGATTTGGTGACACTGGCCTCTGTTCTGTTCCTCGTCCAGGTTGCTCTCTCCCCACTCCATGCATTTTCAGTGGCTGTTCTCCATGCCTGGAATGCTCTCCCTCCTCTTCTCTACCTTCTGGCTTTCCTCAGGTCTCAGTTAAAATACCACCTCTGTAAGAAGCTTTTATCAGTCCCCTTTGGTGCTAGTTCTTTCCCTCTGAGATTACCTCTAAAAAGCCCGATAGATATAGTGTTGTTTACAGGCAGTCTCCTCCATTAGACAATCAGCGACCTTTTTCAGGCCTTTCTTTGTAAACCCAGTGCTTAGCAATGTGCCTAGCACACAGCAAGCATCAATACTTGTTTACTTGATTTGTAGAATGTAAGAAAAAAGGAGATAGGGCAAGGTGTGTTTGTATGGGGAGAGAGACTGCCAGGACCTACCTGGACCTAGAAGTTATATGGTACTTTCTGAGAAAGGTTGGTCCTCTTTATTCCCCACCTATCTATCCCTAATTCTCCTGGCAGGGCTCTTAGCCCCAAGAACCAAGAATCTAAAGACCAGCCCAGTCCTATCTTCAGCAATGGGACGAGCTAGCTCCCAGCCAAGCACATTTCTGGCTGTCTCAGTTGATTCCTCAGCCTAGCCCTCGCCCTCACCCCCAACCACTGAAAATGGGAGTAGAGGAGGGAATGTTAGAAATAACAATATTGTCATTTACACCCAGATTGAAAGTTTGCAAAGTGCACTACATGTGACCTCATTTCTGGAAATTTTAGGTCCTCCAAGTCATCCTTTTCATGCAATACAGCGCTGTGATTGCTATGCTGCCCATGGTCGTTACCTAGGGAGCAGTAGCATAGTTACTTTATAGAAGGGGGAGAGAGAATAACTAGTCTGAGATCAACCTGGGGCTAGTGGCAGAATTAAGAATCTTGTCCCAGCCCCAAAGTCGCTACCCACTTTACTGGATGGAAGAAGACCCTCAGAACTGTATGATTTTACTTAGGAAGAAAAAAAAAAGGTGAAGGAGAGAAAATATTAGCTAGAATTTAGGTAATGCTTTAAGGGTTGCAAAGCATTTTATACATTATCCCGTTTGGTCCTCACAACAACCGTTCGAGGTTGGTGGTGGCATTATCCCCATTTTACAGATGAGGAAACTGAGGCAGACAAAGTTTAAGAGACTTGCCCAGAGTCACACAGCTAGTGTCTATGGCTGACATTTGAGCTTGGGTCTTCCTGACTCTGGGTCCAGTGCTCTATGCACTATGGCACCAGTGTTGAAATTCCCCAGATAGCTCTTGGTGGGAGTCAGAAGGGACTTGGAATTTAACGTTTCAGAAGCCTCAATGGCTGCAAAGACTAATACCCCTGCCAGCCTGAAATCTACCTACCTACCTATATACACACACACACACACACTCCCTTGTCCATGCCGGAAATGCTCTTCTCCTTTCAGTCTAGCCAAATCTTACCAGGATGTAGCTCAAATGCTTACCCCTCCTCCATGAAGTCATCCTGGACTGCTCTAGCACCTATTTATCCCCTCCTCTAAAATTTCACAGCCTTAAGCATGGTGCACTGGAAATGGCAGGGGGTTTGGAAACACTCTGTCACTTACTACTTCTGATTTCCTTCCTCTGGACCTCATTGTCCTCATCTGCAAAATGAGAAGATTAGTCTAATCTCTGAGGTTGCATCCGGCTCTAAATCCTATGATCTTACTGTCCATTCTGCTCTTTGGTATTTAATCGTGGCCTTGCATTGTTCTTAACCATTTAATGTAAGATGTCTTACCCCCCCCAACTGCAAAGCTCTGTAAGACAACAGACAGTAGGGGTGAGGCCCCTCATTACCTTGCACAAGGCTGGGTAAACAGTGGGAACACTAATATTTACTGAGCTGAATTTCAGAATTAAGCTCTGTCCTTATTTAAATGTAGGGTCCTTAAAGGTACAGCTTGTTCTATTTTTGTCTTTGTCTTTCATATGGAGAACAGTGTCCCAAACATAAAGAGCCTTTAATAAATGCTTGTTAATTTAATTAATTAATTTAATTAAAAACACTAATTTTCCACCAAGTTAATAATCCAAGCATTTGTTATTTTTTTTTTTACAACATCATGTTTCAAAAACTTGGGAAGGACTTGCAGAATTGTCTACTTATTTGTTTTTGGCTTTAACCTGCTTGTGCAAATTTGCAAAGTACTGCACGCATCAGAAATATATCTATTTCATATACACCCCTATCTAGATGGAGTGTTTGAGGAGATTTCTTTAGAAAGGAGTTGGGGCAACGAAGACATAAGAGTTTACCTTCAACCTTACAATGGTTTCTCCTTGGCCATGTGGCTAACAAGGTGTCTCTGTGGGTATCAGGAAATGCTTTTACCCTTTCTGAGCCCAGGTGTGACTTTTCTCTCAGAGGATGATGAATAGAAATCTACAGAACTCTTAAAAAAAAAAAAAGGAGCAATAGATCTTGGATTGGTTTTTATTTGGGCATCTCACAGTGGTAGAAGCCACTCTGTCTTCAAAACAATCACATCACAGGAAAAGTGTCAGTAAGGCTGCCCAGAGAAGTCTGACCAGCTGAATCTTATTGCTTAAAATACACATATTCACAACACCCAACAAGTGGCAATGCGCCAAACATACTTATACACATGCAAACACACAGGAATGTGTCAGCATTTGGCTAATCTTCTAACTGTAGCACCAAACCCAACTCATACCCATTGTCCTCATTCACCAGGAAAACCAAGATCTCTACCTATGGGAGGTGAGAGGAAGCAGGTAAGTTTACTAAGTCCAACCTCCTCAACTCTTCCCTCCCAGCTCCCACTCTATCATCAACCAGCTCACCCTTTAGGATGGACAGGGCTCTGAAGCCTTGACCATAATCTGGTTACTGTTGATTAATCAAGCCCAGTTTCACCATTTGATTTTTTTTCTTACGTCTGGGGTAGGAGATGTCAACGGTAAACCCTTGCTCTAGCTCCCTACTCCAATCCGAGGAGAAAAACCCAAGGAGACCACAGTGCATCCCAATGTCCTGTTTGATTGAAACAGGATTCACTTTGGTAAAACTTGCTCGCTGTTCAGACATTTTAGTGAGTTGCTTTGGGGAAAAAAAGATGAAAAGGCAATCGAGGACCTGTCATGGCTCTTTCATCTATACACTTGCTCAACTGTGATCAAGCCTCATCCAAGGGTGACAGGAGCTCCACACAGGGGATTCTGTCAACTCTCCTGGCAGTTCCAGGTAAAGTCAGATGTCTGGGCAACAACCAGGCCAAGCTTGCTGCTGACAATCCAATTTTGACTTCAGCTTGTGACTCAAGGCCTGCTTTCTGTCCCTCGTAGTCATCAGCACCACACCCTGGGGCCTGTGAGCCGAGGACCAAGAGCAGCAAGGGGAGCACAGGGAGGTAACGGGAGCTCAGCAAACAATGCTCATGCAGACACATCTAGAGCAGGATTCCACTTACTGCAAACAGAACACAGACCTCTGGGGTTTAATGCAGTGATGTGCAAATTGCAACCGTGGGTAGAGTAAAACCTCTACATCCAGCAAAGTTTCTCTGGCAAAAACAGTGGGCTGCCATTGAGGGCTCTGCTGAACACTCCCAGGCATACAAGAATTGCCTAGGGCTTTTGCTCAGTAAACAGATAAATGCTTAAAGTAAGTTCCCTTGGGAGAGCCAAAATTTGCTCCAAACATTTTGGTTAAGATGCGCACAATGGCTGCTTCAAAGTATATTCACAGAAACACGGGGCTTTGGTACCCGTGGCTCACACACAAGAGACAGACACACACAGGTTATTCAAAAAGTCAGTGTATTTTGATTTTCACCTTGTTCAAGATGGATTTTGGTTTTATCAAATACAGTCAGGGGTGCTTGCTCACCCCCACAGCCTTCCCCCCCTTTCTTCCCATAATGTCAGTGATCTAATCTGAACACCATTTGAGAGCTAGGGTGAAAAAAGGCAAATCCTTCTTCATACGGACAAGACTGGGTCAGGGAATGTTAATTTCAGCTTTTGGTTTGCCTTCTCTGCTCAGACTATTATTAACAAAACTCCTCAGTTTGCCTGATGCCAAACTTCAGCAGTCATGATCTGGTGGGCAGTAGGCCCCCACTTGTTGAGAAGCCAACCACTCAGACCTGAGCGGGACACTTGGCCATACATAGATGATGCTAGCAAAGTACCACCATTTAATAAAGAAAGAGGGGAAAAACAAACCCAAACAATTCAGTTATTTCTTCCAAGTGGTCAATATATAAAAAAAAAAAACGGATCTTGGGATCCAAGGGAAAATACTGCCTAAGGAACAAGCTGAAGGGCTGGGGTTGACCCTTCCCAGGACCCACTCAGCCTGCTTTGTCCGTTTCTTCGGCATACTGGTGAAGTGTGAAGGCACAAAGGCCATGGGCTGGAGGAAAGTGAAGATGTAAAGATGGGATTGGAGGGAGGGATATTAATCATCACTTTAGTAAGGGTGCTTACTAAAAATGAAGGCAAGGCCCTACTCTTCCTAGAGCAGAAGCAACCCCCTCCACCCCATCACAGCACCCTCTACATGTAACAGTTTGCTGCCCCCTCCACACCCTCCCCAATAATCCAGAAGTAACTTCTCCTTGCACCTTCCAATCTTCCTGATGGAACAGCTTCTCTCTAGCTCAGGTGTAGCCATGGTCCTCAGAGACGTGAACCAGAAAAGGCCTCCACCTAACCTGCCCCTAATTAAAAACTAACTCTTCTGCTGCCCACTCAGGTACATTCATATTTTTTAGCTTAGTTTGTATGTGGTTTTGTTTTGAAGAAAGAACACTAGCAGAACCCTTTTAAGCTAATCTAGTTTGAGAACAGCCAGAACCTCCTAGGAAAGAGACTTCAGCTTCTTGCCCCAAGAGAACACCTGGCACTGATCATTCATTTAAGAAAGTTTGATCAAGCCCCACATACATCCCAAACAACTGTTTTCCCCATTCCACCCCCCAATAACATGACTTTTACAAGCAGGGATCAAATTCCAACTCTGTAACTACTGAGAACCCAAGCCTAGGGTCCACAGGGGACCCAGGCCAGGGTTTTTTTCTTTTTAATTTTCCCAGTAGTAGAACCCTGTTGCCCTACTTACTAACTGGGACATAATGGGTCTCTATACCTAAATCAAAGAGCAGATCCCACTCCATTCCAAGAACAAGGGCAGGTCCCATCCTGGCCCCTTGAACAAATTTTTCTAAATGCACACCACCTGACATGGGCAGGCAGGTGAGATGTGATTAAAAAAGAAGCTCAGAAGGGAGGAGGAGGGGGAAGTGGAGCAGGGAAGAATACAGTGAAAGGATCAACACCTTCTCCCTCCATCCACACCCGGGCTTCTGCTGGAGAGAGGCAATCCTATCTCCAATTACATCTTGGGAAGGAAGGGCAGAAGTACAGACAGAAGAAAAAGCAGCAGCACTTTCTTTACCAACCAATGGAAGGCTCCCCTCTGGGCTCAGCCTCCCCTGCCCTCCCCCTGTTGCTTTTCTAAAGAAGGCTGGCTTGCTCTAGCTGGGAGAGCTGTTGCTCTGGGAGTTAGGGGAGTCCTGCTCATTGATAGTATTCAACAAGATGCACGCCGGCTGGCGGGGCAGGTGGTGGTGGCCGTGCTCCCGGGCTTGCTCCTCAGAAAGGTGGTAGAGCCCCTCTTCCTCATCCCCAGGAGGCCTTGCTTGGCAACTATCACAGAAGTCCAGGGTGCTGTCGAGGGCATCATCAAGGAGCCCGCTGAGTTCTTTGAGGTCGTCCTCATGATGGCCTCGGTTGCAGACACACACCTCGATGCCAGAGTCTCCAGTGAAGCGTCGGTGCCTTCCAGGTGTCTTGTCTTTGCTATCAGGAAAGGCGCTGCTGTGCTCCAAGCTCTCAGAGCTGTAATCTTTCAGCAGCTCCTCCTTACACTCTGAGTCTTTATCTAGGAAAGACCCTGGGTCACCCAGCTCCCCCAGACAGGCCCCAGAGCTGCCTGGCTCCATGCCTGAGGCTTTGGTAGCCTCTTGCTCCACCAGCAGTGTGGATGGCACAGGGTCCTCAGGGCTTGATCTGGTGCTATTCCTGCTGCTGCCAGGCACGGACAGTGGGCTGGTTTGTGCCTCCTGAAGGCTCCTGATGGGGTCAGGGCCTGAGGGGCTATTGCAGACAGGGACCACCTGCTGTTGCTGCTGCTGCTGTTGCTGCTGCTGCTGCTGTAGCTGTAAGGCACTGTATGGTGGGGGAGGGGTTGGAGGTCGGTTCACCACTTCCTCATAAGGAGGTAGTAAATAGTTTGGCAAAAACCCTAAAACGGGGAGGCAGGGAGGAGAAATTACTGCATGGGCAATGGTTCCAGGACAGAGCTCAACACACAAAGAGCATGTGTACCACTTCCCACCCCAATTAATGTCGACAATGCTCAGCTGAGAGTGTGTGTATCTATGTGTGTGTGTGTGTGTGTGTGT
>CM053624.1:84508757-84534957 GCA_028646595.1 Phalanger gymnotis
GGACTGAGAAGAGAATAAAAGAAATCCCTTCGCCCTTTCATTTGACCCACCCTGCCCCAAATGTCCTGAGGGTGATAAGAAGGAAGCATTCAATACCAGTGGATTTAAATGGAGCCATTTCCATGCAGGCATCAGTCAGGTGATCCTCAACCAGGTCTATGTCCTTGAGCCAAGACCTCTTTTAAGCCTGAAGCTTGGAGTAGGAACTCCAACATAAGGCTCTCAGACCACTCCCTTTCTATTTTCTGCCTTGCCCCTAAACATAGAAGGAGACCTTGATCTGGGAAGAAGTCAGCCACAGGGGACACAGGGCTCAGAAATTCAAACTGTTGCCTTCTCTCTGATGCTGAGAGAAGTGGCTGGGAAACAGTTATCTTTCAAGGATGATGAGGGCAAGAGCCTGCACTAGATGAGTTTTATCCAAACAATTATCTTTTGTTTCTTTTTTAAAGCACTGTAAGGCACTTGCTGGGAGCAAGCTGGTCAGCCATCCTCATTTGCCACAGGAGAAGCCTCAGCTAAATTAGGTGCATCCTCTTAGAAAAGAGTCACCAAATGTCTTTGTTCTAGGAGGCTCAAATGCCACCTAGTCCACAGTGTCCTGAACCCTGATTTACCCGCGGAACAGGGGCCACAGAGACATGATGATCCTTGGGGCTAGAGCAGAGGGCCAGGCTGATAACTGGACAAGAGAGCATCAGGTTCTAAATTCCAGTTTACCCAAATCATGGTTCAGATGACCTCCTTTCTCAGTGAAAATTGCCCCCAAAATGTGGTAAAGGAGTAGAGGTCTAATGAGAAACCGCTCCTCAGCAATATCAGTCACTGTTAGCTTTAGGACGACCCTGGGATTTCTGAGAGCTGTGTCCAAGGCACTTGCTCCTCTCTATGGGGAAGGGACACTCCCCCCCTCCCTGATGCAGATCCCCGCTGCTGTTGTGCATTGAGTCTTTCCCCACTGCCCCCACAATCCCCTTGTTCCCAGACACCACATCCTCTGAGCTGGGCTCCTGGAGACCCCAGGCGGCGATGTGAAATCGATTTTCGGTGTACGTACTGAAATAAAATGGCAGCGCTGAGTAGTTATGGGCTTCCCGGTAGGCAATCAAGTTAATTTCATGTTGCCGCTGCTGTGCCTGCAGACGATGCTTGGCCCGGCGGTGGTGGCAAACGCAGCAGCAGCTCAGGATGATTATGATAGTCCACACCAGCCAGAACCCTGGGAGCAAAGGTGGGAAAGAGAGAAAGAGGGAGAGGGGCAAACAGCCACACATACAATGAATATTGGCAAGAGGTAGGCAACTTTCAAAACAACATATGTCATAGCTACAAATCCCTTCTGGAAGGGAAACAGCCCAAGATCAACCAGAAGAAAACTGACTCTATAGCCCACCTGGTGAATCTATAGTCAGAACACAAAGACATACCTCATAAACTCTTGCCATGTTGATCAGAGTAGCAGAGGGGCATAAAACCCCCCAGCTTTGGGGGACCAAAAAAAGTCAGTCACTCCAAATAGTTTTTTGGGATAAGGAGGACTGGCCAAGTTCACCATGGCCTCTGGAATAAGGGAAGTATGTTAAGCTAGTTCATTTAATATTCTCACCCTTGATACAATGCTTTGGAGCATTAACTCCATGAGCAGTTAACACTGGTCATATTGTTAATTCTTAGCCTATTACTCACTCTAACAAGATGTTCTTTCCTTCCTTTTTTTTCCCTGGAGGGTGGGGAGGATGGGGTGTTGGGAAGGTTCTTAAGACTTTTCCAAACCTCCTCATCTCTATTCTGAATTATGAAGAAAGCAACCCACTCCCCAAAAGCAAAAGTGAAGACCCAGGTTTTTAATTTTTTTTGGTATCATAGTCTGATGAAGCTATGGACCCCTTCTAGAATAATGTTTTAAATGTGCAAAATATGTAGGAATGCAAAAGAAACCAATTATTTTGCAACAGGTATCAAAATACAAGATGTACCAAAAGTCTTTGTGCAGTTTTAAGCTTCGATAGCTCAAAACGGCACTAAGAACAAAAAACAAGTTCATGGATATGTGATACAGAGGATGTTCATTAAAAATGAAAAATAAAACCCAAAACCCACAGCACAGCTAACCTTTCAGAGCCTTAGTTCCCTCCCAATTTAAGAACTCTACCTAGCTATTCCAAAGCCTCCAAAAATCAAGAGCTTTTCTTAGTAATGTACCTTTTTTTTTCAAGTACAACTCTTTCAAGTTTTGAAATAAAAAAAAAAAAACAAGGTCCAGTGAGATTAAATACCCTGCCCAAGGTCACACAACTTGCTAGTGGCAAAAATGGAGCTGGAGAGTCTGATACTTCATCTGATCCATCAAGCATCTGTCAGTATCTTCCAGAGCAGACTCCCAAAAGTTAAAAATGAAAGGTTCTAACTTGCCTCAGGCCCAACTACTCCCCAGATATATCCTTTTTGCTGATACATTCTAGTACAATAAAATTGTCCATGTCTTCCTCCTTTCTTACTGATCCACCCAACATCCACCTTCTCTCTTCTCCCTCTCCACTTCAGAGAGAATTCTCACAGGAGCCTGGGCTCTTGGAGCCTAGCAGCATGCCTAAGACAGCCCTTCTGGGGCTTTCCTTAAAAATTCCTGGATGGGCAACTCATTTCCTGTTGTTGTTCCTATTTTCAGATTTTACCCAATAAAGTCTGAGCTACTCAAAAATTCGGAGTGTCCTGGCAAAGACCCCGAATCAGAGGTGATTAACCATATTTGCATCATGGACCCTCCTTTGGTGCTCTAGTGAACCTATGAACCTATGGTAAACCCTTCTCAGAACACTGTTTTTAAAGGTATCAAATACACGGGGTTATAAAGGAAACCAATTATATTGAAATAGTTATCAAAATATTTAAAAAACAAGTTCATGGATCCCAGGTTTGGAATCTTTGCCCTAAGTCAAGAAATACTATCTTACTTGTTTTGCTTGACAATACACATTTGTAACAGGTTTTGTTTTTCTTGCCTTCTCAACAGGTTGGGGATAGGAAGGTGGAAGAGAGAGAATTTGGAACTGAAAATAAAATATAATTGAATTTTTTAAAAAGAAAAATATCCTTAGTTTCCCCAAAAGAGGCAAACAGCCATTCTCTGAAGGAGAGACCCTAAAAATGATCTGTCTCTGCCCTGTTACTAGATTGTATCTCTCCAGAAAATGTCTATTCACACTAAAATACTTGCCAAAGCTCTTTAGGGAGGAGCTGCCAGCAGAGCCTTCTCTCTCTGTCTCCTCTGCAAGCCTCTTTCTGAAGCAACCCATCTGCAAACCCAAAGATGACAGCTATGAATGAGTAGCTGTCAGCGGGCCCTGGGGAAGAAGCCTGTCTGGGCACCTGAATCATCAGCAGGTGTCAGTGTGTGACCAAATTTTCTCTGCCTTGTATCACCAGAGTGGGGAGAGGGTTTCTACTCACAGACAGTTGGACTCTTTTCCTTGATATTGAAAAGGTAAGCCTAGGGATACTACCTCAGTCTCCAGTCTTTGCCCAATGCAGCACCATGTGAGAGCTGGCATGGCAGTAAGGCCACTAGTGGGGAGTCAAAAGACCTGGGTTCCAATTCCAGTTCTAAAATAGACATGCTGGGTAGCAAGGTAACTTCTCTCGGTCTCAGTCCCCTTCTTTGTAAGATGGAAATAATGTTAGCTAGCACCCAGGGTATTCTGGGGAAAAGCATTTTGTAAACTTTCAAAGTGTTACATGAATGTGAAATATAATTAGCTTCTACCTTCTGAGTCTTGGGAGAGGCTTAGCTACAACATCCCTAAAGGTTATTTCCTGTAGGTCAACGTGCAGCCACAATTTTAAAGAGAAAAATATAAATCCTTAATCATCATATGCTCAAATTATCCAATAATCAGAGAAATGCAGGTTAAGAAAAACTTAGGAAACCATCTTATACCTACTAGAATGGCAAAAATAGCCCATCCTCCTAAAAAAGAAAATTTAGGGTTGACAATTGTTAATGGAACTATAAACTGGCATGACTATTTTGGGAACCAATATAGTAATATATAAGAAGGGTCACAAAACTGATCATACCTTTTGAAACAGCAATCCCACTGCTAAGATTTTAAACTTTAAAATGTGAAAGAAAGAACCCATCAGCATCAACATATTTCTAGCTCTACAAGAATATTAATAGAATCATAGGTGAAGGGCAGCTAGGTGGCACAGTGGATAGAGCACCAGCCCTGGAATCAGGAGGTCCTGAGTTCAAATCTAGCCTCAGACATTTGACACTTACTAGCTGTGTGACCCTGGGCAAGTCATTTAACTCTGATTACCTCGCCAAAAGAAAACATAGGTCCAGAGCTGGGAAGGACCTCAGAGGCCACCTGCTAAGTCACACAGATCATACTGTTTGTCCTGCTTATTTGTAATACCCCCCAAAACCCAAACCAAACCAAACAGAAAATATCCTCCATGTCTAATGACAAGAAGTTGGCTGAAGAAATTATGGTGTCATAAAAAAACAAAGAAATATGAAAGGACCTTTATCATGTGGCCAAAGTGACAAGTGAAGACCAGAGCTGACTACAACTACATATTAAAAAAAGGCTTCAGAGGGGCTAAGAAAGGGACGCCAAGGGGCAGCTAGGTGGCAGAGTGAGTAGAGCACCAGCCCTGGAGTCAGAAGGATCTGAGTTCAAATCCAGCCCTAGACACTTGACACACTAGCTGTGTCACCTTGGGCAAGTCACTTAACCCCAACTGCCCTGCCTTCTCACCTGGAAAAAAAAAAAGGAGACACCAGGTAAACACTCTTTGTTAATTTGCTAGGTTCTATTTTGTTAAATACTGGGGTTTTTACTCTGTTTTGTAGGATTTTGTACTCTGTTCTACATTTATCTTTGTTGGTGGTTATTAAGTTTGTGAATAAAAACTTTAAACTTTTTTTTAAAAATTGTTCCCTGTCAAATACTATCTGTGACTGTAATGAGGGGAGGGAAGGAGGGAATGCATGCTTACATAGCACCTACTATGTGCCAGGCACTGTGCCAGGTGCTCCACAAATACTATCTCATTGGATCCTTTTAACAACCCTGAAGGTAGGTACTATAAATCATTATCCCAATTTTACAGTTGAGGAGAGTGAGGCAAACAAAGTGAAACAACTGCCCAGGATCACAATAGTAGTAAATGTGTGAGGTTGAATTTGAACTCTGGTATTCCTCACTTCAAACCCGGCACTTTATCCACTGTACTGTCTAGGTGACTCAGTGAATGAAAGGGAATACCACCATTTCTCTGGTCCTGGAAAAGATTCCAAAGAATCCTGTAACACCATCTTCCTGCCTTGGTCCTGCCAGGTCACCCAGCCCCAACCAGTGAGGTTGGACTGGGAAATAAATCACACTGCTGCAGAACTTATGAGTGTCCCTAGAGCAGGACTTTTTTTTTTTTTGGTAGGGGAGAAGGCAGGGCAATTGGGGTTAAGTGACTTGCCCAAGGTCACACAGCTAGTACTTGTGTCAAGTGTCTGAGGCCGGATTTGAACTCAGGTACTCCTGACTCCAGGGCCAGTGCTCTACTCCACCACCTAGCTGCCCCTTGAAGTCTGTGAACTTGGCTCCCCCCTGACCACTGTATTTTGATAACTGTACTTCAACATTAGAGGTTTCCTTTGTAATCCTATGGGTTTTATTTTTTATGCATTTGAATAGATTTTTCTGAAAAAGGGTCCATTGGCTTTGCCAAAATGACACAAACAAGGTGAAGAAGCCCTGGTCTTATAGAATCACAGAGTCTCCGAGTTGGAAGGCACCTTGGGGGTCATCTAGGCCAAACAATATCTAACCAAAAGAAGCCTCTACAATATCCCTGACAAGTAGTCATTCAGCCTTCCCATGGAGAGCTCTACCGAGGCAGCCCACTTGTCTTTTGAATAGCTACAGTTGTTAGGGTGTTCTTTATATCAAGGCTATATGTCTCTGAAAATTCTGCCTTGGCTCCTAGTTCTGCCCCACGGAGCCAAACAGAACAAATCTGAAAGTCTAACCTCAATTCCATGTAACAGCCCTCCTCAAGACAGCCCTCATCCCTTCCTTCCCTCCCTCCCCACTCCCAGATCTTCTCCAGGCTAAATATCTCCAGCTCCTTAATGGACTCTCATGTGGCATGAACTTGAGGCCTATCACCATCTTGGTCACCTTCCTTTAGCTTATTCATGTTCTTCCTAAAATGTGGTACCCAAAACTCAATGTGATCAGATCAGGGCAGAGCACAATGCAACTATCGGTTGGTGCTTTCTGGACATGAGGCTTCTCCTAATGCAGCCGAAGCTGCACTGGCCTGGAAGAAAATACAAAGGAGTCTGGGTTTTCGATCACTTGGTACAATCTCCACTTCTCCATATAAAATGAAATTAAGAGCCTACCCTCGTTGAAACACTTAATGCATACATGTAACTATATTAGATTTAAGAAGACATCACTATTAGTGAGGGAGGAGGGATTAGTCAGGAGAAAAGCTACACAGACTTGACACCTGAGGACAATGAAACAGATAGAGGTGGTTTTGATTTTGACTATGTTTGATCAAAGACATAGAGATAAAGGGAGAACCGAATTGAAAATGAGGAACACTGGGTAGTCCAGTCTGGCTAGAATGTAGAGTTCATGAAAGAGAGTAACTCAGAAGACAATAGCGCCATCAAAAGTAAAAGGCAGATTCTGGGAAGGGCAGTTTAATCGAGGCAAATCAGTTCAGTTTTGGACACAACAAAGTTAAAGTGCAGCAGAGCATCTGGATAGAGATTCTACAGAGGGAATTCAGGAGTAGGGATATAGATTCAGAAATCTCAAATGAACAGAGTGACAGCTGGATGGTATTTTAAGGGTCGAGAGGAAGATAAGGAGACGGAAGAGGGCTCTAAGAGACAGAACCACAAGTACAGACCTATATTTTCACCATCAAAGAACCAATGGTACAAATGGTATCATCTCCCAAGCCACACACTTCTATATCCTTTTATAACAAAATTTGACAAGTTGATTCTGAAGATAATTCTACCTCTCATTTTTAGCCTCACCATAAAATACTAAGCATAATGGAGTCTAAGTCAGAAGACATGGGTTTGACTCTCCAATCTAACACTTTGTAGCTATGCAATATGGCCAAATCACTTAACCTGAGTCCGTAATATCTATATCTATATCTACAATATATAAAATATATATAATACATTTATGTATTATATAAAATGTATTTATATAATAGAAAATAATAAATACAATACATTATGATATCTATAATATAATAACCTGAGGCTACATTTTAACCTTATCTCTAAAATGGGGGTAATATTTCTTACCTACCTCATAAGGATGTGAAGAAAATGCTTTAAAATCTTAAAATACTACATAAATATGAGCTACTGGGTCACAGCCTTAAATATATTCCCCATACAAGCTGCAAGGTAGACTAGTGAAGAAAAGGAAAAAAATATCCTTACCAGTCTGACACTCTAGGGCAGAAACGAAGGAAGATGGTACTTGAGGAAGACATGTCAGAGGAACTGGCAAAGTTAACCCAGCCTTGCTTTGTAAAACCGATCCCCCAAGGTCATTTCCCTACAGGAATTGTTTTGAATTGATCTGTCTTCTTAGGAGGTAGCACTGGTAGTTAAAACTTGCAAGAGCCAGCATCCCTCTCCAGTTACATAACATATGTCACTGCTGGCCTTGAGTGAGCTAGCAGATGCCTGTTTGCAAGGATGAGTTAAGCCAACTAAAAATGTTTCTCAGAGACTTGTGGGGGAGGGGGGGAAACTTTGCCAAAAGTAAAGGCATGACTGGGCACTAATCTATGTGCAGAAACAGAACAGAAGAACAGGTTCTCCTTAACTAGAACCAAGTGGGAAGTAGGGTAGAAGGCATTCTGATATTGACTATATAAAACTAACTAGACCAACCCATCCAAGGCAAGTTGGCATTACTGTCCTTCCTACTGAAGGAGAAATGTCTGGACCGATTCCTGTGGAGTTGCGCAAACTTCTCATGACATTCCCTTTTCTAGTAGGATTTCACAAACAAGGGAAAAAAAGAAAAGTTTAAAAAAGAAAACTAAAACTAAACAAACAAAAAACCCACTAAAAAGATCCAGAAACTACATTCTTCAATGACTGCTTTAGAAGTTGTGACCTCATTGTGGGGAATACTGTCATCTTTGGGAAAATGGAAAACATTTTTTAAAGCATAATCCAATGCAAAGGACCAGGTCATGCACCTCAAAGTTCATCATAAGTTTGGGAAAATGTTATTGTTCTGCTGGTGGGAAATTCTGCAGCAATAAGCCAACTAATACCTCCTTGATAGCCTTGGGGGCTAACATCTGGCATCTGGAGAAGGCAATGGGTATGCAAAGGGCCACAGAGATGCAGCAGAAATGAAATTTTACCACTGACAGTAGGGGGACTCTTCCTGACAATGCTGACTGGGCAATGCACCTCAAACTGTCACAAAGGGTAGACACCTGTAAGCCTCCACTACACCTTTTCCCCTCCAAAGGTTAGTACCTGGGAAGTTCAGGCTATTAGAGGAGGCTGATTACTTCCCTTAAATCATTAGACAACTTGCCAGTAGAAATGAAATTGTAGAAATGACAACAGATCAAAAAGAGATAAAGTCTCTCTTAATGCTTTTTAACCTAAAACTAACACACAACTCACCACCTATGACAAAAAAAATTGGGTCAAGAACAATTTCTCATTTCTGTCTATGTCTCTTAGAAAATCAATCAAAGGTCTGTCACAGCTGAAATAGGCTACAGAATGATATACACAAGTGACCCAGAAAGAATATTCTAATTTTGAGGTAAACACTACTGACCTATTGACATACTTAAGACAAACTGATGATAAATATAATAGGGCTACAGTCATTAAATGAATGTAGTAATACTATGCTTCATGTAATCTTTTGAAAATTCCCTGGGAACATTCTTTCCTATGCCTGCCCCCTACAATAAAGTGCAAATCAGGGTAAAATCATCTATAAATAAGGTTTATTTGTGATTATTCAGGTAGAGTTCCTATCTACTTCTCCACAGATTTGAATCACTGGATCACAAGATCACAGATTTAGAAATGGAGCAGATGTCAGAAAGTCATCCGGTCTAACCTCCTCATTTTATAGGAAACTGAGGCAGAGAGAGGTTGGTTTAAGAGTCTTGCCCAAAGTCATGCAAGTAGTAATTGACAGAATTTGCTTTTGAAAAACAAATCTTTAAAAGCCAATCTATGTGTGTCTTTGGGTAAAGTTTTCATCTTTGTATTCCCAGCACCTAGCCCAAAATAAGCACTTAAATATTTATCCGTTATTTCCTCTTCCTAGGTCTTGGTTTACTCACTTATGTAAGATTGGGCATAAAAAAATATATACCATCCCAACCAAACACACGAGGGAGTCCTACACACTGCCTAACACTGTTTTATTAGAGCCCGATCTATAGCTATCTCCAGGACTGATGATGCCCCCTTTTCTTGTGTCAACAGGGAGAACTAAAAGAGCAAGAGAAAAGGATAATGGAATGAGGCCCCGGTCATGCCCTTTGGGAGGGGGCAAGGGAGGAAAGGAGTTAACTATTCCCAGTTAACATGAATGAACTGATGGGAGAAGATAGAAAGTAGCAAGATTTCTGGGGTTTACTGTTGTTCAAAATTTAATGGCAGTTATGAAGAATTAGAAATACATTCTAAGAGGAAGTCTGCCAAGGACTTCCTGGCTGAATCTTCCTTATCCCCTCCCCCACCTTCATCAGAATGGAAAAAAATCCTTACCACTTCTTTGATGTCTGTTAAAATCTAGAAGGTACTAGTGAAAGTAGGTTCAAGAAGACAAAGGGTCATAAAAGGTTGATATGAGTACTAGGGGCTCTATTCCAAATTCAACGTTCCTTCCATGGGGTTGGGCTTGTGTACAAAATTTTCTTTATCAGGTGAGGCCAACAACATTAAAGAGGAAAAACACTGGCAGATTCACCCGGAGGAGGTGAAATACCAGGCATCTGGTGATCGGTGGAGAAATCATCTTTAGTAGAAAAGACTCACTTATGGAATCTTGCCACTGCTAGAGTTACAAATTATTCCTGCTATTCCTGACCTGGTTCTCTTCTTGTCCTGCTCTTTTGTTCCCCACACAGACAACTTGTTGAAGAGAAGATTCAATTCAATAAACATTTATGAAACTCCTACTGTGTGCGGGACCCTGTGCTAGAAGAACAGGGTTGGGTAGGGATAGAATCTGTGACTTGATTAGTATAAGAACTACTTCTACTAATGCGAGTTGGCACCATCTCTGCAATTTATAGTCTTAGAGAGTTGCTGAGGGCGGAGAGAGGTTAAAAGACTTTCCCAGCATCGCAAAGCCACCTATGTTGGAGGGATGACTTGAACCCAGATCTTCCTGGCTCCCTAGCCACTACATCATGCTCTGTTCTCTTGCTTGACCGATACAAAGATGAATGAGACATGGTCCTTGCCCTCAGGCTTACAGCCTAGCTGAGGAGAGACAGGACAGGTATACCTACACATCACCTAAAACCAAATATAATAAGTACATAGGAGAGGTGCAAGCTGCTAAGGGATGTTAAAGGAAGGGGAAAGTACCAGTGGCTGTGTGTGGAGAGAGTATACCAAGAAAAACTTCTATCCTTAAATCTCTCCAAGAGCTGAAAACAAAATGCCAGACAGCTGTGACCCTCTGTTTCCATATTCTCCACCTACCTGGCTCTACTAGCTGAATTCTGGGCACAAGGGACTCCTTCTGTTTGGCAGCCAAGGCTCCTGGAAGGTATGTCTATCTGAAAGGAAGCATCAGCTTCATTTGCTCCTTTCAGGACCCGCTATTCCCTGGGCATAGACGCCCAGAAAACAAACCAAGCTGAAAAAAGGCTTCTGTTTTATGCCAGGATAGTAGAACATGAACCCAAAAAGGGAGCTGCACTTCAAACATCTAAATACAATTTGCCTAACCTACTTCATATATTATATTTACTAGTCCATAAGCCTTTCAAAATAATATTGTTTCCTCCTTTTCAGCTTCCTATTTGTAAGATTAGTAGGGATTGTCCTGGCACCTGCCTCCTCTTGGCTTCTGGTGGTCCATTCACATACCTTATTAACTACCAAATTCTGGAAATTCCAGGCATTCTCTCCCATCAATCCTCAAACGGGAAGCAAGAGGAAGAGGTCTTTCTTGCAGGAATCACTCCCATAGGCTACAAGATGAGGGTTGAGTGTCAGAGGGAGATATATCCCAGCCAAGAGTTTAATTTTTTTTTTCCATTCCAAACAACTGATCTGTTTCCAGCCCACTGAGAGGGGAAGAGAAAGGAAGAAGTGGGGAGTAATGCTCTTGTGTGCTAGGCACTCTGCTAGGTACAAACAAATTCCCCCAAAATAGCCTAGAGGATTGTTTCCAAGTGGAAGGAAGAAACCAAGGCACAGAGTTATCTAGGAAGGTGGTCTACAATTTCACTCCAAGCAGCTAGCCACAACAACAGCCTAGAACACCCCTCATTACTTGTAACCTCCCTGGGCAGAATGTTTTCAACCTCTCCCTCTGATCCCACAAGGTTTTTCCTTATTCTTTATGTGGGCTAATCTAAAGTAAAAATTAAAATTTCTATTTAAATACTAGCATCTGGAATTACTTCACTTAAGTTGTGAAAGGCCAGCATGTTAGAAACATTAAAGAATTTTTCAGTACTAATCCACCCCTGAAATACCATAGCAACTTGTCTCCCAGTAACTCTTAAGGACTCAAAACAGCTTGTTACCACCAAAAACACTGTGGCATGGTGAGGATTGATTTCTCATTATCTGCTTATTGGGATACCCTGATATTCATTCACCCACAGCTTAGGGATTTGCTGATAAATCAAGGGCAAAGCAAGGTATCACTTTGCTTTGAAAACTGAAGAGGAAAGAAGAGAATACTGAATTATATGAGCTCACTGAATAAGCAATGGGAAAACCACTAAAAGTCCTGGAGAAGCAATAATGAAAGATAGCTCCCCATCTCCCAATCCAGACCCAGAGGAGGCCAGAATATTTTATATACCAGTCACACTACAGTGTAAGTCTTTGCTTAACAGTTTTCCCTTGTCTCTAGGGTAGGTTCAATCTGGAAGGAATGAGTAGGAAAGGACTGTGAAATCTAGACAGAAGGCGTCAGTCAACAGCCAATCAGCATTTATTAAGCACTTACTGAGTGCAAGGGATAGAAAGGAAAAAAAGAAAAGTCAAATAGCCCCTGCCCTCAAAGAGCTTACAATTCTAGTAAGGGAGACAACAAGTGGCTAGGCTTAATTAGTTCAAATAATGAATCCCCTTATGTGGTGGCATTATTCAAATTTGCAGGGCATATTTCCACTGGGCTAGAATCCCCATACTTTACATAATTACAATTTTGAATAGTATGAATTGGAATATATCCTTCTACTTTAAAGGAGTCCTCATCTATATTAATCAGAACCTAACTGATACAAAGTAGGTAGGGCAACTAGATGCTCAATTAACTAAGACAACTACTCTTCTTTGATAAGATCACACAAGCATTTAAGTTATGGCTAGCTAGGTGGAGGAGTAAATAAAGCACTGGGCTTGGAATCAGGAAGACTCAACTTCTCGAGTTCAAATCTGGCCCCAGACACTTACTAGCTGTGTGACCTTGGGCAAGTCATTTCACTCTGTTTGCCTTGGTTTCCTCATCTACAAAATGAGCTGGAGAAAGAAATGAGAAAGTATTCCAGTATCTCTACCAAGAAAACCCCACATGGAGTCACAAAGTCTAGAACGACTGAACAAGGACAGAAAGTCACTCTGGAGAGGAGAGGGGGGTAGTGGCCCCGGTGATTGGGGAGGAGGAGGGGAAAAAACACTAAAAGCCTCCTATGGAATGTCCTTCAGCCAGACAGAACTCATTCTAATGAAGGAGACAAAATGTGTACTTACACACAAATAACTGTGTACTTAAGAGATACAGATCATGTAAATGGCAGGTAATCTAAAAGGGAAGGCACTACCAGACACGACCGGGAAAGGCCTCCCACAGAAAGTGATATTTGAGCTGAGTCTTATAGGAAGCCAGTCAGAAAAGCCAGGAGTTGGAGGGGACGAGGGAGAGCATTGCGGACAATTCATGCAAAGGCACAGAGTCAGGAGGTAGAGGGTCATGTGTGAGCAACAGCAAGAAGGGCAGTGAAGGAGAGGTGTCATGTATACAAAGAATGGAACGGTAGAAGTGAAGAAGCCAGCAGAAAGATGGCCAATACAGGAATCTGTTATGCTTGACTATACATGTTTGCAATGGGTTTTGTTTTTCTTGCTTTCTTAATAGGGGAAGGTGAGTTGGGAGGGAGAAAATGTTGACCTAAAACAAAACAAAATTGAATACATTTTTGAAAAAACCAAGAAGATTTACATTTCATCCTAGAGGTAATAAGGAATTACTGGAGTTAATTGATCAAAGCAGGTGAATATGATCAGATTTACTTTAGGAAAATTACTGGCAGCTGTGTAAAGGATAGATTGAAATGGGTAAAGGCCTGAAGCAAGGAGACCAATTAGAAAGCTATGGCTATGCAATCAACGTCCAGGTGAAAGGGTAGGGCCTGAACCAGAGAGGTTCTTGTGTGAGTGGAGAGATATTGCAGACATAGAAGTAACAAGATTCATCCACTGATTGGATGTGTGGGGTGAGAATGAGGAGTTGAGGATGACACTGAAATTGTGAGCCTGAGGATTGGAAGGATTGGGGTGTCCTTGACTGTAATAGGGAAGCATGAGTTTAAGGTAAAAGATAATGAGCTGTTTTGGACATGTTGAAACTGAGTTGCCTACAGGACATCCAGATCAGAATGTCCAACAGGCAGTTTATGGTACATACCTAGAGTCAGGAGACAGACTAGGGATGGATTTAAGATCTTTGAGTCATCTGCATCAAGATGATATGTGGGACGACCGTGGGAGCTAATGAGGTCACCAAGCAAGAGGGTGTAGAGGAAAAAAAAGAAGAGAAGAGCTTAGGCATACACCAACAATTAGAACATGGATAATGAACCAGAAAAGAAGCTGAAAAAGAAGGCAGAACAGCAGGAGGTAAACCAAGAACGAAGTGTCACATAAACCTAAGGGGAGCATCTGGGAAGAAAGGTTGGTTAATAGTCATAGACAAGTCAATAAAGATAAGAATTGAGACAAGGCCATTAAATTTGGCCTTTAAGAGACCAGTGGCAACTGGAAAGAGAAGGTCTGCTTGAGATATGAAGCTGCAAACCAGATTACAGAGGGTCTTGAAGAGAATGAAAGGAGACAAAGCAGAGGCAACAAATGCAGACAACTTTTTGAAGGAGACTATAGAGAAAATGGTTTCCTTAAGAAAGAGAGAGATATAGGAGAATCAATAGTAAGGATGATCAGATCAAGTGAGATTTTTGAAGATAGGGAAGACCTTGAAGTAAATATAGGCATCAGGAAAGGAACCAGTAGATAGGAACAGACTGAAGATTAGAGCATGGGGATGATAAAGGCAAGGGTTGGGGGTGAGATGGAATCTGATGGGAGGGTGTGAAATCAAGGGTACATATAGAAGCATAGGCCTTGGGGAGAAAAGACCACCTCCTCATCAAAGACTAAAGGAGGAGATAATGGCATCAATAAAACATTGAATTAAAAATAAAAACAACAAATATCAGATTCCTGGGTGAGTGATGACAATCCCCTTGAGATAAGGCCTCTGGCACAAGAGAAGCAAGGGAAGGGTTCCAATATGACAGACACGAGACCTCTGGGCCACTGAAAGACTGCAAAGTGCTAATGCAGCCAGGTGATCCACCGGCTCCAAATTCAGCTGGGGCTCTTCACAGGCCTCTCTATTTCAGGGGATGGGAGAGTGAAATTACTCACACTCTGAAGGAACATTCTGCAAAACCTACATAATGTTTCCAGTTCAAGCACTGGTAGAGTCGAGTAGAATTTCAGGCTAGATACTCTTAGCAGACGGCCTTTCAAAATTAGGCAAGTGGTAAACATGGCACTGATGTAACCACCCCAAGGGTCAAGCAAACTCCTCTTCTTTCTACCTATCCACTACATACACAACCTCAGACGGTCCTGGAGAGAAAAGCCTTAACTAGTGTCGCCAAATGTATATTTAAGCTAGTCATTCAAATTCTCAAGACCAAATGAATGTAACTCCCTTTAATTAAAATGTATGCAAATTTTTACTTACATATAAATTAGAGCTGGAAAGAATCAAGATCATCTAGTCCAAGTCCTTCATTTTACAGATGAAAAAAGTGATGCCAGCAAGGTGGAGATCAAGCAGAACCAGTGTCAGAAACAAGAGTTTTCTAACTCTCAGGACTCTACTTACTTGTTGTACTACACCAACTGAAAAAGGGCTAGAAACCACAGATGGCCATAACAATACTGGACAGTTATGTAGTTCTTCAAGGTGTGCAAAGCAGTTCACATACATCATCCCATTAGACCCTCAAAGTGTAAGGCAGATGTTATTGTTACCCCCATTCTATAGATGAGGAAAATGAAGGCCAGAGAAGTTAAGCAATTTACCCATAGTCATGCAGTGAGTGTCAGAAAAGGAATTTCAAGCTAGGTCTCCCCTAACTCCTTGTCCAGCATTTTCCCCACTAAAAACTGATTCTATACTGATCTTATCTCTTTAGTAGAGGGAAGATCTCTACTAGCCACTATTTAAGATTTCAGACATGTACACCAAAGTGTTAATACTCTTACCTGTTAGCAACATCTATTTAAAAGGGCCCCAAAATCGAAAGACTGCAACCAAGGTGTTCAATCAAGGTAGTTAGGACATTAGGAGACACTGTTTTCCAGGGCTAAGGCCCAGCAAGCAAGCTGTGCCCTGAGCTTGGCATAACAATAGTCCTCTGCACTTACCATCTGGCAAAACCGCACAATTACTGTATTGCTTTGACCAGCACCAGGTGTTCTCTGAGCTCAGAAAAGCTGGGACAAGTTCTGACCATGAAGCCCTGCTATGAATCAAACTTGTCACTTGTTGCTGTTAGCCCTCAACGTCAGGGCTACAGCTCACTGCACAACCATTGATAAGTATTGCGACCTCCCCATGCTGCCTGGGGTCCCGTCATTGGAGGCAGGGCCCCGGCACACGTGTCTAGATCCTCTCCTTGCTTGAAAACTGTTGCCCTCACTTTGAAATTAAACTTCTGTTTGATTCCTGACTCTCCTGTCTTTAGCCTGCTGTTTGGCTCCAGCCATCCACAGATCAGAGGCCAGCTCAACCCCCAGTTGACAGCAGTAAGCTCTTTCCAACCTAACTCATGACACAGATGAATTTAATGAACTATATAATACATTTTCTACTTTGCTAATCAGCCAAAATAGTATTATCAGCTCTTGCACTAACAAAAAACTCAATTTTCACTTCTCAAGTAAGGCAGGGAAATCTTAGATGTATAATCCACACAAGCCCTGAGGTTCCTTACCAGGAGCTGAGAGAAAGAGTAAGAGAGAGAAAGGGGTGGGGTGGGGGGGCAGGCCTCCCTTACTCAATGAGAGAAGGTGAAGTTGAGCACTTGGAGATGAAGACAGGTCAATTACAAGGAGGAAATCCTGCCTTTGGGCCTCTCCAGTCTTCTGTACACGTCAGTAGTTCCATTCTTCTGAACAGAAGCCATTGTTTTAAACCATGACCACCCTCCATCTCCCTTCATGAGACTAGGAAGCTCAGGACATCAGATATAACTAACATAACATAACATAACATAACTAGCATCAGTTCCCAGCCAGGTAAGGCTCTGGTCTGTGCAGCTCAAGCCAACAAGACATCAAAGTAAGATTGCAAGGCAAAGCAGTCTCCTAAGGCAAGCTTCCTCCTTTTCTCCCTCAGCTTTCTGATCACAGTGTCAGAAGTAGTCATGGTATCTTCTCAATGTGACAAAGGGATTCTACAACCCCTATTTACACAGCCTAAAGACACCCCCCCACAAGCTGCATGGAACACCCCAATGGGACTGTGCAGACAACCCCTCTCCCCTTCCACGCTCATCAAGAGCAATCTATAAAGAGCCCAGCAGCCCCCACAACATGGGAGCCAGTCTATAAAGACTACAAGAAACCAAAGACCCCCAAAGCATGAACTTACACCAGAGTTCATAGTAGTAGTTGCAGCACTGAGACTGTCCACAGCAGTGTCCTGTGTCACATATGTAGCTCTGGTTGTTGATCCCCACACAGGTTTCCTTATCCTAAGATCAAAAATATTGGAATGTATTACATTACAGCTCTTAATAAGTTTCTCTTCTCATCCGAATCCTCCAGGTAAAAAAAGCAGCACAACCCTCTTATCCAAACATGTGGTTCATCCCAGAAATGAAATTACAGAAAATGAAGCACAGATTTGGCTTATTAAGGTAAGAAGCCCAGGGCACAAAGCACATCTGTAAACAGCAACATGGGGGTGGGGGGTAAGAAGAGATAACATAATTAACTTAAGCATAAGTAAAAATCTCACATTTTTCATTGTTAAACAGCATGGTGGTATAGTGATAGAACAAACAGAGTTTAAAACAAAACTTTTCCCCCTGTAAAACTTCCTGGAATATTCACTTAAGTGTTTATTCCAGGATTAAAGTCTAGTCAGACAGGAAGGATGCTAGGTATAAAACTTGATCACTTGGGTAACATTGCAGATTACATTGCAATCTGCTTCAAAAAAGGCCAAAAACCTTGCTGCCACTGAGGACTTAAGGACTTAAGGACCTGGCCCAATTCCAATCTGAACTTTCCTCATCAAAATACCCCGTAAGTCTATATTGGTCCCAGGATTCATGTCCGTCGCTTGTCTGGAATTGTTGTGAAGGAAAGGTTGCTAAGCAGCAGTCCAACAGCTGCCATATTCCATTTCAATGCACTAGTGGGAGGAGGGAGAAAAAAAAATCACACCTCCATTAGGATGCAAGAGCTTTCTTAAACTAATCTTGACTGCAAAGTGTTTTGAGCATGATGCATTCCACAGAGTCATCTAATACCTCCAGCTTTGCCTACTTCACTAATCCTAAAGAAAATAGCCCTCTTTGGAAGGGAAAACAAAATGACAGCACTGGGTTTGTGACTCCTTCCTGAGCTGACTTTGCACATAGCACACATCCAGACAGAAGGCTGCCAATGGAAATTTAAGTCACATGATGGGTTTCTCAGCTCCAGCCCTTATTTTATTGTACTACACTTTTCCACTTCGCCAACAGTATGTACAAAAACCATAAGAATTACTGTTTTTAGGGCTTGGGGCTATAGTGCAGGTGGTGACTTTACTTCCTCTGAAATTAAATGAAGAGGACTAGAGAACAAGCCCCATGTTCAGATGTGGACCAATAATTGTACTGTCTGCTGGATTCCCTGACACCCTTACTGGTTCAGAACATTTCTCAGCTTGAGATCTCTCACAAGTCCAAGGATGGATGTGTTTGAAAAGGAGGAATAGAGATGAGAAGAATTTGTGAAAATTTGTAAAGCATTTGTACAAGAATAAACAATCAAAACAGTAACCATGACCACCACCTCCTCACATTTGTATGGCACTTCAAAGCACATTCCTTACAACAACTCTGTGAAATAGACAATGTAAAAATTATCGTTGACCCCATTTTACTTAAGAGGATACTAAGACCACAAGAGCTTAAGTTCCCTCCTCATGATCACACAGCTAGTAACTATGTCCAGTGAAATATTGCAAACACTGTAACCAGAATGTTTTGGTATACTCAAACATAAACCACCATCAACAGCACATATAAGCAATAGAAATAGTCACTTCCACTAGATTTCCATCCAGGGAAGTTGGGCTACAATAAGGGAGTGGGAGGCACAGCTGGATTGAGAGAATACACCAAAACTTAGGTATTAGGCTCAGGATCCTAAAACCCCAAATCCAAGATGAGAAGCATTAAAACTTGAAGGTCAGCCAGAAATCCTTGTGCCTATCATAAGTCCATAGACTTAAAGCTGGAAGGTTAAAAAGTCATACAGTCCTTAAAAGTCACACAGTCTCCTCACAAAAGTCTCTTCATTTTGCAGATGAGGAAATTAAGGCCAAGAAGCATAATGAGAACTAGTAAACCCAATATTACATACAACACACAAGGTCTACCAAAGGTAACCTGGGGTTGTTGTCATTAGTTGGCCCCAAGGGTAAAAATCTGAAGGTCTTCCATGAGATGCCTCCTCTAAGGCTGAGTCACTTTCTTGTTATATTTAGGGAAAGCAAATCCATGATTGCTGGTTTTGCTAGGACACACAAACTCTAATTTCATATCAAAACATTCAGGTTTCAAGAAGCATCAATATTCCTGTTAAGCCCAGCATCCTCTCCAAATGCCATCCTTTTGGCACCAATTCATAATAGCCTAGTTCTACGTGGCTAGACAAATTCTAATAGAGGTCACATCCTGTGATACATGAAAGAATCTTGTGACACTGCTTCCCCAGGAAAATTACATGAACAAAGATACAGGCTAGCCAACTGCTCCTGAGTGTGTGCAGACTAGCATGAACCAGAACAAACCTGAAATCTCAACAAATTACATCCTTCTAACAGCTCTGTCAGCTGCTCCCTTTGCCCTCCCTCCTTCTCCTAAGACAGTAGGGTCTTACGTTTCTCTGCTTTACCTCTTCCTTCTCAGAAAGATCAGGATTGTAATCATCAGGATCCTCTAAATCTAGCACTTTTCAAAACTTTCCAGTGGAGCAAAAGGAGAGCTAGCCTACCAGTATCTCACACACACACAAGCAATCCTCAAAATCCCCAAAGTGCCCAAGAAGCATGTGTCCTTCTCCACTCTTCTTCCTTCTCTGGCATTTACAGAGCACCTGCATCCAAAGAGAAAGAGGGCAAAGTATAACTACATTCTTTTGTATTCAGGCTGGCAGCCACCGGAGTACGATAATTCTGTAAAAATGCTCTCAAACTGATTGGTGAGTTTCTAACAAAGTAATAGTCCCCTTCTGTCTAGTTTCCCTATGCTGGTGGGAACCTCACCCACACATCATTATATTCTACACTTGTATTTGGGGTCAACTTGTAGACCATCTAAGAGAGGACATAAGGACCACCAAGAGGCAGCAGTAGTCAAAGGTCCACTGCTGACCTTTTGATGAAACTAACAGCCCATGCAAACAGCACTTCTTACCTCCAGTCAGAAGACACCTGCTCCTATTTAGTAACCCCTATGGGACTGTGAACTGTTTAAGCACAGGGAGTGGTGAGAGAAAGACGCAGTGGGAATGGAAAGAGAGAATGTAGCTTAATAAAACAGAAATATTTTGGTATTTATAGTTAGATATGCCCTTTAAATTACTCTCATGTCTTTTCCTTTTGTTTCTTAAACTTTCTTCTTGAAAACTTGAACACAAATATTCTAATATACAAAAGAACAAAAAAGAGGATTGCACACACAATTTTGCTAGGAGGCTTGTTTTGAATAAATTAATCTGTATTAGGGATATATTAGGGAATGTGTTGAGCATAATTCAAATTTTGGTTTGCTTATGCATTATTTCTTCTGCCACATCACAATATGTAGCTCACAATCTGCAACCCTTCTAATGCCTATTTCCACAGGCAAACTTCAGGTCTTTTTCAAGGCAAAATATCATATTTATTGTATAGTTTCTGCAGAAGGAACTATATGCAAAAGAGGGCTGGTATACACTATCCCCATATACCTATCTTTTCTTTTTTAATGTGTCACTGACAGAATGTTTGAACATTGTCTCCCTCTTTTCCCCCATAAGCCCTGTGGGTTTTGATGCAAAATTTCATGGTGCTTTTGAGACATGCATGTCAAGTTACAGCAGAACTGACTGTATATGAAATTGTGAACTTCTAGATAGTTTGTTTTTAACCTTATGGATATGAAACTTTTTTTACATGTTACATTTAATAAAGTGGTAACAAAATTGCCTTTGGATGCATAATGCAACTGGAAAGACAGAATGAAACCAGGTTGTAAAGGGCTTTAAAATGCAAACAGAAGAGTTTATCATGTGTCAAAGGGGCGAAAGGGCCATCTGACACGAAGCAGGCACACGTTTAATCATTTGCAGCAGAAACACAAATAGTTATTATATGCCATTACAATTAATACCATTTCAAAAAAGCCACCCCCTAAAATAATATAGGTCCCATAGTAACAGTAACTTGGGTGGATCTAGTTACAATGAATTCACTACATCCAAACAGTCCCATACAAGAGTTTTCTTGATCTCTAGCAAATTAATGTTCAGTCTTCAATAAAAGAACTTTTTAGTGTGCAATCTGTACTGAAGGTGGTAGAGCAGACACAACCTGAAACAAATCAATTCCACAAACACTGAATGTATATTGTGCAAGGCACTAATGCTAAGTGCTGGAGGTAAAGACCAAAAAAAACAAAAAGAGGAAAAAAAGAAATTCCTTGGCACCAAGGATCTTACTGGAAGAACACAAGATGTACAGACAATTATAATATAAACCTAGGAAAGAAAGAACACCAGCAATGGAAGTTTGAAGGAAGACCTCCAAGAATGGGCACCTGAACTGAGTCCTGAAGGAAGACAAGGCAAAGGTCACAAAGGAGTTTATTTTCCCCAGCCATGGGGATAGCTTGTTAATTTTTGGAGGAATGGTTATAGTTCAGGGAACAGCTTGTAGTACAATTTGGCTTAAATACAGACTGTGTAAAAGGGAAGGGGATAGAGACTGGACCTATGTGATTTCTGTGGTAAAGGCCTCCTGATCCGAGTGAAAAATTCTCTTTACCACTGCACAAAGGAGGTACTAAATAAATGCCAGCTGAACTGAAAATGAGATGTGCAGAAAGATCCAGACAGCTGGAGGGGGTGGTATGGACATGCGACCTAATTTCTTCCTTTCATGTGCTAATTTACCTAGAAAGATTATACCTCAACTTTCTAGAAGCCAGAAGTATGGAAATATGGTTGGTTTCAAGCAATGAATTTCAGTTTAATGAAATTCCATTACCAAAAAACATGTTAAGGACTTGTGGAATTTATTGTAAAGACAATACAGGACAGGGGAACAACTACTAGGTTTGGAGCCAGAAGACTTGGATTCAAATAGACTTCATGACACAGCTAGTATCTAAGGCTAGATTTGAACTCCAGAAGATGGGTCTTCCTGAGCCCAGGCCTGGTACTCTACTGTGCATGTACTATGTAGGGCTGCTCTAGTTGTTAGCACTCTTTAGATTTATAGGATTATAAATTTAGAGCTACAAAGGACCTTAAAGATCAGGCCTCTCCAACTTTGGTTATTTCACATTACTTTGTACATCCTTTTGTACTTGTCATATCTGCACAGCAGAAGGTAAGTGGTTTGAGGGGAAACACGTTTCACTTGTGTCTTTGTATTTCCAACACCTGCATATAGTATCTTGAATATTGTGGGGCACACTATACATGTTTCTTCAATTGTATGGAACTGGGTGAGGAGAAGGACTGAGAAACCAAGATGAGGGGCTTGTCTTAAAGGAAAACAGTTTTCCTTTTAAAGTTCCACAAATGTTTCCAACGTGAACTGAAAGCTACTAAATATTTAAAAATTAATTTAGATTTCCTACTTAAATATATGCTTTGAATTTTAAAACTGGGAAACTGGAGGCTGCCATTTTGGCCTAAGCATGTTTCTCTTACTTTTAATATCTCTTCTTGCTTCCTCCCCTAAGGCAGAACCAGAGATGTTTCTTTGAATATTACCTATATTAATCTACCAGGAAGCTGATCTCATGATTCTGCTTCCTTCTTCCCTTCCTCCCAAACAATAAACAAAAAAAACTCAAAAATCCAAACCCAGGAGTCAGGAAGACTCATCTTTCTGAGTTTGAATCCAGCCTCAGACTCTAGCTGTCTGACCCCAGGCAAGCCATTTAACCTTGTTTGCCTCAGTTTCCTCATCTGTGAAATGAGATGGAGAAGGAAATGGCAAACCACTCCAGTTTCTTTGCCAAGAAAACCCCAAATGGGGTCACAAAGAGTTGGACATGACTGAAAAAAACAACTGAAGAACAACCAGGAGATCAGGAAAGGCATTTTTGTAGAAGATACCACCTGAGTTGTGTTCTCGAGAAAGCTAGGGATTCTACAAGGGGAGAAAGTGTGGGATGGGGAAAACCTGTGCCAAGACACACAGGTGAGAGTTACAATGTCCTATATAGTAAATAGCTATCAGGCCAGTTTGACTGGAATGGAGAGTTCTGGGGAGGGAGGTGATAAGAAATAAAACTGGAAAGGTAGGTAGACCCAAGACTATAGAGGGCTTTAAATGCCAAGCTGAGTTTTTAAAAAAAATATTATTTTATCCTAGAGGCAAGGGGAAGAAATAACAGGGAGGAAGAGGGACAGGAGAGAAGGCACTATTATCTTGGGACACAAGACCTTGAAAGTGAAGGAGTTGGTGAAGAAGAGAAGCAAGAGACTAAAGAAAGCTGCTGAGCAGAAATACTGATCAGGAAAGGTAGTACATAACAATGGAAAGCACCGTGACCTAGAAGTCAGAAGGCAGGACTTCTAGTCCTGGTTCCACATTTAACTAGTCATATGATCTTTGGAGAGTGCTAGTACGGTACATGGAGAGAGCACTGGATTTGGAATCAGAGGACAAAGATTTTAACCCTGGCTCTGCCACTTACAACCTGGGTGATTCTGGGCAAATGAATTTTCCTTTCTAGCCCTTGGTTTCCTAACCTTTAAAATGAAGTGGCAGAACTATATTATCTATAAGGTTGATTCTATATGGATTCTGCTTTTTCCCCTTCATCAACCTCTGACAACTATTATTCTAGAACTCCACAACAACCAGTTTGTCCTCTAGACTACTTAAGCCACTGTCACACTTTGGCAAATCAGAGTGCATCCCAATGTGGGACAAAGATGAGGAGGAGAAACAGAGACTGACATACCAAGACTGGCTGGAAGAAATGAGAAGGTTTAACCTAGAGAAGCCTTAAAGAGTGGACATAATAGCAGTCTATTAAGTACTGATTAAAAAAAAAAGTCTTGATCAATGCCTTATGACACAACAAATTCCAAATAGATCTAAATATAAAACATTATGCCATCTTAAAAAATCTAGGAAACTGAAAGATTATATCTTTCATAATTATGAATGGAGGAAAATTTATAACATGGAATAGAAGATCACAAAATCCAAGAGACTTTCATGACTATATAAAATCAAAAAGCTTTTACACAAATAGAATCAAAAGAAAAGATATAGATCGGGGAAAAAAATCTGCTTAACTATTTCTTATAAAAGACTTCTGTTCAAAATTTGTAGAGAATTGATATAAATTGTAAGATTTAGAGCTCTTTCCCACTAAACAAATGGTCAAAAGATCAAAGAACATGAACAGCATGATAAGAATTTAAAAACCTAACGATAGCAATAGAAATAATCAATAATTACTTTAAAGAGTGTTCAGAATAAAATATCAGAGGAATGCAATTTAAAATCCTTGAATATTGGGGGCAGAGCCAAGACGATGGCTGGAAAGCAGGGACTTGTGAGAGCTCCCCTACAAGGTCCCTCCAAAAACCTATAAAAAATGACTGTGAACAAATTCTAGAGCTGCAGAACCCATGAAATAACAGAGGGAAGCCGGGCTCCAGCCCAGGAAAGCCTGGATGGTCGTGGGGAAGGGTCTATCTCACAGAGCTGGGAGTAGGGCAGAGCAGAGCCCAGCGTGGGCTGCGCCAGGACCAACCAGATTGGGAGCCAGCCAGAACAGGCCCTAGCGCCCTGAATCAGTGAGCTGTGGCAGTTACCAGACTTCTCAACCCACAAACACCAAAGACAACATAGAAGGTCAGTGGGAAAAGCTGCGGGGACAGAGTGAAAAAAGGAGTTCAGGTTAGGCCACTGCCCCTGGGGCAGTGGAGATGGTGCAGCTCTGAGGACACAACTACAGCTGCAGTTGCTTCTGGCCCCAGGCCCACCTGGTGGGAGGAATTAAGTGGCAGATCAGAGCAGGAGTGCAGAGCCTGCTTAAGATCTGAGTCGGTTCCGGGATGGCGGTTCTTGGGGGAGGAGAGTGGGTGTGAGAGAGCTTGCTGTGTAGAAATAGCTCTGAAAACAACAGCGTAGCCCCTCAAGCTTGAGACAAAGTACTCTCTACTTTACAAGCAGTCATACCCCAACAAAAAACTCAAGGGTCAAGTAAGTTGGCTAGGAACATGGCCAGGCAGCAAAAACTGACTCAGATTCAGACTGAGGAGGGAGGCGGGGCTCCGGCCCAGGATAGCCCAGATGGTCTCTGGGGGAGGTCTGTCCCGCATGGAGCTGGGACCACAGGGGAGCCCAGCGTGGGCGGCGATGACAAATGAGACCAGGAGACAGGTGGAGCGTGCCCTGGGGCCCTGAATCAGTGAGCTGTGCCAGTTACCAGACTTCTCAACCCACAAACACCAAAGACAACTGAGAGGGTTAGTGGGAAAAGCTGCTGGGGACAGGGAGTTTGCAGTTTGGCCACCGCCCCAGGGGCAGCAGAGGTGGGGCAGCTGAAGAACTACAGCTGCAGTTAATTCCTTCTACCAGGTGGGCCTGGGGGCAGAAGCAAGTGGCTGATCAGAGCAGGAATGAAGAGCCTGCTGAAGATCTAAGTCCAGTCTTGGTTGGGGGTTCTTGGGGAAGGAGGAGTGCTGGTGGGGCAGAGCTAGCACATCCCCCCAAGCTTGGAACATAAAATTCTTTAGTCTACAAGCAGTCATACCCTCCTGAAAAACTCAAGGGTCAAGTAAGTTGGCTAGGAACACGGCCAGGCAGCAAAAACGCACCCAGATTCATTCTCAGACTCTGGAATCCTTCTTTGGTGACAAGACCAAAACATACAGCCAGAAGAAGTCAACAAAGTCAAAGAGCTTACAACAAAAGCCTCCAAGAAAAACATGAACTGGTCTCAGGCCATGGAAGAGCTCAAAAAAGGATTTGGAAAAGCAAGTTAGAGAAGTAGAGGAAAAATTGGGAAGAGAAATGAGAAGGATGAGAGAAAACCATGAAAAACAAGTCAATGACTTGCTAAAGGAGACCCAAAAATATACTGAAGAAAACACCTTAAAAAATAGACTAACTCAAATGGCAAAAGAGCTCCAAAAAGCCAATGA
>CM053624.1:84535457-84575201 GCA_028646595.1 Phalanger gymnotis
GCAGCTTTTCCCACTAACCTTCTCTGTTGTTTTTGCTCTTTGTGGTTTGTGAGGTCTGGTACATGCCACAGCTCAGTAATTCAGGATGCAAGGGCACTCTCCGCTTGTCTGGTAGGTCCGCGTCTGCTCTGTTCGCGCTGGGCTCAGCTCCGCTCTCCTCAGCTGGGGGCTGGGAGCTCCGTGTGGGACAGACTTTACCCAGAGACCATCCAGGCTGACCTGTGCTGGAGCCCTGCTTCCCTCTGCCACTTTGTGGGTTCTGCAGCTCTAGAATTGGTTCAGAGCCATTTTTTTACAGGTTTTTGGAGGGACTTGGTGGGGAGCTCACGCCAGTCACTGCTTCCCAGCCGCCATCTTGGCTCTGCCCCCCAGCATATTCATTTTCAAAGCATTTTTTAATCCATTATCTCATTTGGTCTTCAAATAAACCCTGTGATAAGACAGGGCAAGTATCCTTATTCCAATTTTACAGATGAAAGAACAAAATCTCTGAATAGTCAGGTCACACAACCAGCAAGTGACGGAGCCAAGCCTAACTACGACCTAAAGCTAACTTGTAATTCAGAGCTCATTTGAAGGCAGTACTGTAGTAGACTTTCCTTTAAACCAGAATATACTTCTGAGTTTTCCCTTCACTCTGTGAAGACTATTCCCCTGAAGCTATCTCAGCTGCTCGGCCCTTTGAATCACATTTGCTTTGACATTCCAAACACCTTTAGGTCAGGCATCCGTCATCCTGGTGCACCAAAAGAAGGCTCAAGCTATTTGGATGCTTGACATGGAGAAGATGTGCTGACCAAGCCTTTCCTTTCTTTCATGTCTAATTGAAACACTGTGCAACCCCTGATGAGAGCAGATTTTGGTTGTTCTTCACACATCCACTTCTACCACTTCCCTCCCCTCTCCCCAACCAAAAGCAATAAATGGTCTCTGCAGCAGATAAGGATGGATGTACAAAGTCACTCTTTCCCCTTCACTGTGATCAAAAGAAAGTAAATAGGCAAAAATATGTACTAAGTGCAAAGGAAGTTTAAGGATAAGGATCAATCAATAAGCATTTATTAAGCACATATGTGCTAAGCACTGTCATAAATAAGCAAAACTATGTCATCTAAACTCATTTTAAAATGAGGGAACAATAGTTACTATGCAGTTTGAAGATTCTTACGGTGGAAATTTTTATTAAATAACTTTAGGAGTCTAATCATTTATCAAAGCTGATTAACCAATTAGCTAGATTTTATAATGGCCATAAATAAAAATCTCCTCCAGCATAATCTACATAAGCACTACAGAGTTTTGTCTTGACTGTTCAGCCTTGACCAGAACTCCCTAACAATGAAATGTCTTCAAACATGTGAAAGGTGACTATTTGCATGGGAATTTTAAAAGGGAATTCCTGTTCAGATATGGGATAGAGTAACTCTAAGAGTTACTACAATGGCTCTAAGAGCAATATTAATTTACAGAACCATAGACTATGTCCCAAACAGATGTCTCACAAACCTACCTACCCAACCCCTCTTTAGTACTGAGTGCAACATGAGTGGAAATGACCTACTATGAAAATGCTAGTGGAAGGGGCAGCTAGGTGGCGTAGTGAGTAGAGCATCAGCCCCAGAGTCAGGAGGACCTAAGTTCAAATTTGGCCTCATACACCTGACACACTTACTTAGCTGTGTGACCTTGGGCGAGTCATTTAACCCCAATTGCTCTGCCTTCCTCCCTCCAAAAAAAAATGCTGGCAAAATAAGGATATAATCACATGTAGTAGAGAAAGCCATTAGCATACTCTCTAGTCTGTGGGACCCCGGAAAAGCACCCCAAACTTTAGGTTAAACTGAAATAGGGGAAAAACAGGTGACCTTTCTGAAGACCTAAATATCTTTATTTGTATGACGACCACCAGTCCTGCTCCTCTCTGAGATTTTGCCCAAACCTATACTTCTCCAACAGCTGAAGGCCAGGGGCCTGACACGTTGCTAGGTAGTTACAAATCACATCATTCAGCACCTTGGCATATCAGAAGCTTCTCTAGTCAAAGGCCCCATCTGACCTAAGTTGGCCTTACTTCTCTTAGGAGAATAAAGAGACTTTCAGATGAGGTGGCAAAGGCAGAGAGATGGCTCTTTCATTCATAACTGGAGGCTAAGTAAGCTTCAAAGCAACAGATTTTTTTCCTCTAAGTTGAAGAGGGGTATATAAGGGAAAACTTTGGAGACAAAATTTTCATCTGAAAGTATAATCTGTAGACTAAGAAATATATTGAAGCAGCAACAGCCCAAGATAAAAAAAAAACAATGAGAGGGTCATGTTGTTCCTTGCACCAATTTTCACATAAGAAGCTATCTGTCAGTACACCCTATCTTGCCCAGCCCGGTGTGGTAAAAACAACTTCTAGGTCTAAAATCAAAAGGCTGAAGAGTGGAAAAAAAAAAAAGTACCCAAAATGGATTTCATACCATATTTGCCTCTGTAAGTAAGTTCTATAGGGTAGTATATTTCTCTTTTAACTTCTCATTAGGAATAACCAATCATGCAATTCTTCTTCCAACTGGACCACTAATAAAGAAAATAATAAATATATATGCCTCACAAAACAGGTCTTCCTTTTTTTTTTTTGCCAATTAGAGTAGAAATGCCATGTAGAATCTTAAATAAGGGGAGCAGATAAGAAGACTGTGAATGAAAAAACGCAGTGCTGTGAAAACCATGAATAATTTTTATACTATACTAGCACATGCTGCTGATATGGGAAAATGTGTAATAAACAGAATTACAACATAAGATCTATGATGTTTAATAGTTAAAGATCAAAACAGACATAACTCTTCATTCTAAAACCACGAACATTCCTACAATGTTCTAACCTTTATTTTCATCGACTTTCAAAACAAGCACATGAAATTTTGAACCAACACCTGGCTTTAGACTGGCAATGTCACCAATTTGTATAACTTCAAAAGAATCTAGTTTTCTACAAAATAAACTGTGGAAAGAGAAAAATCAAAGCAGATAAGTCAAAGCTAGGCTATGTTCTTGAACAGTAAGTTCAATAATAACCGTTCAAGCACCCATTAGGTGCTAAGTATCAGAGATACAAAGACTAAAGCCTCTGCCCTCGAGCACCTTTCATTCTACAGGAGTGGAACAACACGTAGGCAGGTAAATAAAAAATAAGCATAAAATAAAGCCCAAAGTCACTTCAGAGAAGTAGGGAACACTAACAATAGAGGGAAGTGGTAAAGGCCTCTTGCAGGAGGTGGCACTTGAAATGAGTTAGGGATTATCAGAGACAGAAGGAGGCAGAGCACTCCAGGCATAGCGGACAAATTTGACAAAGGAGCCAGGAGACTCAACGTCATGCATAGGGATCATCAAGTAGGATAGCTGGACTGAAATGTAAACTGCATCACGTGGAGTAATGTAAAGTCTAAGAAAGAGAGGTGGGCACCAGGTTGTGAAGGGTTTGAAATACCAAACAATGGAGTTTGCTTTTTGTCCTTGAGACAATAGAAGTCACTGATGCTCCTTCAACAGGTGTTTGGTGTCATCATGGATATGGAGGATCATCGACTTGGTGGCTGTATGGAGGATGGATTCAAAGTGAGGGACTAGAAAGGAGACCAATTAGGAGAATACTAAAATAATCTACTAGGCAAATAATGATGAGAGACTTAACTAAATTGGTGATTGCTGTAGTGGGAAAAAGACAGATGGGAAATGTGGTAGAGGTAAGATCACTAAGACTTGGCAATTAATTGGCTATTCGGGGGGTTGGGGTGGGGAAGGAGGGTGAGGGAGAGCCAAGAGTTCAATATGATCCTGGCAAACCTGGATGAAATGGAAGGAGTATGGTGCCCTTGACAAAACAGGAAAGTTAAGAGGAAGGGTGCATTTAGGAGGAAAGCCAATCAGTTCCGAATTTGAGTGTCTATGGGACATCTAGGAGATGTCAAGGAGGTAGTTTGTAATGTGGGCCTGGAATTCAGAAGAGAGGTGAGGGCTGAATATGTAGATCTGGGAGTCACTTGCAGAGATGACAGTTGAAACCTGATGATGAGATCACCAAGAAATGGCGTAGGGATAGAAAAAAGCCCCAGACAAAGCCTTGGGATATACTCATATCTAGAGGACTGGACATGGATGATGATCCTGCAACACTGAGGAGAGTTCAGACAGGCAGGAGGAAAGAATAAGTAAAAAAGAAACATTTATGAAGAGCTTACTATGTGACTGAGTGCTAAGCACTGAAAATACAAACACAAAAATGAGAAAGTCCTTCTACTGGGAGTGAAGAGGACCATGAGAGAATAGGGTCAAAAAAACATAAAAATATTTAGGAGTTTCCAAAAGGCAGTTTAATATTCATCACGTCTCATATTCCAAAGTTTTGTATGTGTATTTATAATGTCTCTTTGTCATTTCCATGTCTCTTAAGCCTGCTTCACAATATTAAGGCCAGTCTTTGCTCCACCTAGTGGAACTGCTGAAGATGGCCACAGCGAGAAGACCTCAGTTTTGGCAGGCTGAATGTCACTATTCAGACAAGTGACTGGGACCCAACTTCTCTATTTACTATCCCTTACAAGTCAGTGTCCCCTGGTACTTGTAGGGGATATAGAGAGGTGTTATGGGAAGGGGGCACAATGAGATCAGTGACTCCAAGTGGTACCCACAAACAGTGACTCAAGGACCCGAGAATCACCCCAACATAGCATCACAACCTGGTCCAGGGGAAGAGTGGAGAAGGGAGAATACCTGGAAAGTACTTCCTGGAAACCTCTAAGAAGCATGGAGAAGAGTCACTATTAGCTCCATGAAAGTGAGGGACCTGAGATATGGGGATCTTAAAAAAATAATCAACACTAAATGCTTACAGTTGCTGAGGAACATCTACTCCCTAAGCTATGAGAAATGAGGATTCTCTGCTAAAAGCAAGTATTTCCCAAAATGGGACTTAGGAGTCACTGAGATCCAGCTCTCCTGGGGCTGGAAAATCTGAAAACATCCAAGTGTCTTTGAACCTAGTATGGATAAGCTGAGATTTATGACAGGCCAGTGTGACAGAGCAGAAAGAAATAACTACATCATTCTCTAGTTAGTATAAACTAGTTCCCAACATCAAAGAGAATAGTGAGGAAGAGAGAATCATTACCCAATAGGCTTACCAAGGTAAGGAAATAGGAAAAAGAAAAACTTTTTTCTTCTATTAAGAAAAAAATACCAATGGATTTTTCTGGAAATAAGGACATAAAAGAAAAATCAGACAAAATTCACTTAGAAGGGAGAAAATGAAAGGTAACTTGCTAATCAAACTTCAGATTAAAAGTAGTCTTTGTTCAGAGCTAAAATGGTCACTGTTAGCTGACAAAATGTTGACTGGTGGCAAATATCACCAAATCCAAGAGTAAACTAAATTCAGGATAATTAACAACATTTAACAATCACACAGGAAACCTGTTGGTCAGTGGTTTGTTTGTCCTAAGACAAGAGATGGGAGAAAAAAATCAAGATGTCAGAAATCATTAAAGACAGCATAACAGAAAGTTCTCTCTGAACTAGAATGAAGAAGGCAGTAAGCACACTTCCCCCACACAAGGATACCCCATGAGAGATTAATAAATTGACAAATACTAGAGAAAAACTTGGCCTCTAGACTACAAAACACAATCAAATCAAGTGAATTAAGTCACTTTCATTGTCTTGGTTGTCAGTTTTTCTGAGCTGAGAATTGGAAATGCTACCAGTCTACCACACAGGAATACTGTAAAGGCAAATGAGCCAGATAGCTATTATTCCTAGGCCCCTGTATGGAAAGGTTCATGCAAATACAAGGTGATGATTTTGGATGACTACTAAGTAAGAGTCAAGAAAACAGTAGAATTGGATGCTTCACAACTCAGCTCTTTGAAAGACCATCCCAAAGGGGAAGAGTTACCCAACTGACAATATAATACACAACAGAAATGGAATCACTGTTCAGGAACTGTAAGACAAACAAGCACAAACTGTGTTGTGAGGCAGAAGAGAAGAAAGCACAGGAGGTGCTCTCGTCACTCATCCAAATCAAAGGTCTGATTTCACACAGTGAAAAATTAGAAGCAGTTACTCTAGAAATGAGGTCTCAGATACTTATTAGATCACTACTATGAAGCCATGGGAAGTACTACTAAAACATTCTTTAATTCACATTGGAGAAATTAAGTGCACAATTTTAAATGACGGGAAAATGAAAACTAGAAATATCCTAACAGCAATTGAGCTGAAGAAGACAAAATGCCAAGGAGAAAAGTCAACTGCTTATTCTTTATAGATTCAAAGAAATCATGTATCTCAGGCATAGGCAACTCTTGAGAGAGATGGTCCTACAGTCACATGCAACCATGCAGGTTATGCTATAATGACCAATTTCTCCAAGGGTGGAACAGAGAAAATAACTTCTGGTGCAGAGCTGATAATGAAGAAACTAGTCTCCTAATACTGTTCATGTTTCTGATACTGAATGTGCGAACAATGATTATATCAGACAAGAACACATAAGGGAGGAGGCAATGAGATATCCATACCATTTAACAATGATGCAACCAGTACAGTGAGTCCTCAACTTGGACAGTCAGCTGGAGGTCACTTGTTAAAATGAGGACAAAGAGTACCTGAAATTTGTCTCTGCCAAAATGATCTTTGAGGCATTTTTTCTAGTTTACTGATTTCTACAAAAAAACAACCCCAAAACCTAAACCAAAAAAAAACCCCTCAAATTCAGAATCAACTAGATTGTGATATATTCAGTTAATAATTATTGAGCACCTTTCATTCCAAAGGTTACAACTAAAACCACAAAGTCTTGGATACAGATGTCTAAAACTGGACTGCAAGGCTGCAGTGACACATATACATAGAGGGCCTTGGCTGGGGAGAAGGTGGAATTAAGACATTACCCATTACACAAACTCAATCTTTTCTAGGGTAGAACTGAAGCTACATAATAGTCACTGGACAGAAACCAAAATCCATCCATTTGAAACAAAGTACAAGAGCTAGCCTATCCCCAAAACAATTTCTGAAACTGTCAAGAACATGGTAAGACAGCTGCTTAGAGTCACCAAAACCAAGATGCAGATAGATATGAGACTAGTACTCTTGTTACCTAATCCATAATGGCATGATTAAGGACTTTATCTCACCTTAAAGTTACAGCTAAAAAGTACAGAACCTACTCCGGATCCACTGGCTCCCACTATTGATTTGCAAAGAAAAAGACACCACCTAGAGAGACAGCCAATGGGTAGTAACTGAGTTCCTGATACCTTAGAGACTCAGAGACCCAAAGGTAGTCGCCCCCAAGTCAACTCTCTGAAAACTTTAGCTAATATATTAAGTTACTAGGAACTAAATTTTAGAAAGCTGCAGAAAAAGAAATCACAAAGTAAAAGCAAAATGCTTTGTTCTTCTTTTGTATTAGTATAGGCACCTTGATTCTCTCATAGATCTCAAAATTTTCTTACTCCTCCCTAGCACTGAAATGAATTAAGATTTAACTTTTCTAGATGAAGTAAGGCATGGCACATAATGGAAACAACCAACAACATTAAGACAGTCTAAAAGTTAACTGGACAAAAATCAAATTTGAATTGAGGGACTCAGTCAAAAAAACTGGCTTCTCTGATCTCTTCATCCATTTAACAATGTCTTTCGGGGGGACTTGGTGGGGAGCTCACGCCAGTTACTGCTTTCCAGTCGCCATCTTGGCTCCACCCCCTTAACAATGTCTTTCAAACATTTATTAAGGACCTACTTCATGGAAAGTACTGTGGTCTACACTAGAGGAGATACCTAGACAGAAAGTGAGTAGGAAGAGGGAAAAAAAAGGAAAAAGCCCAGTCCAAGTAAAGACTTTGTTTGAATTACCTGAAAGATGTAGGTAAAGAATTGGTATTTTTACTAGAAATCTCCTATTCTATACTCTTGACCATGATATTTCATGGACAAGAGTTAAACTGAAGTTTGCCATTATGCTCTTTGTGTCTAAGTTTCCAAAAAAGCAAGGGAAGATAACAGAAAGTAAAGAAAGCAGCCTAGCACACATGGTAACAAATGTAAAAGAGAGAAAGTATGATTCCCCCTGTTGCTCCCCACCCAAGCTGGCACCAGTAGCACCCCTCCCATCAGAGTTTCGCAATGCCATCCTTGGCTGAAATCAGAACCAACAGCTTCTCTCCTGGGAAAGCAAAGAAGTCACCCAGCAAGAAAAGCTAGGGCACCCCACTCACTAGCTTTAGTAATTCCCTCTCCCCCCAAAAAATCCTGCAGCACCAGCAGCCCTGCCCTGAGAGCCCTATGCCAAATGGAAATGCATTTTTCATGACCCAAAGTTGCCACCCATGGTTCTTGTTACCTAAAGGGCCCAACCTGCCTACCCTCCAAGGATTCTTCACCTCCAAGCTAGCTCAAATGCCAGCCACAACCACTCATAGCCATGTACTGTATACTACTATACATGTACTACTATATACTGTAGTATACTATACCGCCTGTATAGAACCGGACTTAAATCCCCTTCAGGGACCTCCTCTCACTTAATAAAGCACCAATGCGCCTTCAGGCTCTTTGCCACTGGGTGGTCTAACACCAATGCATCCTTGGGTAGGATCTCTTATGAACAGCACGGGGAATGTTGGAGTCAGAGGAACCAGATTCAGATCCTGGCAGCAGCCCTTACTAACGGCGTAATGACCTTGGCCAAGTCACTTAATCTCGCCAGGCCTCAGTTCCTCATCTGTTAAATGGGGATAGAAGACAAGGTGAGATAGGCTGCATGACTTAGATGACTTCTAAGGAGGAATTCCCTTCCAACTCTAAACCTATGGTCCCCGGAACCCCTCCCCCACCCTGGCTGGGTGCTCCATTTAGAATTCAAGCCTGGCATTAACGTCCCAACCCAGCACCGAAGCCCCCCAGGGTACCTTTCCCTTGTCTGGCAATGGTCTCTCCTTCAGCACCAGCTTCCTCAAAGGCTCCCTCCCCCTGCAACCACAGCTTCTTCAGGATCTCCCCGGGTCCTTGACGCCCACCCTCAAGACACACATAGCCGATACCCTCTTTGAGCCTCCTCCCCTAGTCGTGCAGCACCCCCTTAGGACGCCCTTTCTCTCGTCCTACTGCCCTCCCGAGCACCCCCAGCCCCCGCTCAGGACCCCTCTCCTCCCTCGTCACGGCGCCCATCTCCGCTCTCCCACTCTGGTCCAGTGGCCCCCTCCCTCTGGACCCCCTTCCCTTACCTGAGGGGGTTCAGCCCTGGCTGACAGGGGGGTGGGCAGCGCCTGGAGGAGCAGGAGCGCCATGCCGCCCAGGAACCTTCTCCTCTCCATCACCCTCCGGCTCCGGCTCCTGCTCCTCCACAGCCACCACAGCCTCCCTCCTCCTCTTCCTCCTCTTCCTCCTCCCTCTCCTCCTCCTCTTCCCCCTTCTTCCTTCTTCCCTGCTCCTCTTCCTGTTTCGTTCTCATCCCCCGCCCCAACTTCCGGCTCCGCCCCACTTCGCTGTGAGTACCACCCCCAGGCCAGGCCCTCCCGGGCGTAGGGCCGCTTAGCCATTCCAACCTTAGGCTTGGGTCCCATACTCTTCCGTCATTGAGCCCCATGCCTGTCAATCAAGGAGGAACTGCCTATAAGAACAGCCATCTGGAGACGATCGGCCAACGAAAAGTAGGGGCAAGCCGGACTAACTCGAACGCAACAGGAGCAATTGAAAAGCCTCTCCCATTCCCAGAGGGTGGCGGAAGAAGGCAGGAAGAGGCGGGCCATTGTGAGAGGCGGCCCTATTGGGTGTGGCGGAAGTGATTGATTCCCTTCCCCCCCATATTAGATGAGCATCAAAAAAAAAAAATTTAAATTTAAAGTAACTGATCCAAAGGGCAATAAAACTGTGCATTTAATCCTTTGATCCAGCAATACCACTTCTAGGTCTGTATCCCAAAGAAATCATGAAAAAGGGTAAAAGACCCACGTGTACAAAAATATTTATAGCACCTCTTCTTGTGATGTCAAAGAACTGGAAATTGAAGGAATGCCCATCAATTGGGAAATGGCTGAACAAGTTGTGGCATATGAATGTAATGGAATACTATTGTGCTATAAGAAATGATGAGCTGGCAAGCTTCAAAAAAAACCTGCAAAGATGAACTAAAGCTGAGTGAAGTGGGCAGAACCAGGAGAACATTGTACACAGTAGCAGGCACATTGTTCTATGATCAACTATGATAGACTTAGCTTTTCTCAGCAATACAATGATCTAAGACAGTTCCAAAAGACTCATGATGAAAAACACTGCCCACATCCATAGAAAGAACTATAGAGTCTAAATAAAGATTGAAGCATACTATTTTCCTTTTTTATTTTTTTCTTTCTCATGGTTTTCCCCTTTTGTTCTGATTCTTCTTTCACAACATGACTAATGTGGAAATATGTTTTACATGATTGTACATGTATAACCGATATCAGATTGCTTCCTGTCTTGGGGAAGAGGGAGGGAAGTGAGAAGAGAAAAATTTGAAACTTAAAATCTTACAAAAATGAACGTTGGAAACTATCTTTAGATGTAATTGGAAAAAATAAAATCCTATTAAGTGGAAGAGAAATTTTATAGTAACTTTAAATTTCCCTTCCTTTTATGAAGAAAATGAAGCCCTGAAAAAGGGAAGGACTTGCCTAAGGTTTCACAGTCATTAAAATGGCAGGGCCAGTACTAGAATTGAAAGGTCCAGTCCAAGGAGCTTTCCACTGCAAAGCATTGTCAAACATGGCACAGGAGGGTCTCAGAGAGGATGCTGTTCCTAGATGATGTGAAAGGGGGTCAGGTTTTCCTCCTCATGCAATCTGAGTTGAAAGGACCTCAGAAGTCATCTACTCCAACTCTACTTCTGAAATTTAATTCCCTTCTATAATAAGTAATAGTTCAAATTTCTAATTGAGGACCTTAAGTGCAGGGAATTGACTACTACCTCATTGTCAGGCTAGTCTGTTTGGAAGTTCTTTCTTAAACTCAATCAGAATCTATCTCCATGTAACCTCTGCTTCTGCTTAGGAGTTACATTGACCAACTAACATCTCCGTTAGTTAGGAGTTACATCTCCATGTAACTTCTGCCTTCTAGGTCCACATACAGTAAGCCCAATCCCATATTTCCCATGAGCAGTTATGCCAAGGCAGAATAAACAGCTTTTTCCTCTGCAGGAACCAAGTTCTGCCCTAGGCTCAGGAATTTCCAGGCAGAGTTCAGCTCTAGAATATCCTGCCCTCCCAAGCTGAAAAGTAACGAGGGTGCTTCCCTAACTTCCAGTTTCTTAGAAATAAATTTACCAGCCCCACAAATCATGCTCTCTGGGACTAGGGCCCAGCAAGCTGGGGCCTGGCTCATTTCACAACAAGGAGACCCTATTCTGTCCTGGTGGGGTTAATTAGTCCTCTGCACAAAGGACTAGCTGTAAACATCATTAGGAAGCCAGAAAATAAATAGCCAATTTAGCTAGGCAGTCTGATTTGGCAAACATTTTGCATTAATTGGATTTGGCAGAGATCCCACCCTCCCCCTCCCCCTCCCCCCCAGAGGTCTTTTGGAAGGGAGTCTTATCCAGATGATCTAGGATAGGACAAGACAGGACAAGCACAAAAACAGTTTAATACGTTTAGCCAGAACTTTTCTGGGGGAAACTTCCCAGGGTACTACATAATACTTTATATGATATTTAGAAAACCTGGGTTCAAATCCCAGTTTTGCCACTTGGTGGTTTTTTTTTTAAGTAGGTCACTTTACTGCTTTAAACAAGTTTTCTTAACTGTGAAGTCAAGGTAACAACTACCTACCCTGTTATTTTAAGAATCAAATGAAATGATGCATATCAAGTGCTACGTGAATTTTATGAAGTCCCAGATTTTCCAACCACTGGATGAGCTTAAGCAAACTTTGTTTACGAATCTCAATTTCTTTGTCTGTAAAATGGAAACACCTGCCTTGTTTAATCTAACAAGGCTATAATGAGAAACAAATGAGAACACAACCATGAAAATGCTGTGAAGACTTAAAATTGACATCCCAATGTAAGAGGGTTTATCAAAACATCTTGGGTGTCACCTTTGGTTGCTACAGCAAGAGAGGAGGTCCATGGATTCAGTCTGGGTGAAGGGAAATGGAACCACCCTTCCCCCAGTGAGGTATTTGGAAAAGAACTATCCTCACCAATCTTGGCTCCATAGACATCTAGCAAAGACTCCCACTGCCTGAATTCTTTGAGGTAAGTCACCTTATCTAAGCTTCATCTATAGTTTCATCTGTAAAATGGGGATAATAATGCTTGTCACTAATTACCTCACAGAGTTGTTACAGGATCAAACAAGGTAATTTATACAAAGCACTTCGTAACTGTAAAATAACAAAAATGTTAAGTATTATTATTATCTCATCATAGATCACAGGACCTGGAGCTGGAGGGAATGTTAAGAGTTATTCAGTCCAATTCATTATTTTACAAATAGGGCCCAGAGTGCTTGTGACTTGTCTAAGGTCACACAGTGAGTAGCAAAGCTGGAATTCAAGCCCACCTTTGTTGATTCCAAATACAGTGATCTTTCATTACATTACACAACTAACCTACCTCATTTTACAGATTAGACCAAAGCACAGAGAGGGAGAGAATAATTTGTATGAGTTCTTACAGAAAATACATGGCAAAATCGGGACTAGAATCCAGGTCTCCAAATACGGGTCCAGTCTGCTTCATACTAGCTCCTGAGCTCTCTTGGGACAGATGAAGGGGAAGCACAGGAATAGTTCACATATCCCAAACTGTGCTAACTCTCTTCAGATCTGAGAGGTTGGATTTTTGAGAATGAAAATGACTGTTCATATTGCAAACTTTGATTACAGAAGCAAGAGTAATCTTGGAGTAAAGAGCAGGGGCCAGAGCAGAAATAACTGCTGCTAGTAGAGAGAACTGGGGAAATGGGAGATTAGGGAGGAGCTAAGGTTTAGGAAAGATTTCTGGAAATAAAGGATCACCTCCTGGGATTGAAATTAATATGAAGCAAAGCGCTGGCCAGAGCCTGCTATGACGGCTTGAAGCTAAGGCCTATCGTTCTATTCCCACACCTGCTAAAAACCAAAACCGCAACTTGGTCAATGCTCCCTACTCTGGGTACGGGATACTGGGGGGGTTGGGGGAAAGGGGAAAAGTAGGAGACTCCAAGAACCCAATCAAGGCTTTTTCCCTTTACTCTTTCTAATGATGCCAGATGCAAAGGCTCTAGACTTCAGGCATATTTCCACACTACCCAGAGAGAAATCATAAACCGATAGAGGCCAGAGCAAGGTAAGAAGAGATGACTAGGGACAGCTAGGTGGCGCAGTGAGTACAGCACCGGCCCTGGAGTCAAGGGGACCTGAGTTCAAATCTAGCCCCAGACACACAACACACTTACTGTGTGACCTTGGGCAAGTCACTTAACCCCAACTGCCCTGCCACAAAAAAAAAAAAGAGATGACTGAATCACCTTTAAAAAGAGGTGTTTAAGCCTTTTATTGAAGAGATTTTTAAACTTTTTAAAGGATTTATTCAATTCACAGTAAGATCTTCTCAAGAGACAGAAAACCAGACAAAATTCTTGTCTGTGTTGGCCCTAGAGGATTAAGAATTGACCCCCAAAACCACACAAGGCATCTCACCCTTTGGGGACACGAGGGTAGGCATGGCAGAAAGAGGCCCAGCACTTTTGTTTGTATGAAAATCATTCTTGCCTTTCCTACTCAGCACCATTTTCTCAGCTGAGGCCAGGGAGGGACAGGACTAGGAAATAGGTTTTAATTGAGACCTACCCAACTACACTGGCTCTTGTGGGGAGAGCTTTCATTCACAGGAGATAAATTTGATTTAAAAAAATAATAATCAGGTGAGTTTCCACCTCAAACAGCAATAATAAAATACCCAAGAGATTGCTCACAGCTACGGTCTAAATAACCAGCCTGCCTAGTGACCAAAGTCAATGGCCTCAGCGACTACCTATAAACCCCCAGCCTTGGGAAGTCCAGACTCAGCACTGGCATCCTCGGGGGATTTCAGCAAGCAAGGATTCAGGAGCCAGAGATCTGCACAAGACTTGGTCAGAGCAGCCCCTGCAGATTTAAGACAGCGGCCATCGTGGTAGGAATGGGAAAAGTGATACTAATCTGACATTTATGGAATGCTTTAAGGCTTTCAAAGCAATAAACCTTATCTCATTTGATCCTTGCAAGGTAGATCCTTGTGAGGTAGATACTTTGAGTACTATTAACCTCATTTTAAAGATAGGAAACTGACACCAAAAGAAGTTAAATGACTTTTCCAGGGTCACACAACTCCTAAGTGTCAGAGGTGGGGAAAAGGCACCCCTAAGTTCTTCAGCATATCTGTAGTTAGAACTAGGAAGGGTTGGCTTGGAGATTTCTCCGCTGCCCTTCTTAGTCAAGGAAATGTCTCTGATCCAGACTGTGATCTGGAATTCCAAAGCACCAGCCCCCATTCTCTTGAAAACAACCTTGGAGAACTTCCTTGATCCCCTCTACCCACTCTTTCTCCAGAAGATCCTTTCTCCACCAGAGGCCCTAGGTATAAAGACTGATGATGTGTCTGAGTGACAGGGAGACCATATGGCCTGAAGATTAGCGTGGGGTCTGGGGGAAGAGAGCCCATCTGTCCCTTCACTATTCCATGCTCTCTCCCCTACACGTTGACCTTAGCAGCCTGCAGTGAGAAGAGCAGGGCTCAAGCACAGATGGAGTCTAGTCCACCCCCAAATTCAGCCTGGCTTTTATGCTTTGTTGGGAAGTGGGAAGGGAAAAAGGAAGTTCCGAGGGCCTGGGGTAGCCAGGAGATGAAAAAGAGGTACTTCAGAGTCCTTTGTTGAAGTAAACGAATGATACGAGGTCTCCATGCTTAGCTCTGAGGGAGTCTTGGAGCTCAGGTTCCAGACGTGAGACCGCCATCTCACTAAGAAAAGAAGGGTGATACCTTTAATAATTCGGGTATGAAACAGAGCACTCCTGGGGAAGGGATGGACAGGAAAGGGGACTGTGGACAAAGAACACTTTTGAAGAATCGTCCTGGCCATTGTTCAGTTGTAAATATGGTGTCCTCCACCTTATTTAGTTCAAGCCCAGGTCAAGCCAAAGTGACTGAGTAGTGACAAGGGGCTTCCTGTTATAACCTGGTCCCATGGAAATGAAAACTACCTAAGCAGCTTGCGTACCATAAAGATAATTATCCTTCCCAAAGCTAAGAGCTATGTGGTTTATCAGTCACACGATATAAAGGAGACAGTATTTTAAGCTGATGGGCCTGTCTGAAGTGATCTCTGGTCATGCATAAGGCATTGTGGTGCAGTGGAAAGGGTATAGGGTTTGGAGTCAGAGAACCCAGGTTCAAATCTCAGTTCTGCTATTTGTTACCTGTGTGACCCTGGGCAAGTAATTTCCCTTTTCTAAGCCTTAGTCTTCTTATTTGATGGGATTGGACTACCTCCAGTGCCCTTTCCAACGCTAAATCTATGTTCTTAAGATTGCCTCTCCACCCCCAAGCAAGAATGGAGAAGGGTCTAGTCACTAAAACAAAGGGAAAAATGAAGAGTTACCATCTCTGTGGAAAGATGGCACAGGCCACAGGTACCATGAAGATCAGACTGTGAGAGGAGAGAACATACAGTCACTCCCAACTCCGGCTCACAAGAGTCCAATGACCCTCCCAATCAACACCAAAGCCTTTCCTTCTCTTTCTTCCACTCAAGTGCCCAGGAATCCATCCTGACACCCAAGTGAAATCTGTCACTTTCAAGTCCCTAAAGGGCATGGTAAAAGAGGAGAAGACAAGCAAGGAAACCACAGCTCATATGAAAGAAAGAACTCATGGATTTAATTTGTCATACCAAGCTTCGCTAGCTCAACACGGCTCTGGCTGAACCAGCACCAGGTCATTGCCAACCCCACCCCCCCCACCCAGCTCTGCTAGAGAAAAGTTTTGTGGAAGCCATGGAGCTAAAGGGCACTGTGAGAGTTAACAGTTGCCTCTTATTTCTACAGATGGTCCAGAGAGACCTCTCCAGGTGGGAAACTTGCTCCCTTTAGCCTTGAGGCCACCTCTGCCACCATTTGCTTTCCAAAAAGATTAAATGAGGGCATGTTACACAACTCAGCACACAGACACTTGTCTGTAATGTGGATTGAGTGTCCCTCCCAGGGTGCCTGAGAACACAAGCCAGAGAAAGCAATACTTACAAACCCCCCGCCAGCATCACCTGCAGAGGGGCATGCAGGAACTGAACTTTCTGAAAGAAAAACAGACATATAGATGGATGGAGCTTCTGTGACTTCCTGTCCAGTTATCAACAAGGAGACCCAGGTATCATTTTCTTTGCAGAAATGGAGGGGCAGAGAGCCTGTGGGGAGGTGGGGTAAAGGGAGACCCTTCATTCTTACAAGAAGGCTGGAAACCATACTGTCTACTGTCAGCCTTGCCCTAGGATAGACTGCGGAGGGGAGGGGACGGGAGAGGAGGAGAGGGATTAAGTGACAGTAGCTAGGGAAGAATTAGGAGAGCTAAGAATCCCTAAGTGCAGGCTTATTTGGGGTAATGGGGAGGAGGAGGAGGAAAGAGAAACAACAATGTGGTGGCATGGGTGAAGAGTAAATTTAGGAAGGTCTGTGTTCAAATCTTGCCTCATACACTTATTAGCTATGTGACCCTAACCTCTTCCAGCCTCTGTTTCCTTGTCTGTAAAATAAAGTAATTGGACTTCATGGTCTCTATAATTCCTTCTAGCTTGAAATCCATGGTGTTATGAGTCACTCACCTTCATGAAGGCCAACTTCTCCAGCCTTTCCATGAGGATTGGGAGTAAGACTAGAGAAGGAAGAGAATTAGGTAGGAGATAGAAAGTCAACTGGTACATCCCTAAACCTTCTCCAAATTCCCTTCTGAAATCGAACTAGTGAACTAACTATTCCTTTGCCCCCGTTCTTGGTGGCTCAAGGACAAAGTCTCAGTGATATATTGGGGAAAGCTAGAAACTAGTTTGACTGTCACATTCCTCACCCCACCCCAATCCCAGGACATGCAGGGAAGAAGAGAGTAACAGGGCAAAGTCCTATATGAGAGAGTTGAAAGTTGTTCTTAAGAACCTTCAACAACCTAACTGGCTTCAGTTTCTGCCACCAAAAAAAGCTTCCTATTTCCTCCAGACCCAACAAAACCAATATGACAATGTAAAACTCGGGTCCCACCCCCATTCGCAATCCTCCCACCTTCCAAGGGGGGTTGTCCCAGGGAAGGGGTGGCTCTTAAGTTCTTACTCATTCCAGGAGCTGCCATGGTGATTCGAGAAATGACCACCTGGGAGATGCCAATGACTGCAGCTTTCTGAGAGCAGGAAGAATAGAGGGAAGGAACCATCAGAGATCCTCAATACCAGTCCATTCCACACACACGCAGGAATCAAGCACCAGCACAACAGCCCTGACAGAGCCAACGTGAAATGTGCAGGGGATAGCTTTACTAGAAGACCACTGCTACATCGTTGTGGTTGTTGTTGCTCAGGCAGTCATTTTTCAGTTGTGTCCAACTCCTTGTGACACCACTTGGGGTGTTCTCGGCAAAGATATTGGAGTGGTTTGCCATTTCCTTCTCCAGCTCATTTTACAGAAGAGAAAACTGAGGCAAACAGGGTGAAGTGACTTGCCCGGGGTCACATAGCTATCAAATGTCTGAGGCCAGATTTGAACTCGGGGAGATCAGTCTTCTTGAGTCCAGGCCTGACATTCTATCTACTGCACCACCTAGCCGCCCACAGCTAAATCTAACACTACTCAAAGGCCAGCTACACCCCCCATAAAAGGCCCTATGGATTGCCAAGCATGAGAGCAGAAAGAATTAAAGAGGATACATCATAAGCAAAGAAAAAAGCAGAAGAAAAGAGGGTATAAATTATTACCCAATAAATTATTTCCCAAATACACCTAGAATACGGAAGGAATTCTGGCTTCTTCCCTCCCCCACCTTCATCCCCAACACACAGATGCCTCTAGCTCACCCGTGATTGACCCAACTCCCGAGAGTTCCTGTCAGTCACGCTGATGCCATGGATGAGCTCCCTAGAAATAGATGGACAGTCACTGTCTGCTTTCAATCATCAGAAACCAAAACTGCATAGTTCACTGCCTCTTTTTATTTAATTCAGCTGCCAGAAAACTGGGGATCAAACTATAACCCAAATGACATAGTCTGCTCAGTTCAGGTAGCCAGTAGTAACTCCTTCATCTACTTCCTTCAGATGGTATCTGTTTAGTTTTATCCATTATCGTCCTTTCTTAAGTTTTGTTTTGGTCTGTACGCTTGCCTTAGGGCATCTGGGAAGCAGGGTCACGCCTTAAACACACACACAAAGTGGGGAGAACTATCTCACACACACACACACACCCCACAAGGTCAAATCCCTCCGTTGGGCCCAACAATCCAATCCAATAAGTGTTGGCATTGGGAAAACAAAACAAAAACCAGTCCTTCCCCTCATGGAGCTTGCTTACTACTGGGAGAATACAACATATCGACAGAAAACTTTATGCGTGATCATTTGAGGAACCAAGAAAGGAAGCATGGAGGGGAATGCTACTCACTGTTGCCTCATCATAGGGATGTTCACACAGTTAGCAGCAGCAACGGCAGCAAAGGGCACCCATCGGGCCACCAAGGGTGGGGCTTTCTGTGGGGACAACGGGAGATGTCAGCCTATGCAAGAAGGAAGGAAGGTCTGAGGGTCTAACAAGTCCTAGGGGTCATATAAAAATAGAAGAAAAATCAAGCCCCAGACATTCCTTTTCTCCTCCATGGAGTTGGCTAAAGGGACACCTGGCCCTCTACCCCAATCCCCTAGCCCTAGCTATATCTCATTTGTAGTAACCCCACCACTATATCCACCCAAGACATTTCCCCAAGACATTGCTGCCCCCTGGTGGCAGCCTGTGGACCCATGGCATACCTTGGTGCACGCGTTAAGCCCCAGGGCAGTGGCCAGGGCTGCAGTGGTTGCTGTGAAGTAAGATACAGCCATCTGCCTAGAGGAGGAAAGAGAGGCTGTGCGCAGGACTAGGAGCAAAACGTAATGAAAGGGACTATCCAGCTGAACCCTGAGCCTTGAGTCTCCAAAGACAAGGAAACCAGGCTGTACAGAAGGTTAGCCTTGAGAGAGGAATAAGATGCAGCCCTTAACACTCTTCTCCACAGTGGTGGAAGAATGGCGTTAGGCTGGGTACATTCCAACTGTCCCTGCTGGGACAGACTCTGGGGATCCTCTATCCCTGGAATCAAGAAGGGAGCTGTGAAGAAACCTCAGCAGCACTGAGCCCCAAGGGCTAGGAGGAAGTCAGCCACTACCTGACTGATATGGGGTTGGCTGCATTCCGGTTGGTGTAGTTGACCAACGCATTGAAGGACTGGTTCACCCACTGCCAGAAAACCACTGCAGGCATTGTTCTGTCAAGGGAAAAAAAGGGGTGAAGAGAAGTCAAGCATCTGATGATGAGAACACAGTACCCCATCCCGGGGCAGGGGAGGGGGCAAACAGCTCTAGAGTTGCTACAGATTAAAATGGAGCATACAGACTTTCCCCGCTCTATGTAGAGTGGGGAAAATGTCCTGGAGTCCCTGCCAAGCCCTCCCCACCTACCCACCCCCAGCCAGTCCCACCTGTAGAACTGGAGCATACAGCCTGTGAGGGCCATGCCTCCTGGCACCTGGAATGACATCCGCCCAATCACGTTCATCTTTTCCCCAGTGTCTGGGTGGAAGGCTGAGTCATATAACTTCTTGGCATACAGCAGCTGCTCCTGGCTGGTGCCTGGGGGTACAGTACCATGCCTGCAACCCTCAGCCCCCAAGGCAGGGGAAGAGAAAAGTCAGCCTCCCAGAAAAAGTCCCCAACCAGTCTGTTTTCTTTTACTTTCCCAAAGCACACACACTCACCCACACACCCCAGGCATTTCTAACTATCTAGGACAATAACTGAGCCCAATCCTTGCCACAAGTCTGGGGCTGCTGGGGATCGCTGGATACTCACCGGCTACTTTCAACCATCATTTTGGCCCAGTCCAGTGTCTGCTCTGAAACGAGAGCTGTACGAGGGTCTGTGATGTTGAAGAAATGCTTCAGTCGACCCATGAAGGTACCCTGGTCCCATCGGGGAGCGTCAATATTGAAGCCAGCCAAATCTACCTCCATCTTCTTCTCTCACACAGAACTGGGAAATGGGGGAATGAAGAGGGCACTGAGGATGTTTCTCAGGAGCGATGACCCAAACAAACATCAATCACTTCACGCTATTATGATGGGCACTAGTACCCCTACCATGCTGACAATCCATGAGGTTTTTCCTGATCTCCTATTGTCACTCTCAGCCCTGTTCCTGACCATTCTGAAGAAGAAACAGAGAAGACTCAACCTTGGCCCTAAAGGAATTCAGTCTAGCTCACAGATAGGGAACAACTGGACAGCAATGGACTTCCTCTCTTGGCCATTCTCTTAGTTTCCTTTTCTAGATCACTGTCCATGTGCCGCTCCTTAACCAGGGGTATTTTTCAAGGTTCTGCCCTGGTCCCTCTTCTCTCTACACCCTCTCTCTTGGTGACCTCATTAGTTCCCATGGATGTAATCATTACCTCTGTTCAGCTGATTGCCTGATCTATATGTCCAGCCCTGGTTTCTCTCCTGAGTTTCAGCCCTGCATCACCAACTGACTCTTGGGCATTTAAACTGCATGTCCTTGTGACATCCCAAACTCAACCTTCCTGAAACAGAACTCAGTGTCTTTCCCCCTAAGCCTACCCCTTTTCCTAACTTCCCAATTTCTGTCAAGGATACCACCATCTTTCTGGTCACCCAGGTTTACAGATTCAGGTTTGTCATGGTCCCCACAAGCATTTTAACAGTCTTGAGACAGGTATGAGACACCAGCACACAACGCTCTTCTCACTAGCTCAGGGATTTCTCAACTATACCTCCGCCCCAGGGCAGTAGGGAAAGACTCCAGGGGAGTTCCTGGGGAAGGCAGAAAGGGACTCACATCTTCTCTCTACCTTGATCCTTATGTCTTATTGATTCTATTTCTATGACATCTCTTACATTTGATTCTTTTTTTTACTTACACAGCAACCACTCCAGTTCAAGCTCTCCCTGCTCCCCCACCCCGCCCCACACCACCTTAGATTATTCCAATAGCCTCTTAGTCTCAAGTATCTCTCCTTCCTACATATTCTTCATACAGATGCCAAATGAGAATCCTAAAAGGCCAGCTCTGACTATGTCACTCCTTTGCTCAATAAACTCCAGTGGTTCCTTATTACCTCCAGGATCAAATAAAAACTGTTTGACATCTAGTGTCTTAACATCTGGCTCCAACCTACCTTTCCAGGCTTGACACAACCCGCTGTCCCTTCACATTTTCTCTGATCCAGTCAAACTGGCCTTTTTGTTTAGCTCAAATAATCTCCAAATGCTAGTCCCTCCCCCACACCAAAAAATTACCTAGATTATATGTATATTTCCCCTGAAAGAATACAAGCTCCTTGAGGGCAAGAACTATATCACTTTCGTCCTTTTCCCCAGCACAATGTCGGTCACACAGTAAGTGTATGAAAATGTTTATTGTCTGACTGAATGAATGGTCTAGAAGGCTCTGGAGGTCTAGAATATATGCACTGTAGACTAAGTGCAGAAAAGGGAGACATCAGTGTGAGTTACATCAGTCAGGAAAGGCTTCACAAAGCAAAAGGGCCTTAAACTTGACCTGAAAGAACCAAGATGGTTCAGAGAAAGGGACTGAAAAAGTGACCTAAGAATGGCATTCAATCCAAACCAACAAACAGGCAACGAAGGCATTGGGCTAAGAACTGAGAAGGCAAAGACAAAATGAAAAATAGTCCTTGCCCTCAAGGAGATTACTTTCTGCCTACCTCAAACATGCCTTCCCCCTTCAATAATAAGCCAAGCCTCCAGACTCCAAGCTGCTTTCACTGAAACAGTTACTGGTTATGCGCTCTGCCGGTCCCCCTTTCCATCTCTTGCTTAGAGACTGTCAATCAAATGAACATTACTAGTGCTTCTGGGAAGTGTGACAATCTACTGTCTTATACCTCTAAAACCCCAGAAATTACTGTGTATATTTTATATTTAATCTTCTGTGCAGGTGTTGTTTCTTCACGCCAAAGCATAAGCATTTAGAGAGAGACACAGAGAGAAAGTGTGTGTGAGTGTGTGTGTGTGTCTGTGTCTGTGTGTACAGTCCCACTGCCTAGCACAGTGTCTCGTAGGAGTAGAGCTTAATAAATATTTGTTGGATTGAATTACATTTACATAAATGGAAGTAGGAATAAAGCAGTCAGACTAACACAAGCTAGCCATCATTAATAACTTAACGTTCCAACTGCCTGAGACATTTATGTTGTTGCTAGTTGACTTTTCACATCTGGGTTTGTCTTGTCTCCTTAACCAGATCGTCAGCACAGTGAGGGCAGAGACCCTATATTCCTCCTCTTCCTGGTTCACCCATCCAAGAAGTAGGCCTATCTATACTTCGCACTATTGGCAGAGACGTTATAATAACTGATACTTATATTGTGCTTCAAAATTTCCAAAGTACTTTCCTCACAATAACCCTGTGAGGCAGACAGTCTAAGTATTATGCCCATTTTACAGATGAGGGAACCTAAGCCCAGAAAAATAAACTGGCCCAGGATTCTAAGGTCATCAAGTTCACTCCGGTCTCCAAGTTCAGAGCTCTTTCCACTCTCTCATGCTGTACTTTATTATTATTCCCACTTTATAGAAGAGGAGACAGGTTTAGAGAGGTTAAATGATTGATCTAGGTCATGCAGCTAGGAAGTGGCAAAGCCATGACTTAAATCACATCCAGGGATCTTCACCATACTGTGTTGCCTCTGTATTTATTCCTGGGCAATAGGGGCTATCACTGTTTTCCTGTCAATGCACATGATAGCCACTCAAAATTTCAACTGGTGGTTAACAGTTAAATCTTCAACAATTTCCCCAGGTCTGGTTTCCCAAGGTCTACCAAAAAGAATACTAGGGCTGAAATCTGGGCTCTAGTCAAAGTTCTGCCAATAAGTAACTAAGCGAAGGGGGACAAGTCAATTCAACAAATATTTACTAAGTACCTACTAATTGCAAAGCACTTTCCCTCTGAGTTTCTAGTTCTTCATTTGTAAAAACAGAGGGAATCCTGAAGGTCCCTTCCAGATCTGACATTCAAGTCTGTGTATCTCTAATCTCCACTCATCCAATGTGTTGTCCCAAGAACAAAAGCACTAGACGTGGGACTGGAGCTCAGGAAAGAACCACCAGCTCAGGCGCGCAGGACCAGTACAGATTCTTGGTCTATAGGTCAACCTTTCCAGCTACAGTATGTAACAGAGAGTCTGTGACTTTTTCTGGGTCATGGATCCCTTTGGCAGTCTGATGAAGTCTACAAATCTCTTCTTGCAAGGTTTAAAAGTGATTGAGAAAAAAATACATAAACTTACACCCAAACCCCCAATCATGTGGAAATAAGGTTATCAAAAAAAAATTTTTTCTTAAAGTTCAGGAACTCCCAGTTAAGAAACTATAGTCTAAAGGGAGCATAGTTGCCTTTGAGAACAGTGTCTTCCTAGCTTCATTTTGAAAAAGGATTTGTGCCCTGGGAGAGGTAACCCACTTCCCCTGACTCTTTGACCTTCCACTTCTAAGACTAGAGCAGACACTGGGCTGTGAGGGAGATGGCCAGAACTTTATGTTCCTTCCTTAGATCCTACTATCACCGAGCTGCGACCTTGAAGCAAGAACACTAATTTCCTGGAGCTCCTGTCTACCTCCTCTCACTTAAGAGAGATGTGGTTGGCCAAATGTCCATGGGGCTGATTCAAGGATCATAGGGCCACAGGACTTGCTCAACCCAGGCCATCTCATTTATTTATGGCTAAAGTACTACTAATGTGAAGGACTATTATTTACTAACAAGACCTTCTACATGCCTTACAGTGGTCAAAAGAGTAATAGCCTGTGTTGTTGCTGTGAAAGACAAGATAATAAGTGGAATCTAAATCTTTCTTTGGGAAGTTCAGAACCACTCTTATTGAGCCATAAGCACTCCTGGCTTTAGTGAAGGTGTTATTACTTAAATAGATTCTAATGCACAAATTTGTTAATTGTCCTTCCCCACTATCTGGTCTGCAACTGTCATATTCTGCTCAAATTTGATCTTCTACATGAGCCAATTAAAGTCTTTTGTAACCTGGCCCCAACCTATCTTTCCAGTCTCATTGTATATTACCCCCCATCTGGAACTCTGTAATCGAGCCAAATTGGCTTTCTCTCTGTCCCTCAAACAGGACACTTCATCTCCCAACTATTCTTTTATACTAGCCATCCCCATACTTGGAATGTACTCTTTCCTCACCTCCAACTCAGAGAATTCCTCTTCCTTAAATACATAATTCACACATTACCTTCTGCATGAAAAATGTATTGATGCTCTCAATTGTCTCTTCCCTCCCTCATAAATTACCTTGTATTATAATTATTTTGTATTTATTTGTGTTTATTCTCTAAGACTAAGTTGCAGAGAAGATGCTTACCTGGCACTGATAAAGGGAATCTTCTATGCCAATTAAATCATGGGTCTAGTTTCCCATTCTCTCTTTTTTATATTCTATATACTAATATAAGGCATTAATTAAAATACTATATTAATTCTATATACTAATGTAAGGTACTGCCCATCTAGCAATGTGAAGAGTTCAGATGCTGAAAGGGGCAGAAAGGAGAGCAGTTTGGAACTATGCCCAAAGGGCTATAAAACTGTGTGTACCATTTGACCCAGCAATACTAAGTCTATACTCCAAAGAGATCAAAGAAAAAGGAAAAGGACCTATTTGTACAAAAATATTTAAAGTAGCTCTTTTTGTTGTGGCAAACAATTAGAAATTGAGGGAATGCCCACCAACTGGGGAATGGCTGAACAAGTTGTGGCATGCGATTGTGATGGAATACTATTGTGCTGCTAGGTGGCATAGTGGCTAGAGTGCTGGGCCTGGAGTCAGGAAGGCTCATCTTCATGAGTTCAAATCCAGCCTCTGACACTTAGTAGCTGTGTGATCCTTGCCTCAGTTTCCTCATCTGTAAAATTAACTGGAGGAGGAAATAACAAAACACTCTAATATCTTTGCCAAGAAAACTCAAACGAGGTCATGAAGAGTCTGACATGACCGAAACAACTGAACAACAACTACTGTGCTACAAGAAATGACAAGCAGGATAGTTTCAGAAAAGCCTGGGAAAACTTATATGAAATGATACAAAGGGAAGCGAGTAGAACTAGGGGAACACCGTACATAGTAACAGCATTATGGTAATAATGATCAACTGTGAAAGAACAGGTTACTCTGATCAATACAATGATCCAAGACAATTGCAAAAGACTCATGATAAAAAATGCTGTCTACCTCCAGAATGAGAACTAATGAACTCTAAATACATATTGAAGTATAATTTTTTCACTTTATTTTTCCTCCTTTTTTGCAACATGGCTAATATGGAAATATATTTTGCATGATTTCACATATATAATTGCTATATTGCTTGCCTTCTCAACAGGTGGGGGAGGGACTTGGGAGGATGGAGAGAATTAGGAACTCAAAATTTTCTAAAAATGAATGTTAAAAATTGTTTTTTTTTTTAAAGAAAGGAGCTGAAAAGAACTGTTGTATACAAAAAAATGGATAAACTTCACTTCTGAGGAAACATAAGTTTCTCAGATAAAATGTGAAAAGATACAATTAAAAGCCCAAGAAAGAGGGCTGTCCCTTGGATGAATGTACCCAGAGGACTTGTTTGAGTGCTGAGAAATGGCCAAGGTAATGATGGCTGCAAAGCATTGTGTTCCTTCAGCTCATTTATATGCGATTCTTTTTCGAGTATGAGAGATTATAACTGAAAAAGTGGCAAATCCATTAACAATTTGAGGTATGACAAGATTAAGTAAGGACTATTAGCTTTATAACTGCCAGGAAAGTAAAATTAATAAGTTTTATCTTATGAGGGAAAGAAGAGTCACTGACCACTAGCAGTCTCTGGTTTGAGACATTAAGAGTGGTGAAAAAAAAAAAACAAACCTGGAGAAGTTGCTGGGAAGCTCACTGGAAGAGAGCTGAACTATGAACTATGCACTTTTCAAGTTAAATAATTTACCATCAGTGTGGTAGCTAATCTTGATGCTGTGTTCATCCTCAATAAAGACATCTGACAACATTGCTGAAAGCATCTTTCTAAAAAGTGTGTGAGCAAGCACACAGCCTTGCTTCATTCTGCTGGTGACTGGGAAAGCACAAGAGCATCATCCATTATCCAGAACCTAGGCAAGCGTGCCGTCATGAAACTGATATACAATATTGAAGAAATTCTCTGGGCAACCAAATTTTTATGTAATTTTCCATAAGCCCTCATGACTGACAGTATCAAAGGCCTTGGTCAGATCAATGAATGTCATGTACAGACCTCTGTTATGCTCCTGGCATTTCTCCCGAAGTTGTCAGGCAGCAAATACCATGTTGACCATTTCCTCAGCCCTTTCTGAAGCCACAATGGCTCCCCAGTAGATGATCATCTTCCAGGTGAAGGCTCAGAGTCCTTTCTAGAGCTAAAGTGCCAAGCATTCCAACTCTACTGTAGAGAGTGTAACTCTGATGGGCTGGCCATGTTGTTCAAATGCCAAAGGTACCTTTGCCTGAAAAACTCTGTTACAGAGCACTCACATAAGGAAGGTGCTCACATGATGGTCAGAAGAATTCATACAAGGATACTCTCAAGGTCTCTCTGAAGAACTGTGGAATTAATTGCTTAACATGGGAGGTACTGTCAAAAGACCACCTAGCATGGCATGCCTGTATCAAAGAAGGCACTGTATTCTATGAGCAAAGCAGAATTGCAGTAGCTCAAAAAAAAATGTGAGATGCATACATTTAGAGACATCTCTACTTCAAATGTCCATATGACCTATTTGTGCTTGACCTGTGGTAGAGCCTTCTGAGCTCATATTGGTCTGATCGGCCACAGTCAGATACATTTTATCTTGACTACAACACAGTGATGACATTTTGGTCCTCTTCAAGAATGAAGACAACAACCAACCAACTATGCACTCCATAGCTATCTACAGCTTGAGAAAGGTAAAACCTCTCTGAGGTATACCTGGTTGCTCCCTACTTGCCCTCTCTTGTTTGAGAGGGAGAAAGAGAAGCTGATTGGACAAAATAGAATCCTACTGAGTGAAGAGCTAGCTGGGATGTCTGCATTGCAAATGAGAACCAAAATGAGTTTTGCTGTGCTTTACTGTAACAAAAGACAAGACAAAGTGGTGATCAGACAAAGGAGAATCCTGTTGAATGAAGAGCTGGCTGGGCTTGTTTGTCTACAGATCCCAAAAAGTGTTATACTTTCTCAGACCCCTATTAAAAATGACGGTGAGTTAAAAGAGCTTGTACAACAGTGCTTCATCAACTTGAGGGCAAGAGAGAAGCTAGTATGACCAGCAAGAGGGTGAAGAGGACCAATCAAAAGAGCAGAGAGGTAGCTTCACATGGTACAGGTGATTCCTAATGGGACCAAGGACACGAGAGCCTTAAGACATGAATTATAAGTTGTCCTCAAGCACATGGGTTTTCCATTCATGTGTCTCCCTCCTATTCCTATAAACCCTCCTATTCCATGACAGAAAAGGCTTTACTGAACATTTTCTCATTTTATGTACAAGTAAAACTAACCCACCAGATGGACCGTGTGACACTCAGTTGTTTGGTCACTGGGAGCTAGCCTTGGGGTGGAGGACCCACAGGCAGGCAACTCAAGCAGGCTGCTTTGAGACAGGGTAGGAGGCCCCAGTGTACTGGGACTGGAGGTGGAGGGCAAGCAGTCACTCACAGGCTTGCAGTTCATTTTGAACTCTACAAAGGACAAGGGGTATAGCTATGGGCCAGAGCACTTCCTTGAGGAAGTTCTGATACCACTTAGGCTGGGTTTGAAGAGCTTGCTGGAGATGAGACTGACTCTCTTTATACAACTCTGACTGGAGAGGAGAGGTAGCAGGAGACGCTGCCTACACTTAGAAGCCTGTTCTGATGGAGGGTAAATTATATTCATAATGGGCCTTTTCTATTGTATTTAACTATTAGTGGGAAAGCACACTATTGTAAATAAATCAACTCCTTTTTGCTTAAAAAAAAAAGGCAGGGGCGGGGGAAGGATTTTCTATGTATCCACTCTTCACCAAAAACATGGAGGTGCATTAGTGGAAGACTATGACCCAGATTTATGGGTGGACTATAAAGCTTTGATTATTCTTGCATTTACCTCATAACTGAATAACATGGATTTTATAATTATTCATGCTTTTACTTTATCATTAAATATATATTTTATATTTAAGAATCAATAATGTGATACAGACTGATTTCCTGTAAATAGGAAGCACTACAATGGGGACTCAGGACCTACAGTGGTTAGTAGGAAGGCTACAGCAGCTCACAAAAGATGATTCCTAGGACTTTGAGGGAGTTTTTGAGTCATAGCTGCAGCACCTCACTCTCTCTGAGAATCTCAGACCTGTCTGTGTGAGGACCAATTGGAGTGAACAAGCCAGTCCAGGGAATGATGATGGGGCATTGCCAAGGCCAGGTTCTACATTTACACACATAATGTAGACCCCCATTAAAATGTAAGCTCCTTGAAATCAGTTATTATTTCATTCTTTGTAACTGTATTCTTATTACCTAGCCAAATGCCATGCCCATAACAGGCACTTAATAACGTTTGTTGATTGATTGACTGAGGGTGAAATCCTGGTCCCAAGCAAGACCTCAGTTGGGGTGGTGGGCAGAAAAGACAGTTTGGGCCAAGCTTGCTGTCATCAACAATATTTATACAGATGGTAGTTAGACGTCTAGCTTGGATAAGGAAGAAATGAGACAAATGACTTACTAATTAACTCTTCTCACCCTACCTCCTGCCCAGGCCCAACAGAATCACTCTTCCTCCCCTTAGAAATATAAAATGTTAGAATTGGAAGGAACCTTAGAGTTCAAGTCCCCTCATTTTACAGAGGTAGGAAAGTGAGATCCACGGAAGGAAGTGATTTGTCCAAGGTCACACAGTCAGGTGATCTAAAACCCAGATCTCCAGGTCTCTAGTTCAGTGGTCTTTCTCACTATATTTCAATGCCACCTTCTTTAAAGCAACATTTCTCCTTGAAAGAAAGTGCTGTTGTAGGGCTACAAACAGTACTGAGAGGTAGTGGGATGCTTTTGTTGGATGGAAAAAATACAGATAACTTTCTTTTCTCCTAAGAACTTTACCCTTACAGCCTCCTCAAGCTCTAGGCAAGCAAAAAAGGAAGGCATTTAATGCTTGGCATTCCTACACCAAGGAAAGAGGAACAAAATGGTGACCAATGGCTTACCATCAATCCCTTGCTGGGCTCAATGACTACTATTCTGTACCTCTTTTTGAACAAAAAACATCTAGATGTTAGGGTTTGCCCAAACAATTTCAAAAATGGGAAGATAGGAAGCTATTAATTTAGCCTTATACTTACACCCACCAACTCTGGTAAACAAGATGTTAATGTCTTGGGTATTCTGAAGCAGAAATTTCCATGATCTCTTTAGCACAAGAGCCAGTAGTCTGGAGACCACCAGGCAGCAGTTGAGGATTGTGTAGAATTCTGGCTGACAAGACATTTAGCATTTCAGCATATACTATAGGAAGAATATGTCTTGTCTCCCAACTAAAGGGTCTCGTAGGGCAGAAACCAGTGTTTGAAACCATTATGCACAGATAATATCACCTCTGCTGCTGTCAACCACATGGCCAACCTCTACCTATAAGCCTCCTATTCCTACCTGTCCCTGGATTTCCAGTTTAACTGAAGAAGGTGCTACCCTCCCTTAGGCAGCAAATTTTTCCAAACATGAGTTCACAAAGGACAAGTAGGTGCTAAGTGTTTTCTGCAATTACAGAAAGGGGGGAAGAGAGGGACATCCTCCTTCAGTCTGTGTAGAAACCTGCCCAAGATGAGTGAGGCTATAGCCTGGATGCTGTGAAAACTGTCCTGATCCTTACTACCCTGCACTTGCAAGTGGGCCTCCAGGCTGAGCTGAGTGAGTGCATGTTGGAGAGCGCCTGAAACATGACTAGAAGCTGGGCCTTCCTGCCAATTTGACTTGAGCTTCTCCTGATGCTTTGGAACTAGCCTGAACCCTGAAACTAAGTGCTGACAATAATGCTTTCTTGTAACAACAATAAAGACCGTTAATACACCATAAAGCACAGAAGTCTAGTTCCATAATAAATATACCCAAAATAAATGATTAATTAAGGAGTTATCCTGTGGGCAAAGTCCACTGACTCCAGCCAAACAGGAAAGGCTGCTGCTGTCGAAATCTGACTCCTTCCTGCCCCCAAAATGGGAATTAGGAGGGTGACTACCTCTGCCATTTTTTGCAGAAATGAGGTGTAGGTATGGAACACTGCGTACATTAGACTTTTACAATACGTTGGGTAGTTTTGCTGAACTGGTTTTTTTTTTTATTTGTTATAAAGGATGATTTTCTAAAAGGGAGTGGGAAGAAAGGAAGAATATACTGGAAAGTAGGTGATGTAAAAATAAAATATATCACTAATTTTTTTTAAAAAGGGTGACCCAGAAGATCCTACAACTACAAACTCTAAAGACACGTAACTTCCCAAAGCCTCCAAGCCCAAGCAAAGAGACCGCTATGTGGTTATAGAAAGGATGCTTATTTCGTGTTAGAAAACATGGGTTCAAATCCCTGCTTTGTCAGTTACTAACTCTGCTATGTGGAATCTATATCTCAGTCACTAAAAGACTGTTGTTGAATTTCCTCATCTGAAAATTGGGGATAATGCTACTTGTACTCAGCAACTCAACAGGTTATATGAGCATCAAATAATGTAAGCACTTTGTGAAGGAGGCAGTTAGGTGACTCAGTGGATAAGTCTGGGCCTGGAGTCAGGAAGATCTGAGTTGAAATCCTACCTTAGACACTTACTAGCTGTGTGATCCTGGGCAAGTCACTTAACCTCTATTTATCTTAATCCAGCGGAGAAGGAAACGGCAAACCACTCCACCATCTCTGCCAAGAAAACCCCATGGACAAGTATGGCCCGTGGGGGTCAGGGAAAGTCTGACAACACTCAACAACAGCAACAAAGCTCTTTGTGAAACGTAAAGGGGCATGCAGGTGTCATCAGTTATAAGGCTTCAGACTGCTTAGGAGCATTGCTGAAGTAGTCATATCTTCACTATAGATCCAGTCCTCCTTTCCAAAGAGACAAGAAGCAATATCTCGTTGTTCTGGCCTCGAAGGCCGTCATTACCAGAGATGCGGCAGCACCTATCGGCCTCCAGGGTAAGTGCTAGGGGACCTGCAGGAACTCTACAAAGGATCGTGGCTCCCAGGATCCAAGCTCAGGGCACAGTTACCAGGTGTCGGTCTCTGCCCTCCAGGAACCTGCCTTTCCCCACTGAGAGCTCCAAGGCGGCGCCTTCTGCACCCCAACCTCTAGGGAGACTCAACCCTGCTATGTGGAGGTGGGGGAGTGAATGTGCTTGGGAGGGGTCCTTCTCGACCCTTGCCAAAGTGTTCGCACTGGCGGGAAAACGGCTGCCCTTTCATTTCCAAGGGGCTGCCTGGAAGGGCAGTGCCACCCTTCTCAATGTGGACCCCCCCCCCTTTTTTTTTTGCCACGTTGACCCTGAGGAAGCCGCAGCACATGGGAACTGAGCCGTAGGGACCACACCTGGAATCTGAGCTCCCTGAACCTGTCCAGAAAGCAACTCCTCTCCCCTACTGAAAGCCAGGCCCCGGGGTCCGCAGGAAGAGTCAGGACAGTCAATGCCGCCCGTCCACCCTCGCCCCTAGGCCGCTCCCCAAAAGTCAAACCTGATGCCAGGCCAGACGTCGACACAGGCACTGGAAAGCAACGCGCGCTCACACAGACTGCCAACCCTCCCAGGAGTGTTCGGCCTCCACTCCTCTGCTTCCGGACCAATCATAGGAAGGGCTGTCCCTGGTTGGCCACGTGGGCAACTTTCTCTCACCTACTTACCCCGCCCTCTCGGGCTTAAAGCAGAAAAAGGAGTACGCCTGCGCGTAGAAGGGCTTGGCCGGGCGATCGGGAGGGACCGCGTCTCTACGCGCTTGCGCTCTTTGGGCAAGAGACCCGCGGGGACCCCTTTCTCCTTCCCCTTCCTCTGTGTCTCTGCCCCAGCCTCCGCTGTGCGTGTGGCGGCGGAGGGACGTCGGGGGCGGTGCCCGCGCTGGGGACGGGCGGCGCCGCCGCAGTTGCCCCTGGTAACGGGGGAGGCAGGACGAGGAGGAGGAGGGAGTCGGCGGGAGGATGGTGAGTGTGGGTGTCTAGGCGGCCCTCAAGCCCCCCCCCGACCCCGCAACGCAGATCAACCCTCGGACCCTGGGGCTCGGGCAGGACCGGGCTGAGGGACCCGGACACTCTCAGACCCTTCCCATCGTGCTGGGGTCCCTGAGGGTGGCAGGGAGAGCCTGAGACGGACCGGGTGGGAGGCCTGGGGCCTGAGGAAGGGGGCAGCTTGAAGATGGGGGCGGGGGGAAGGGGCTCCCAGAGAGCTCCTCCAGCAGCCTGGAGCTGGGGGATGGGAGCAGCTGGATCCGAGCACCGGAGGGTCGAGGGCTGTAAAGAGCGGTTCTCAGCCGCCCGCCCCTCCTTATCCCCTAGCACCCCGAGGGTCCTGCATGCAGCCATTCGGGAGTGGCGGGAAGGGCCGGTGCCGGGCGCGCTCCCCGGGCTGGGCTCCGCATCCACAGATGCGGGCCCTGGGGAGTGGGAATGGCCCGCCGCGATTGAGAGCCTTTCCCTGGAGAGAGGCGCTTGTTCTAACTGGAGTCTCGCCCTGTATGGTTTCGGGACCTGCCCAGCCCAGGCTCCGGGATAGCCAGCCCAGAGCCCCAAGCTTTCCCCGGGGCCATCATTTGCCCCATCCTTTCCTTCGAGACTGCCTCCCCTGCCGCCCTTATTTTTTGAGTTGATCAAACTTGATCGAAGAGCCTAGCCTTGGGGAGAATGCCCTGGGCTTCCTCGGGCAAAGGAAAAGGGTAGGTGGACTGGTTATCAACTTAGGGCACGGTTTCTCACTTACCAGCCCAAACTAGAACTTTCCCATATTTTGGACTTCTGATAGTTAGGTCTTTTCTACATTGGACCCTTTTGACTTCGGAATAGTTTATTTGGAGGTGGTTGAGAAGATGTCATTTAGATTTTGTTCGTATCACAAAAGGATTCTCAAGCTTCCTAATGGGGCTGGTCAGTTATGGACTTGAAAGGAAAATATTTAGGGTTTGTAGCCTTGAGTGATGGGTGATGCTGAAACTGGAGTTTGAGTTGCTCTCCACTGTCGATTCTTTTTAACTTTAAAAATATTGGAACATTTCAGTGGCTTAGAAAAAGCTGGATCAAAGTGAGAAAATAACATTCAATATTTGATAAGAGATCAGTAAGTAAATATAGGAGGAAAAAAACAATTGATTGCACATGATCAGATTGCTAAGTATAATAAGTAGAATTATTTTAGCTAATGCTGCCAACCAGATTTTGCACATTCTATGTGACAGTTTTGTTAACCTCAGGCTAAACAGATTTGTGTAAATATTTTTGGTGTTATCTTTTTATTAATCATTTGTTTATGAGCTATTCATTAGAAAGCTTTCTCATTAAAGAACGCAAATATTTACACAAAAAGTAACTAGAACTGAAGCTAAATAGGCATGTCAGACCAGCAGAAGATGAAGATTGTCATCACAGATGACAAATGCATCATCATTGGCTAACTTTACCAGTTTATCCATCAAATGAACTGAACAATTTGTTTTTTTTTTAATTCAAGAATATAGATGACAGTAACCACTAGATCTACTTCCAGGTGTAAACTGACTTTCAAGGACTTTACTGAATTTTTTTCCATATGTGTGTGTATACAAATATGTATATGTGAAACAAAGATTAGCACAGACATTTTATAGTATATGTTTGGTTTAAATTTTTTGTTTGTCTGTAAAAAGGTCTGATATTGTTACAACTGAATTAAGTTCCTTAAGACAGGGCCTGCTTTTTGTTTTTGTCTTTGTATCTCAGGGCCCTACAGTACTAGATGTCCGATAAAGGCTTGCTTAATTGAGGGAAATGGAAAATAAAATGGCAAGTTTTTAGCAACTGTAAGGTGACTTAATGTGGCACACAAATTCCTTGTGAGTTTGCAGAATTTTGTGATTGGACTTTTAAGTCACTCAGTATTTTCTGAGATAACTATCTGTATCTTAACTATAGCTGGTCTTTTATATACTCTTATAATTTTACTAATTTTGAATTTTTTTCTAACATGATAGGTATAGGTATTTGCAGTGCTATTATTATAGAAGCAAGTCTGATTTCACTTTAAGGGCAATAAAAGTGATGAAACAAACTATAGATACAAGTTACTAACTTCCTGAAATAAAAAATCCAGCAAACTCTAAAACCTTCAGCTAAGCCTAATAATTGATACTCGTTTGTTTCAAAAATTGGGCTACTGTAACAAAAGGCCTGTTCATTCAGTGATAGTTTATTCAGACATTTTAAGCTGGTTATAGTACACATGTATGAAGTAACAAGATGAGAAATTATTTTAATCCTAATTTCACATTTTTTAACCAGGATTCATTTGTTCAGTCACTCAGCAATTCAAACCTCTGTAGAAGGTATTGTATTACCGCATTGCTTTTTGATATGTTGGTAGTCTTCAAGTGTACTTTGCATTTGAGGATTATTCTAAACCAGAAGTGTTTAAAGTATAATTTAACAAAATAAATAAAAGTAATTTAAAACATAGACAACATTTTGAAACTAAGCCATATGCTTTGGTAGAGATCCTTATGTATAGATAAGTGGCCCCAATTTCCGTTTGTTTGACACCACTGTTTTATACCTTTTTTATATGAAAAGTCCTCTGGACAGAGTACTGTTGATCCATTCTTTATCAGGAAAAGCCCATTCCATTGGCACTGGCAAAAGGAACATTGACATCTTTGTCCCCAAAAAAAGCTCAAGACTTCCATGTATTTATTATAGAGATAACTAACCTCAGTTTGTTGCATTTAGTTGATTCAGTAGCTAGAGTTGCTTGGCCTAGAGTCAGGAAGACCTGAGTTCAAATCCAAACTCAACCATTTACTTGCTATGTGACCCTGGGCAAGTCGCAACCTCTGTCTGCTTCCATTTCCTCTCCTGAGAACGAAGGACACACAACAACCAAAAAATGGGGATAATGATAGCACCTACTTCCCAGGGTTATTTTGAGAATCAAATAGGATAATATTTTTAGAGTGCTTACCTCAGTGCTGGGAACATAGTAGGTACTTAATAAATGTGTGTTTACTTCCTTCCAATCATGGTGAGGTAGAGACTACTCTAGGTTCTTAAAGACCATGTATGCTAGCAATACACAAACTTTCAAGCAACCTTAACAAACCAGAAAAGCTTTGATTTTAGGACTGCTAATGAACTGAATGGTTTGTTTCCTGAGGACTACCCTAGATAAGGTGGATGTCAAGACAATGAGATTTTATGCTACAACAGCTCTTAAAGATTTCCTACTAAGATGGAGGGAGTAACAAGAGCTATAGACTCACAGCTCTTTGAAGTAAGAGATGACCAGGCTGTAGATAAATCCTATATAAGATCCAGTCACAAGATTCTGGAAATCAAGAAGATCCCACTTAGCAACACTATGGTTGATTTTTTTTTTTAAGAGATGAGTAGTCATCTCCATTTTAAGCTTATTGAGGGGAATCTGTGTGAGCAACAGACAACTGGAGGGTTTTACCCTATTTATAAGGTTCAGATATCCAAACTGATAAATTTTCATATATTCTTGTACATCTAAACTTGGAATGACCTAGGCCGTGGACGTTTCAGGTCAGTATCCCATGTGCCCCTGCCAGTAATTTAGCTAAATAGGTGTCTATAGCACTTCAGTCTTAGATATCTATTCACTATAAAAGTTCATTTAAATATTTTGTATGTGATTTAGACCTATTTTGTCCACCAGTTTGAGTATAATAACTGCTATACACACCATATGGTGGTGACATACTATTAGATGAAGTTTTTTTTTATAGTCCTTTATCAAAAAATATTAGGGCAAGATGCTAAAAATATACCTTAAATTCATACTCTAGCTATGAGTTTATTCACTGGTATGATTAGTTGTACTTTAAGGTATATTTAGAAAGTAGTAATGTTTTATAAAGTGCTAGGAATATTAATTTCTATGAACTTCAGATCAAATAACATTTCAGATAAACAGATGGACGGTGTTATACAAGCAGACATGGAGGTAGACTTGTTTTGCTTTACCTTCAGGCTTTTAAATCAGCTTACTTTATCACTTCAGGTAGAATACTGGTTTCTATAAATATCTTCCCTCTTTAGCTAACCCTTATAATCCTGTGATCCAATGACTAGGATTGTCAGTAGGTGTGCTGTTACACTTTACCGCGTGTATCATTCCTAGTGCCATTCATCATTCTGCCATGCAAAAGTAGAGAAAAAGATGCTGGACTTTTAGTCAGAACCAGGGTTAAAATCCCAGCCCTGCTACTTAGTAACCACATACCTGTCTTGAGCAAATCACTCACCTCTCTGGGCCTCAATTTCCTCATCCATAAAATGGAGGAGGGGGTGTGTTGGACTGTAGTCACCACCAGCCCTACCTCTATGAACCTACTTTTTTTTAGCGTTGCTTTCTTTGAAAACAAATCTTCACATTTCAGTGTTCTTTCCAAAGGAAAATTGCTATTAAAAATATGGAAAGTGTTCTTTTTTATATTCTCCATACTATCAATTTTTGTGTAGTTATAGCTAGAATTCTAATGGTTTCTTCCTGACCTGCCTATTTTTAAGATAAACAGAAATTATCTTTGAGGAATTTAAAATGAAAAAATTGTGAGTGTGCAAACACCCAAATATCATATCTTTATTTAATGATTCTCACTTACGGAGATGTGGAGTTCAAGGAAACAGGCCAGAGCAGAACTGTAGTTAAAGTTTTGTTGGTTTGAAAATTTTAGAATATAAAGCTGTTTTGTGAAAAACAACTCTTCCCTCAAGATTTCCATAGGGACTGATTGCTCTGTTAACTTGCTCTGTCAGATAGGTAATAGGTAATGTAGACTATGGTGATAAATTCCAGCTCTTTTTAAAATTGATCTTAGAGGGTTTCTTGAATCATTTGATAATGGACTTACCTGTCTGTACTCATCTGTTTTCTAGAGGTTAACTATGACATGTATTAAATATATTATACTCCATTTAATCAAGCACTATTGGGGTTTGGGGGGATGAGACCTGTGGTTTAATTGAGATGAGGAAATCCCATCCCTCCTCTGCCCAAGGCAGATCAGTACCTGCTCTGCAACTTGGAGTCTTACACAGTTGCTTGAGTCACTGAGAGTGTTAAGTGACTTGTTGGAGGCTGGACTTGAATCTAGGTCTTGATGAGTCCAAGACCAACTCCCTATCCACTATAAAAAAGGTTTAAAAACTTATACAAACTCCCAAGTGCAGCCTGAACCAGATTAAAATGTAATTTTAAATGTTTCATAAAATAAATAAAAATATAGCACATATAGTGTTAATTTTTGGTTTTCTAAGTCAATATGAGGCCCATATGGATCCATTTCTGTTCTTGACACTACTGTACTATAACCATGCTGATTCTCTGCCAAATATATGTTTTTCTCACTTAAAGATGGGAAAATTGAGACAAGACATAAGTTAATGTCCCTTAGTAAGTCAGTGGCATAATTAGGACTAGAATTAGCGTGCAAAGGAATCCAGTATCAGACTTGAGGAGTTGTGTTATTTTACAGAAGTGCTTTTGTCTTATTAAAGTTAACTGATGAATATTAGTATTATCTAGCATATTATGCATATAACCATTTGTTATCCCCATATCATATTTTAACATGATAGTCATTTGCAGAAGTAAATAGTATTCTTTCTAAAAGCCTGCAAAAGGGGAAAAATTCAGAGTAAGAATCCATGGGACAAAAGTATTAGGGTAACTTTGGAAATATTCCTCTTTAATTCTGGGCTGTTTTGGGATCCCTCCCTGACTTTAAATAGTCATCTAATTTTTATATGTAGTGCTTTGATCATCAAAAAGAAAAAAAGCCAAGATGGCGGCTGGAAAGCAGGGACTAGCGTGAGTTCCCCGCCAAGTCCCTCCAAAAACCTATGGGAAATGGCTCTGAACAAATCCTTGAACTGCAGAACTCACAAAATATCATAGAGAAGTAGGGCTGTAGCCTAGGACAGCCTGGATGGTCTCTGAGTAAGGTCTATCCCACACAGAGCTGGGAGCAGAGCCCAGCATGGGCAGCGTGGACCGACCAGACCAGGAGCCCGGGGGAGCGTGCCTTAGCACCTTGCCCTGAATCATTGAGCTGCGGCAGTTACCAGACTTCTCAACCCACAAACACCAGGGACAGCAGAGTATGTTAGTGGGAGAAGCTGCTGGGGACTAGGATAGAGTTTGCTGTTAGGCCACAGCCCCTGGGGCAGCAGAGGTGGGGCAGCTATAGAACTACAGCTGCAGTTGTTTCTGGCCCCAGGCCCACCTGGTGGGAGGAATTAAGTGGTGCATCAGAGCAGGAGTGAAGAGCCTGCTGAAGATCTAAGTCCAGTCCAGGTTGGAGGGTCTTGGGGAAGGAGGAGTGCTGGTGTGGCAGAGCTGGTGCATCCTCCCAGGCTTGGAACACAGAACTCTTTAGTCTACAAGCAGTCATACCCTGCTGAAAAACTCAAGGGTCAAGTGAGTTGGCTGGGAACATGGCCAGGCAGCAAAAACGCACCCAGATTCAGTCTCAGACTCTGGAATCCTTCTTTGGTGACAAAGAATCCAGAAGAAGTTAACAAAGTCAAAGAGCCTACAACAAAAGCCTCCAAGAAAAACATGAACTGGTCTCAGGCCATGGAAGAGCTCAAAAAGGATTTGGAAAAGCAAGTTAGAGAAGTAGAGGAAAAATTGGGAAGAGAAATGAGAAGAATGCGAGAAAACCATGAAAAACAACTCAGTGACTTGTTAAAGGAGACCCAAAAATATACTGAAGAAAACAGCACCTTAAGAAATAGACTAAATCAAATGGCAAGAGAGCTCCAAAAAGCCAAGGAGGAGAAGAATGCCTTGAAAGGCAGAATTAGTCAAATGGAAAAGGAGGTCCAAAAGACCACTGAAGAAAATACTACCTTCAAAATTAGATTGGAGCAAGTGGAAGCTAGTGACTTGATGAGAAATCAAGATATTATAAAACAGAACCAAAGGAATGAAAAAATGGAAGACTGTGAAATATCTCATTGGAAAAATCACTGACCTGGAAAATAGATCCAGGAGAGATAATTTAAAAATTATTGGACTGCCTGAAAGCCATGACCAGAAAAGGAGCCTAGATATCATCTTTCAAGAAATTATCAAGGAGAACTGCCCTGTTATTCTAGAGCCACAGGGCAAAACAGAAATTGAAAGAATCTATTGA
>CM053624.1:84575701-84659449 GCA_028646595.1 Phalanger gymnotis
TGAAAACACTCATTTGCTGCTTTCTGACCATCTGTGTACAGCTACAGCTGTTTAAAGAGAGGGAACAGCACAGTCTAAAAAAGAATCCCCATTCCAGCAGTAGGTTTAACTGATCTCGGAGGTTCAGTATCATTTTTCAAATAAAGGAATTACATTATTTCCTCTGCATAATTGAAATAGTATTAAATGTCTCAAAGCACATGATTAGAAAATGAGATCTTTTAAATGAACAAGAGATTGCAGAGCAGTTTAGACCATTCCAGTGGGCTTTAAAAAAAGAGAAGAAAAAAAGCTTATGCTGAGTTCATTTATTCACTGACCTGTTCCCTGGATTCCCCTAGTGGTTTGGAAACCACACAGAACATTCTCTGGTGTTGGTCAGATTTTTCCCATCACCAATTGAGCTGGTGCTGCATTCTGCCTGTGTTGAAGCTGGGGGGAGGAGTGGCAGATGATTAAACCATCTTGTCATGCAGGTAGGAGAATGTGCATGTAATCCTCCCCCTTTGGGCATGGGAAAAAAAAAACCTTTATTGAAAACAAGTCACTACAGAATTGAACCTCCCCCCACCTCCAGCAGCAGAGAGACAAGCAACTTCTTAGGGCTCTGGCAGTAACGACAACTGGAATGTAAGGAAAGGTGGGAGGTTTAATTCTAGAAAAATTAAAAAGCCCTTAAACAGCTCTCAGATTGAGGGCGAAGGCTAGCATAAACAGGCTTCTCCAGTTCAGTGGAGCACGGAGCAGCCGACTCAGCTTAGCTGGCCTCTCTGTGGTGCTCCTATAGAAGAGATTTCTAAAGCTCAAAGAATTCTGTGTTTAAATGATTACAATAGGCCCCTGGTATCAGATTTTAAAAATAAATGCCACTTTACTGTGAACCCATTCCACAGAGAAAAGCTGCACAGATCGATTTTTAAGAAGAGATCAATTTTTACAGAGCAGCCACTTTGTGGAGTGGGATGAGGGTGGAAAAGATTTGCTGTTAGAACACTGGTTCAGTGATTCCAGAGGTCACATCCAGGAAAACCAAGCTCCCAGCCCCACTCGAAAAGGCCTGCTGTGGTTGGTTATGAGACCGATGGGAGAATGGAAGGGAATCTGTGGCTCAGAGTGGGTAGGAGAGTTTGTTTTTTCTTGCCCTAAGAAATGTCCCCAATTTAGCAAGAAGGCCTATCACAGAGCTACCACACCTCCTTAATTAGACTGTACTTTGGTGCCTAGGGGCTCAGGCATAGAGAGAATGAATTTGAGATACTCTGTCCAGTTTCTAGTGGAAACAGTCTTCCTCACATTAACTCTCCCTGCAGTTGACCCTTAAGTCCCAGCAGGATAGTGGAAAGTTCAATGGGCTAAAGAGACCAGCTGTCTTCTTATCCCCAGAGGTGGCGTGTTCTGACCCAAACTGGCATAGCTGCTGACTTTCAGTACCAGCTTCACAATCCTGGGCCCCTGGAATCCATCTGTGTTTCTGGGGAAAAGCTTCGCATATGAAACTGAAACATCAATTTTTAAAAGGGTGGGGAGGATGTTGATAATTCTCATCCCCCTACCAACCACAGAAGATGTCTTGCTGAGTCATGCGCAAATTGACAAACGTCACTCAATGTGGGACTCCTGGGATGTCATTTCACCCCTAATCCATTCTGTGGTCCCTGTGCTGAGGGAGGAAAGGAAATAGAATTCCCCCCTTACCAGGTTACCAGTACAGCTCTAAACTACAGTGATGCAGGTGTTCCAAAAGCCCAGAGGGCAGGGGGTGTGATTGCTGATTTTAAAATGTGTAGCTTTGACTTCGGCTGTAGCAATGTACCGTTTCTAAAATATTTTCATACTTTTATCACCAGCCTACAAAGCTGCTTTTAAAGCTCCCTCCCACATCTTCAGCCCTTTTGTAACTTTCCTGGGTAGCTCTTTTAATAAAACACAAAGTAATTACTGAGGTTACCAAGCCTTCATCTTGGAGGGGTGAGGCACCAAATAAAGAGGTTTTTTTAAGCTCCTTTTTAAAGCCCTCATTAGAGAAACAGTTTTGTTTTTTTGCATTTCCCCCTCCCCATAAAAGGATTACAAATTTTCCCATTCAAAGCAAGCCTAAAGACAGAGATGCTTAAGTAATATTTTATTTGATCACGAGGGAGGAGGGAGATATTAAATTGGATAAAGGTCCCTGTTGGGTTAACTGCGGCATATCCACCATACAGACCAAGGATGGCAAAAGCTAGAGTGCCCTTCTCCCCCATCCCCAGCCGCCAGTTACTTCGGGTTCATTTGCCCTGGCCTGTAGCAGCGCACCCCCTCCCCTTTGCTATCCGATTGTAACCATGGAAACAAGGATGTCATTGATGTGGGCTGAGCAGGGGAACATGTCAGAGCACAGCTGAAAGTCAGTGATTACAACGGTTAGAAATGTTATGCCAGGGTTAGAGAAGTCAGAAGCTCTGGGCAGCTGCTGGGAGGACATGTTCCTAACCCATTCCCTCATTCTCCGCTTCTGTCTTCCCTTGATTTTGACAAATTTCTTTATTCTCTCAAGTGGAAGCTATTTCTTTGATAATCCTTTCCTCAATGGTTGGCTGTTCCTGATCAGCCCAGATGGGGTTCTGAGGGGCAGCTGAGGACCCCCAGGAAATGCCATGTCACCAAGGCCAGCACACTTTGCTTTATTGTCATTGGAGTCAGCTTTTATTTTTCTTTCCTTCTTTCCGAGACAAGCCTTTCTTTCCTTGTATTTTTAGCTGCTCCATTCCTTGTGGTTTCAGGGCTCAGTCTAAGCTATCTAAAGGCCCGTTTTTATAGGCCCTTTGGAAAATGATAATCAAAGGGAGGGACAAGGGGTTTGGTCATGTGGAAAACTCAATGTATAATTTAGACGTCTGTCAAAAAAATAGCAAATAAATCTAGTAGAAATAAGGGCAGCTTGGAATGTGTTGTGCTCTTTAAGGAAACGGGAGGGAGGGGCCTGGAACATTGTCCTCTTTCACAAGCTCTATATGTCTGTCTTTTAAGGTGTTTTTTCTGAAGGCCAGTTGTCACCCATTTGGTGGCAGGCAGCAATCCTCAACCTTTAGTATCCCTGCTGTGCTCAGGGCTGCCAGACTCCAGGCATCCTCATAGCCCTCTACCACAGAAGGATTTTCCCCTCCTCCCTGGGCCTCCCACCAGCCACAGGGAATTGCTCCTTAGAATCAGACACTGGGTTTTGCAGTCCAAACATGTCACTTTCCCCTGGATTGCTAACTTCTCAGTTGCACTATAAGGTGTTAGGTGCCAAATGTGGAGGAAGCCTCCTCCCAGCTTGGCCCTATAGACCAGAGAATAGGAAAGGAAAGGAGTCATAAAATTTTCTATTTGATTTTGGAGGAACCTCAGGGATTACTTAGTTTTACACCCTCATTTTATACAAGCAAGATTGAGGCACAAAGAGTAAGTAGGTGGGTAAGGTCACATAGCCATAGTCAATGGCCGGCTAGAATTAGGACCCAGGTCTCCAGACTTGTAGATCATTCTACTAGGCCATTATGGTAGGAAAACAGGAAAAGTGGCCCCACTGCCCCATGGGATTTACCTCTCCAACCTTCATCCATATCTCTCCACCACCCCCTGACAAATCTTTTTCCTCTTGGCAGCCTCACTCTCACATATTGGTCCCAGACCCACTCAGATCAATAGGACAGGTTCCCAGCCTTTAAAGAGCAGGGCATAAAAGAAGAATGAGAAAGGGAGAGAAGAGAAAGTTCCTTCTCTGGTTCCCATCCCTCTCCACCAAGGGCAGAGACTAAAGTATAGAGTTGCTAGCCCTGCCTCCACCTCTAAGGCCCGCTAGGGCTTCCTATGTTTTGTCTTTCACACACTTTGTTCCCAGAGTGTGGGTCTAGTCCATAGCTTGGATGAAACCAGCAGCGTCAGCCAGCATCTCAGCTAATCATGGAATTAGCCCTATGTCTAAGGTGCCCTATTGGCTCTGGGGTAAAACATAGTTTACTACTCAGTCAAGCAGCATTTTAGGGCCTCTCTCTCTCCATCCCCCTTAATTGCAATCTGTTCAGCAATTTCCCTTTCTAACACTGCCAAACCCAGGGAAGCAGGCGGCTGGGAGGGGAGGAGAAAGAGCAGCTCCCAGCCCTGACAGAATCTGCTGCTCCAGCACTGCCTCCCACCCCCACACACTCACACACGTGCACATAGGCAAACTCAAGCCTAGACACACACAAATACACACAGGCACAAGTTCATTTGTTCATCAGGCATTTGCTGGATATGAAAGGGAACACAAAAGACAGTCTGCCTTTGAGAATAATGTTGTAATGATAAATAAATAAAATCTATGGAGACCATAGGCTTTTAGTATTGGGAGGGATAATAGAGACCTTTTGAGTTCAACCTGCTCATTTCATAAGTTAGGAGACAGGCCCAGAGCCTTACCCACAATCATGCAGCGAGTTAGTAGAAGAGGCAGGATTTGAACCCCAGGCTTTAGTCTCCAATTCCAGTGTTATTTCTATTATGTCAAGATAACTATATGTAAAGCAGAATGTGATGCATATCCGGAAAGGGACTAGATGCTATGGAATTTTAGCGGTGAGAGAAATCATTTTTGTTTGGAGGGGGGATCAGAAAAGGCCGAAGGTAGAATTTGAGGTGGGCCTTGAAGGACAGGAAAGAACATATAGAGTGAGAGAGGGTGGCAAGGCATCTAGGCCAAGGCAATGGCATGAGCAAAGATATACAGGGGGGAAAAGTTTGAGGGTATACTTAGTGCCCGATTGGCACAGAAGAGGTTAGTTTGGATTATAGGGTATGTGAAGTCTTATGACATAAGGCTAAGAAAGGCTGATGGTGGAGGGCTTTGAATGCCAGGCCAAAGAGTTTGAACTAGTCAACAAGAAACAATAGGAAGTCACTGAAGTTTTGTTTTGTTTTGTTTTGTTTTAAGCAGTAAGTAATATAATCATGGAGGCCCATTAGAAAAATTACTCGAGTTGGAAGCAAGGTAGACCAGACACACAGGGAGATCTCTTAAGAGGCTCTTGGAATAGTTATGTTAAAAAATCTATAGGATTGGGTGGCTAATTGGACAGAGACCAGAGCAGGAAGAGAGAAGCAAGGCAAAGACTTCAGTTTTGAACTTTTGGTAACTGAGTAGCTGGTGATATCTTTCATTAACAGAAATAGGGAATTCAGCCTGCCTTGGGAGGCAGGCTGGTTGGTGGGGTCTTTTTTTGGTGCTGGTGGTGAGAATGATGAGTCGAGCTTTAGATATATTGATCTTAAACTTTCGGCAGAACATCCAGGTGAAGATGGGCAGATAATTAGAAATGGGGGTCTGCAGCTCAAAGGAGGGTCAGAGCTAGAGATAGAAACTTAGGAATGACCTACATAGAGCTGGAAATTGAATCTTAGAAGTCACCAAGGAAGAGTGGCTAAAAGTAATGACTGGCATTTATCTGGTACTTTATGATTTGCAAAGCACTTTATGCAGGTCACTTCGTGTGGATGACACCTCATTGAGGTTTTATACTCATACTGCAGATTTTTTTTACATTTTACAGTAGAAGAAATTGAGGCTGAGAAAAACTGAGTTAGCTGTGATCGCACCAATTTTGGAGTCAGGAAACCTGAGTTCAAATCTCACCTTAGACACTTTTACTAGTTCATTCAATTTCTTGATGTGTAAAATTAGGGATTGGACTTGGTGAGCTTTAAGGTCCCTTCCAGCTTGGAATCCTATGATTTCGTGATTCCTCTTCCCTATCCGGACACCCACCCAAGGGGGAACAAGTGAAGGGGATGTTTTTGAAGGGGAGAGGTCAGAGCTACACAGCAGAACCGCTGACCCCATGGAAGCTTTTCCTATGCCCGGACCTACCATGTCTGCAACTGTCAGTCAACACTTATATACATATTATATTATAGATATTATAAGTACATGCCAGGCACTAGGCTAAGCACTGAGGATACAAAAAGAGTCAAAAGAGTCTCTGTGCTCAAAGAGCTTACAATCTAATTTAATGGAGGGAGACAACATGTAGATAGATACATAGATAGATACATGGATATGTAGGAAGATACATAAATCCATGCATAGATACATAGAGATACAAAGCAAGCTATACACATACTCACACAATATATATACACACACATACATACACTGCTCCCTAAAACAGTTGGCCCTAATGAACAGAAGGCCCGGCAGCTGTGCACAGTGATGCAGATGCATGGAAGGGGTATATTTATCCACAGCTGCTGCAGCCCTCTTCCTCCAGCAGCTCCTTGCTGGTTTCCCGCTCTTCCCAGCCTTGCCTTGACCTATTTTGGGAGCCGAAGTTTTTGTGTATTCGTGTGTGTGTGTTAGCACTCAGGAGCTCCAGCTTCTGGGGGAGGCGGAGGGAGCCCTTTTCTGCCTTTGATTTCCTCTGAAACATCTTGATTGGAGACTTATAATGGCAGCTCCTGCTGCAAAGGCTCCCTGGAACTCATGGCCACAGCTGACGCTGCCAGGATTTCTGCTGACTCGGGCCTGCACAGCTGGGCGGGGCAGGAGGAGACCAGCTCTGGCCTCACAGTTCGGGGCTGGGATGTGGGGTGGGTCTCAGCATCCTCCCTTCCTCAGGGGCTCTTGGAATCATGCCTAGGGCAGGGCCTGAACCTGGCTATTCTGACTGCTCCAGAGGTCCTCTAGCCTGAAGGCAGCAAGAAAGCTTGATATTAGGGAAAGAAAGGGCATTCAGATTTAACTCTTCCTACCCGTCCCACCAAGATGCCTAAGGGAGATATGCCTAACTTTCCAGGTTCCTCCAAAGGAGGCCCCCTCATAGACTCCAAACCCTCCCCTCAGACCCACTACCTTCCATCTCCTAACGCAAACCCATAAGAATAAAGCCTGGGAGGTTTGTGGTAGGCCGCACTTGCATGTAAATAGGCAGGAATTTAGAACAAAGAATCGGAGGTGGACAGTGATGGCCTCTTTGTTTCTGCCCTTCCCCCCATCCCCCAACACTTTCATTTGTTTGACCAACCCTGAGGATTTGGGGTATTTAGGGAAATCATCCCCAGGCCTGAGATCCACAGAGATCTGCTTTGGCTTTCTTTGGCAGGGCCCCCTAAAAAGGGTTTTGGAAGCATGAGAGGTTAGGCAGTAGGTACAAGACCGGTTCAGAGAAACCTCCATTCCCTCCCACTCATTTCTTCCTCAGGCCATCACTCTCCCTCCTCACTTCCCTAACTCAACCCCTTGATCAGTCAGTTCAAAACTATACTATCCTCTCTATCCTACAATCCTTTGTTCCCTTGTCTTATAGATACTGAAGAGAACTGGAGAAAATCACAAAAGTATGCAGATTGGGTCCACACCAAATCTGTTATTTAATTTTAACTGGGCCCTCTCTGCAGCAAACATCATTTTATTCTTCTCTAATCCATTTGTTGTCCCATTTTCCCACAATTGCTGTTCTAAGCTTCTACTTCTCTCTTCCAAACTCCCGTAGTACTTCCCACCTCCGCTTCTCAGCTAAGGACTTCAGTTCATACTTTATTAAAAACTGAGGTCTTTGGGGAGGGCCATCTCTTCTCCCTTACTCTTCCTTTACCCCCACAACAGATATCTACATGGCCTTTCTCCTGGACAAGGCCAGCCCTTCTAGGGTATTTTGGCTGAGACCATAACCATTTTCCTATCTTCAATCTCTCCTTCTCTACAGGCTCCTTCAGGAACATCTAACCCTCTCCTCTAGCTATAGTATAGTTCTATGTGTCTCCTCCTCTTCTCCCCTTCTCTAGAAAGCCCTCTAATGCTAAGTGCCTCCACTTTCTCCTCTCACACTCCTCTTAAACCTCTACAATCTGGCTTCTGACCTCATTATTCACCTGAAACTGTCATCTCCAAAAAGTCATTAATGATGTCTTAAATGACTAATGGCCTTTTCTCAATCACCTTCCTTCTTCGCCTCCGTCCAGCACCAGATGGTGTTGATCACCCCGTCCTGAGTACTTTCTCCACTCTAGGTTTTCATACTGCTACTCTCTCCTGATTTTCCTCCCTATTCCACCTATTCTGCTTAATCATCTTTGCTAGATCTTCTTTTCAGACCCACCAATCCTAGGTGTCCCCCTATGCCCAGTCCTGGGCCCTCTTTTCTCCTTGTACTATTTAACTTAGCAATCTCATCTGCTTCCGCAGTGTCAATTATCATCACTCTTAGGTAGTTCTCAGATCTATATATCCAGCCCTGGTCCCACATCACCAGCTGTCTTTTGAACGTCTTGAACTAGAATGTCCCATAGGTGTTTCAAACTCAACATTTCCAAAACAGAGCTCATCATCTTTCTCCCCAAACCCAACCCTCTTCTGAACTTCCCCGTTACTTTTGAGGGCATCATTATCCTTCTGCTCACCTTAAATCTCCCAACCTCGGTGTCATCAATTACTCACCTCATTATCTGATCAGTTTCCAAATCTTATAGTTTCTACCTTCACAACACCTTTTATATGCATCCCTTTCTCTCCACTCATAGAACTACTGCCCTAGTTCAGGCACTTATCACCTCTTCACTAGACTATTAAAACAACCTTCTAAATTGGTTTCTTCATCTTGTGTCTCTCCTGACTCCAGCTCATCCTCCACTCAGCTGCCGGACAGATTTTCCTAAAGCTCAGGTCTAGCCATGTCATAGATACATCCCCTATGCAATAAATTCCAGTGGCTCCCTCTTATTTCCAGGATCAGGTATCAAGTCCTCTGTTTGGCATTTAAGGCTATTCACAATCTGGGTCTTTTCCAATCTTCCAACTCCTTTTTCTGTGCCTGTCCCATTCCTGTCTCCCCTCTACTTCTTAGTTCTCCTAACTTCCTTTAGTGCTAAGCTCAAATTCTAACTTCTACAGGAAGCCTTTCCTGGTTCCCCCAGATGCTAATCTCTCTAGGATTACCTTTTATACTCTGTAAATACCTTATTTGGACCTAATCACCTTTATGTTCATCCATTAGAATGTGAGTTCCTAGAGGGCAGATACTCCTGTCTTGGTTTGGGTTTTTTTTTTAACTTTCTTTGTATCCCTGGTGTTTCCTGGCACATAAAATGTATCTAACAAAAGCTTGTCAGCTATCTGAGCCTAAATCAGATAGTTAATCGGGACAGCAGACTGCAATCAACTCCAGATTCTGGGAGTGAAAAAGAAACTCATTCTTAGCCCAGGGGTACTCTATAGACTATAGCCTAATAACAAATTGATTCCCATACATACCCTAGAATTTAGCCAGATCAGTCCTTTCACTGTTTTCTGTACCCTACAAGAATAATTCCACCTTCCTACCTTTGTACATCCTGTTCCCCCTGCCTAGATTGTCCTCCTCCTTTCTTCTATATGTCTAACCTCCCAAGTCATCAACTCTTCTCAACTGAACACTCCACCTCAAAACAGATCTCAGCCTTCCCTTGTCTCTGCTTCTGTGACTTATCCTAGACTCTTGTGCTCCTTAGGCATGTGTGTGCCCTCACATGTGTTGTTTCCTAGATGATCCTCTTCCCACTAAGGTTATGTATATTTGTGAGACAGTATAGCCAGGTTTATGGTAGTAATTTGCTACTTGCTTTGATCTGTGTCTTCTGATTGACTGGTAAAAATAAACACATCACTGGGGGCTTGTGATTTATGATTTTGAGTGAATGTAAACCCACAGAATACTTTTAACCTCGGCTAACTTATTCTGGAGTCTGAGAATGTGATGGGAGAGGGTGCTCCACAAGCTACACATAGCAGATTTTTAGACCTTAAATGCTATCTAGTCCAATCCATGAAATACATACTCATATACAAACATGGAAGATGACAGGCTTAGGGTTATAGCGTTATAGAGTGAGGTATGCAGAATGAAACATTTTGCTTTACTACTTATTTATTGCAAGAGTTTTTTTCTTTTTTCTTTTTGAAGAGGGAGAGGGAATGGGAAGGAAGAAAAAAGATGCTTGATAACTGAGAGAAGGGAAAAAAATGTAAAGCAAGAAATAGGGTTGTATAGTGATATGAATTAGGTTAGAGAAGTGGGCACTGGAATTTGGAGCCTAGGAGAAGGAGGTTGGGAAGAAAGAGATTTCTTTAGTTCCAAATAGGACAGATTGCAAATGCTTTAGTGCAGACCACCCAGATTGCTGGAGATAATGGTATCTGCTATCTTGATGGTGGGTCAAGGATGTTTTCCATGAATCAAACAAGTGGCGTAAAGGTGTAAGCATAACATGCCCAACCCAGGTCTACTCTGTTTTGAGTTTTTACCAACATGTTTTCTGAGTTACACAAACAGCAGGTGGAATTCCATTGCTTGCTCTACTGCAGGGGAAGGACTATCTATTTGAAGACTACATGTAGAAATGAAGGTTTCTAGGAGCTGTTTCTGACTCTGCCTAAATTGAAACCTGCTGTTCCCTTAGATTTCCCTGTTTTTGTCACTGGCATCTTTATTCTCCTAGATAACCATTCGCCAAACCCCAGAATTGTATTTCCTTCTCCCTCCCATGTCCCACATCTCCAAGGCACTAAGTCTTTTCGATTCTGCCTCCACAATCTCTCTCAAATCCGTACATTGCTCCTCTTCCCCCATCCTATCTGTTCCCAATGCTACCACCCTAGTCCAAGTTCTCTTTACCTCTGACCTACAAAATTTCAGTAGCCTACTAATTCTTGTCCCTGCCTTTAATTTCTATCCCCAACCCTGGCCATAAACACATATCTCTAATCCATCATATATACCTCTTGTCAAAATGTTTTTCTTTATTCAAAAATCTTCAGTGGCAATCCAGTCCCTATGGCATCAATTCCAAACTCTTTAACCTGGCATTCAAACATCCTCACAATATGTCCCAAATCTACCTTATGGTCAATTGCTTCCATAAAACTACCCTCCTGTTCAGCCAGACCAGTCCCCTGACTGTTACCTGTACCCTACAAATATAGTTCTACCTTTATACCTTTGCTCACCCTGTTCCCTCTCTCTAGAATGTCCTCCTTCTCTAATATGTCTGACCTCCCAATTCATCAACCTTCTCAACTCCTATGACTTGTACCTTCAATAAACACCCAGAGGACCATACCCCTGATCCCATTATCATATTTAAACCTTCACTGTGGAAGTAGAATACTACTTCCATGATCCAGAACACTTTGATTCCCTCTCTGTAACTACAGCCTCCCATCCTTCCATCTCTTTCTCTGCATTACATGAACCTAATCTCTATCCTCACTTTGACATCCATTTACCTCACCCCTTCCTGTTCTTCTAGTCTATTATCCCAACCCATTTTTACTCCAGTTTCACTTTCTTCCCTTCAGGATCTTGCCATTATAGTTATCTAGTTCAACTATATGTTTTCCTCTGCTCTGGAATCATATGGCCCCTTGTTCTACTGCCTCTTTGCCTTGCCAAACCCCAACCTTGGCAACTTCCACCATCTGCTTTCTGACCTTCTAATCTCATTCCACTGAACAGTGCTAAAGGAAGTCACAATTGAAGTGCTTTTGTTCTCTCCCAAAGTCTTCTACAACAATGCCTTCTCCATCATAACAGACTTAGACTCTCACTTGGCTAAGAAAATAAAAGGCCACCCCTCATGAGTATGTTCTTTTCCTCTATTCTATACCTGCAAACCCCCTGACACCAAACCTCATTCTTTCTTCTTTTGTTCTAGTTCCTGGAGATGACCTTTCATGCCAAGCTCAAACCTTTCTCTTATGCCCTTGACTTCATTCCTCCCTTTGTCTTCCTGGAGGTTACTCTTTCAATCATACCCTTACCTTCTTCCATGCTGCCTGTGAAAATGCCAGGTCTCCACTATCTTTAAAATAAAACCTTCCCTAGGACCTTCAAACTCTTATCCTATATCTCTTCTCCCTTCCACGATTGAACTAGCAAAAGTCATCTAATTTCATGGCTTCGCTTTCTTACTTTCCACTCATTTCTCAGCCCATTGCAATCTGGTTTCCAATCTGATCACAACTGAAACTGCTCTCTCTGAAGTAACCAATAGTCTCTTGCAAAATCCAATATTCTTTCCTTTGGTTCTCATCCTTCTTGACCCCTCTGCAGCATTTGACTATAATCTTCTCCCAACTCTCTCCTCCTCCAGTTTTTATGACACTACTCTCCCCTTGTTCTCTGCTATCTCTCTGATCAATCTTTAATCTCCTTGGCTGGTTTTTCTTCCATGTGCTGCCCCTTAACCTTGCTCTGCCCTTGTGGCCTTTTCTCCTCTTTTTTGATAGCCTCTCTTGGTGATTTCAACAGCTCCTATGACTTAAACTGTCTATGGATCTAGATTAAGTGTGTCTTCTGAACTTCAGTCCCACGTCACCAAACTCCCTGTTAGACATCTCCAACTGGATGTCCCATAAGCATATCAAACTCAAACAGCTCAAAACAGAACCCACTGTCTTCCTCCCTCAATCAACTCCATCTGCATACTCCTCTATTTCTGTAAACATACGTCACTACCATCCTTTTGTTCAGACTGGTTTACAGTATCATTCATCCTTTACTCTTCCCTCTCTTGCCCCTCAGAGAAAGAGAGTGGCTCAGTTTAGAATGCTAGATCTGGAGTTGGGAAGACTTGAGTTCAAATATGACCTCAGACACCTACTAGTTGTGTGACCCTGAGCAAGTTGCTTGACCTCTATTTGCCTAATTTCCTCAAATGTAAAATAAGGCTAATAATAGTAGCTACTTCTGAGGCTTAAATGAGACTAGTACAAGTTAGAAACTATATAAGCACTTATTCTCTTCCCCTCACCTCCCTCCATACCAAGTCAATTGCCAAACCTTGCCGGTTTTGTCATCCCCTTCTCTCCATTCCCATGGCCACCAATACTTGTTTCTGCACTTATCACCTTTTGCCTGGACTATTGAAAAAAAAAATCAAATCAATAAACATTTATTATGTGCCTACTATGCGTTAGTACTGTGCTAAACCCTGGAAATACAAATATGAAGAAAAGACAGTCCCTGCCCTCAAGGAGCTTACAATCTAATAGAGTTTACAGTCTAATACAACACACAAAAGGAAGTTGAATAGGAGGGAAGAGAAGGCACTGAAGTGCGGGCATAGTGGAGAAGTCATTCAGAGAAGTTTCAGAGTAGTGCAGCCAGATGCGAAATTGGGGAGATGCCTGAGCTGAGCTTTCTCCTTAAATGCAGTTCATTGGAGCTATTGCAACGCCCTCCTAATCAGACTCCTGTCTTCCCATCTCTTCTCTCCCTAATTCATCGTCTATACAATTGTAATCTTTCTAAAGCAAAAATCTGCCTGTATCATTGCCCTCAAGAACCTTTAGTGCTTCCCTATTGAATCTAAAATAAAATACTAAATTCTTCAGGTTGGCTTTTGAAGATCTCCATAATCTGGCTTGAGCTTGCCTTTCCAGGATTATTTCACATTGCTTGCCATCAGCCAGCCAAGCTGGCCCTCCTTGCTATTCCCAGAATTCTGCTCTCCTTCCCTGCCCCGCCCCCAACTTTGAGCTTTTGCATGGATTGTTCCCATTATTATAATGTGCTTCCTCCCTGCAGCCTTTTAGGATCCTTGGTTCCATTCAAGGTTCTGCTCAAATGCTATCTCCTATGTGAAGCCTTCCTTTAATTTCCACCTCCCCTCCCCCAAGCCTCTTTTGATCCTCCTAATAGTTAGTGCTCTTTTCCTTTTTCAAATTATAGTTTATAAATTTGTCTATTTATAAAATCATGTCTTCCAATTGACAGGAAACTTCAGAAGGGCAGACTTTTGTTTTGTTTTGGGCGGGGGGAGGGGTTGGTTTGCTTTTGTTTTTTGGTTTGGCACCTCCCAGCACCAAGAACATTGCCTTGAATATAGTTAATACCAAAAATTCTAGTTAGAGTCCTTCCTAGAATTAATGAATAATAAAAAAGCATTTATTAAGCATTTGCTTTTGTGATCAGCAAAGTGCTAAGCCCTGGAGATACAAATACAAAAATTTTAAAAATAGTCCTGGCCCTCCCTTGCTCCTCAAGGAAGAGGCAGAAACTATACCCCCTGGGGAGCAGTGACCAGTGGTGAACAGAGACCAGTGGTCTCTAAAATTACTAGAATACTTATGGTGCCCTAGGAGAGTAGATTAATCCAAACCCTAAGACTGATTTTTTTTTTTTTACTAAGTAAAAGAGGCCATTCTTTGCCTCCCTTCTTACCTAGCCTTAATCACTGAATGGGTGTAGCCTTAGTCAAACTGAGACTTAAAAAGGCCAAGGTCTCCCACTTCTTCCAGGGCCATCTCCAGTCGTCCTGATCTGTATCTGGCCACTGGACCCAGATGACTCTGGAGGAGAAAGTGAGGCTGGTGACTTTGCACAGATCTCCCTCACTTAAATCCAATTCACTTGCATGTCATGGCATCACCTCCCTGAAGTCACAGTCCTCTTTGAGAATGAAGGACAAATAACAACGACCCTTCCATATGACCTATATAAGTAGACTGACCAACTGCTCTCATGGGTAGATGGGGGTGAGTGGACTGAGTAAATCAATCAATACACCAAGCATTTGTTAAACTCTTACTAAATGCTGAGAAAACAAATATAAACAACAAGAGACATGCTCCTTGACCTCAAGGGGTTTACTTTCTATTGGGAGAAGAGCAGGCCTAGAAGGAAGCTGAAAAGGGTGCAGGGGTGAGAAGAGGAAAGAGAAGAGAGGTCCAACTAGAATGGATGAGAAAGGAAGGGATGGTTGGTCTTAAATGGAGACTCTAGGAGGAACCATACAATCAGAGGGAGGGACCACAGGGGCAGAGAGTACCTCCAACATATGAATTCCAGGAGTGGGTTTCTTGGGCATTGTGGGGAAGTCAACTTGAATCTTGACTCTCCAGAACCTGAAAGGCCTTCTCTCCTCATCTTCTATAGTGCTATCTTGGGGAAGAATAACTGTATCAGGAGGCCAAGCATCAGGGCCAAAGTCACCCCTCCTCACTGACTGTTGACTGACTGATGTTCCTACTGCTGCTTCTGTGAACTCTATCCATCCCTATCCTTTGCACTGAGCACAGCTTCTATGTCTCTGTATGTATATGTCCTGTGACCTCAGGGACAAGGATTAGGTTTCCCTTACTCACAGCTCTGGTGACAATATAATAATTTACTCTCCTTGCATACAGTGGGTGCTCAGGTAATGCTTGTCAATGATAATTCATCCCAGTAAATAAAAACTCAATTGCAACTGTAACATGAGAAATAACAACAAAGAAGAAGTCAGAGGACCTCATGTGTATGACCTGAGGCAAGTCACTTTGCCCAACTAAAAATGAAGAGGTCTTAGATTGCCTCTAACATTCCCTCCAGTCAATCCGTAGTCAGCATTTATTAAGTGCCTACTAAGTGCCAGGCCCTGTGCTAAGTGCTAGGGATACAAAGAAAGGCAAAAGATGGCATCGGTTCTCAAGAAACTCACAGTCTAATGGGGGAGACAACATGCAAACCATGTGCAAACAAGATGTATACAGAATAAATTGGGGATAGTTTCAAAGGAAAGACTCTGGATTTAAGTATCAGGACCAATTCATTGGCCACTTCCTGTCCCCAAAAAGATTTTAGAAGCAGCATAGTATATTTGAAAGATTACTGGACTTGGAGTCAAAAGAGATCTGGGGTCACCACACCAGTTCTCTGAAAGAGGCTGGGGGTGGGGCAGCTAGGCGAATAGAACAGTGGATAAGAGCAACTGGCCCTGCAGTCAGGAGGACTTGAGTTCAAATCTAGTCTCAGACACTTAGTAGCTGTGTGACCCTGGGCAAGTCACTTAATCCCAATTGCCTCAAATAAATAAATAAAATGGCAAGGGGTAGGATGGGGTGGGGTATGGGTGTGGGGAGATAGGTGGTGGTAGAGAAGAAGAAGAGCTTCAATGTGGGGCCAAAGAAGAAAAAGGAGCTGAGGAGATAAAGGAAGGATCCTGAGTAGAAGAATGTCACACAGAAATGAAAAGGGAGGAAGAAGAATCACTGAACATGCAGAGCTAAAAAATAGATATAAGGCTGTTTCTGAAAAGAGGGGGCTATATGTTCTGATGGGGAAGCTGTTGCTTATCCTCCAAGGAATAACATCATGGATCCCATATACTGTCAGGTAAGAGATGGGTCAAAAGAAGGCTTGTGCTGGTTGGTGAACTGCCAAATAACTTCTATCAGGGCAACTGGATGGCAAAGTGGACAGAGCACTGGGCTTGGAATCAGAAATCATCTTTCCGAGTTCAAATCTGGCCTCAGATATTTTACTAGCTGTATGACCCTGGGAAAGTCACTTAACCTTGTTTGACTCAGTTGTCATCTTTAAAATGAGCTGAAGGGGCAGCTAGGTAGCACAGTGAGTAGAGCACCTTCCCTGGAGTCAGGAGGACCTGAGTTCAAAATCCAGCCTTGGATACTTGACACACTTACTAGCTGTGTGACCTTGGGCAAATCACTTCACCCCAATTTCCCTGCCTTCAACCTTCCAAAAAAAATTTCTTTTTTGAATAAAATGAGCTGGAGAAGAAAATGGCAAACTGCTCCAGTATTTTTGCCAAGAGAACTCCAAATGGGGTCACCAAAAATCAGACATGACTGAAACGACCAAACAACAAATCCTATTTCCAATGATTCATGTGACCGTGAATGATCTTTCAAAAAGGATACTAAAGATTATGGAGTCCTGGGCAAGAAACTCAAGACCTTAGAGGTGGTCACAGGTCCATCGTTGCTGTCTGTGAAGGGCAAGGGACTCAGAAGAGAGACAAGTTTCAGAAGTCAACAACAGCTGATTTAGATGGTGTTAGAGAACAGGATTCGGATCTCTGGATCATGGCCTAAAATACAGGAGTGACGGGCTTCTGGCTAAGTAGAGAATGCCTCTAACGTGGACTGGTAACAATGTTTCCTCTTGTAGCCTTTGGAAGTCTAATCGAAAGGGTTTAAAGCCAACCAAAGGAGGAGGACGAGAGAGAAAATGTCTCTGTGTGTCATCTCCCAAGCTACTGTAGCTACTATAGCTACAATATAGAAAAGAGAGTAGCGGCAGTATAGACATTTACAGGAGACCAAAACTGAGAAAGTAATTGGTTAAACACAAAAAAGAAAAAACAAAAATCACTTCAAATATCTACGCAAAAATACAAACTATGGACAATAAACAGGATAAAGTCGAGATCCTCACACAAGAAAGCAAACTCAACTTCATAGGTAACAATTGATTGATGATGATGATGATAGCTAACATTTATATTGCACTCATGTGCCAGGCATTGTACTAAGTGCTTTGGGTAGTGCTGAGACTGGGTGGGATGAGAGCTGTCACTGGAATGTAGTTCTGGAAGGTTATACTTTATTCAAAAGAAATTGGTGTAGGGCACCTAGGTGGTGCAATGAGTAGAGCACCAGCCCTGGAGTCAGGAGGACCTGAGTTCAAATCCTGCCTCAGACACATGACAGACTTACTAGCTGTGTGACCTTGGGCAAGTCACTTAACCCCAATTGCCCTGAATTTTCCCCACCCTAGCCTCACCCCCCAAAAAAGAAACAGAAACTGGTAAAAAAGATGGGAAGGGGAATAGGAAAAAACATTTACATAGCACCTACTATATGCCGGGCACACGGGGCTAAGTGCTTTACAAATATTATCTCATTGAATGCTTACAACGACCCTGTAAGGTAGGTGCTATTATCACTCCCATTTTACAGTTGAAAAAACTTAGGTAAACAGAGGTTAAGTGACCCACCCAGGATCACATAGCTAGAAAGTGTCTGAGGTCAGATTTGAACTTAGGTTTTCTTGACTTTAGGCCCAGCACACTATACAAGAATCGATATCCAAAGTAATTTAAGAAACAGGTAATGCCCAGCTGCTCTAGGGAGTTCAAGTCATCAGGCCCAGAGGAACTGCACCCTAGGATTCTCCTCAAAGAGCTGGCAGATGGGATTTCTGAGCCATTGTCAGTAATATTTGAAAGATCATGGAGAATGGATGAGGTACTGTGGGCTTGGTACATGTCCCAATATTCTACCAAAGGAAGAGAGAGAATGGAGTCTACAAACCAGAAGACTGAGATCTTGAATTCTCATCCTGGCAAAATTCTAAAAGGTATTATTAAGAGGTTAGTAAACATCTAAAAGGAAGCTATGACCACAAAGAGATACCCTCTTTACAAGAAGAGGTCATGCCAAACTGAACTTACAGACTTTTTCAAATGGGGTGCAGCTCCCTGGCAAAAAACATACTCGAAGCAGAGATACACAAAGAGTAAAGGTAAAAGGCTGGAGCAGAATGTACTATGCTTTAGCAGAAGTTAAAAACAAAAAGCAAGGGTAGCAATCCTGATTCCAGACAAAGCAAAAGCAAAAATAGATCTTATTAAAAGAGATAAGGAAGGAAACCACATCTTGTTAAAAGATACCGTAGACAATGAAGTAATGTCAACACTAAACATGAATTCACCAAGTGGTATAGCATCCAAGAGTTACTAAACGCTGGCTTAGTACCAAGGGAATGCAATAGATGTCATTTAGCAAAGAGTGTGGCAATTCCACCCAACAAACATTTAGTAAAGGCTTTCTGTTTAGGAAACATTATGTTTAGTGTGAGAGATATAAAAGCAATAATGAAACCAACCCTGTACTCAAGGAACTTGGATTCTCCTTGTTAGTTTCTCATACTGTTCTTGTGTAAAGGATGAAGAGATCTGGGATAAACCATAGTACAGTGACAAAGTCACTAGTGGGTGAAATCAGAACTAGTGGACTAGACTGACCCAAAACAAACTACGAATGGTTCAATGTAAACTTGGAAGGAGGTCTTCAGTGGAGTGCCTCAAGGTGCTTCTCCCCATCTCCCCTGATGTTTAACATTTTTTAATTAATGATTTGGATAAAGGCATAGAGAGATGAGATAAAGCTAGGAAGGATAGTTAATACACTGGATGGCAGAGTCAAGATCCAAAAAATTCTCCATAAGTTAGAACACTGGGCTGAATCGTTTTCACTCATTTCTCAACCCTTTGCAATTTGATTTTCAACCTCATCACTCAACTGAAACTATGTATATAGGACAGACATAATAGATAGATAATGAACTAGACCCAAAGTTGAATAGGAGGAAGATAGTAGACTGAATTGCCTTTGGGAAATTGCAAAGCTCCTCTACTAAACCCAAGTTTCCTATGAAAGCAAAGGCCCATCTTTTTACTACTGAAATTACACAGATATTTAAAAAACATTATTATGCAAAACATGGCATACAACTGCCTTTAAAGAAATAAAAGTGAGTATGTCATGTAGACGGCCATGGGGCTTTACTGGTGCCATCAAAATTACAAGAGAAAGGGAAGAAGGCCTCCTAAGATGTTGAGTAGACCCCCAATGAAGAACTCAAGAGAGAACAAGATTCATACAAGATTGGCAGGCCTATCTTGCAATCTATATTTATAGCTACTCCCAAGTTGATTAATTCATAGATCCATTTGAGTGTCTGGGTATTTATCTCCAGCTGCCTACCATAGTGTCTGGCACATAGTTGATTGATTGAATGTAATAAGATTACATTTAATTGGGTTATACTTGTGTTTAAGAAAAATCAGCTTCACAAGTACAAGATGGATTAGATAAGCAAGTTGTCTGAAGAAAGATCTGGAGATTCAGTGGCCTTAATAACCCAATGTTAGTCAACAGTGTGTTCTAGAAGCCAAACAAACTGATGTTTGTTGTTCAATGGTTTCTGACTCTTCATGACCACATTTGGGGTTTTCTTGGCAATGATACTGGATTGGTTTGCCGTGTCCTTCTCCAGCTCATTTTATGGGTAAGAAAACTGAGGTAAATAGGATTAAGTAACTTGCCTAGGGTCACTCAGCTAGTCCTGAGGCTGGATTTGAAGCGGGTTCTTCCTTACTCCAGGCATGGAGTTCTATCCACTGAGCCACTTAGCTGCCCAATGCAAGCATAGGCTGCAATGAAAATTGCATAATGTCTAGGACTAAAGAAGAGATGATAGCACTGTACTCTATCCTGGTGAGAATGCATTTGGAGTATTAGAATCAGTTCTGGGCACTACATTTTCAGGAGGACATTTGTAGTGCCCCTTCCAAGGCTACTTCCCTAACTCCCACTTTCACTGTTAGGTTGGGTCCTCAGAGAGTAGCTTACTATTGTTCACCTCAAGGTTCTAGGGTACAGACTTGAGGAATTGGGGTTTCTAATAGCATAACTCCCAAACCCCTAACCTATATGCTCCCCATGAGCAATTGGAATCAGTTGAATTTCACTGGCTTGTAGAAAAGGGATTTACTGATAATGTTCAGCAAGAACAAATTATAAAAATATTCTCCCCAGATTGGTGGCTTACTTGCTTCTTGTGCACCCAAGGGTAGTGGAGGCTGAAACTTAAAATACAGTGGTCTTATAGAGAACACACATGGCAAGGGAGGACCACCCCAACTCTTGGCTCTTTTCTCCTTTGTGGCATCCTTGTGAGGCTCTCCTTGAGTCCATCTCTGTTGGGGTCTAAGGATTGGTGCCTAGCTAATGCTTCATTCTGTCACAAGGGGTCATAACCCCTGAAGCTGCCTCTGTCCTGGAGTGACTGTCTTTTCTACATCCATATACAGGTATTTACTCTCTTGGCTCCCATTGTTCCTGCCTCAGGTGGGTTCCACTACCATCTCTACTTGCCACTGGATCTTGGATGACTTCTGGTCTTTGAAGGTCCTCAGTGTTGTAACTTGATCGGTTCTGTTTCTGGATACTTAGTCACTTAAGATCAGGGAAGAATAAACACAAAAGAATCAGAGGAACCATGTGCCCATGGTAGTCAGGTGGGAGATAGGACCATTTCCCCAGCTTGGTACCTCAAAACAGTTCTTGCTCTGAAAGGAAAAGACCAAAGGATCTTTTGTATGTGAACTCAGGTCTAACTTAGAACTTCCTGCATCATCAGTCCTTCTAGTTCCTCAGCCAGTTAGAAGACTATATCATCATAGAGAATCAGCTCTTCAGTCATGTGTGGCTAGAAAGGACCCCCCAAAGTTTCATGTATTGAATTGGAATCAGTGAAGGAATAATCTGTGTGTATTCAGTACAACCCACCAGGAAGGACAAATCTGAGCACGCTCTAAGAAATGGGGCTTGATTATATTAGCTAGTTTCCCCCCTCCCTCACAACCCGCCCCCCATTACATATTGATAAGCTAGAGTGTCTAAATTGTGAAGCAAATATGAATATCATTCATATTGGGAAAGATTGCCCAAAGTGGGGAGTTTTAGCCTGAAGAAGATTCAGAATGCTGGGGGGCTGGGAGGGGGGGAAAGGGGAGGATGGGGGGGCATAATAGTTGTATTCAAGTGTTTGTTGGCTTTTCTGTGGACTCCCAGGTTCTGCTCCACTCCAGAGGAGGTGAAAGTTACAAAGAAGCAGATTTCACAAGGAAGAATTTCTTAACTATCAGAGCTACCCAGAAGTGAAATGAGCTTCCTCAGAAGGTAGGCTGGCTTCATTTTCTTTTATTTCCAGTTCAATTTTATGTTATTCTTCTGTCTTAATTCTCTTCCCTCCAACCCTTCCTCCCCCCACCCTATTGAGAAATCAAGAAAACAAAACCTCTGTTACAAATGTATATAGTGAAACAAAACAAATTCCCACATTGACCATGTCCAAATGTTTTTGTTTGTTTGTCCAAAGTTCCTAAGTCCCTAAGTCTTTCAAAGTTGCCTTTATAACATTGTTGTTAATGGTATAAATTGTTTGCTTGGTTCTGCTCACTTCATTCTGCATCAATTCTTTTTTTTTTAAATAAGTTTTGGCCCATTTATTGAAGTATACTTTTGTACAATTTACTTCTCACTAGTCTGTTCTGGCATGGTTCTAATGATATCAGAATCACCTGGATCAATGATAGCCAGTATACATACTCTGTAGTACTTCACACATGCTGTACCCAATTCAATGTTATTGCCACTGTAGTGATGTATGCCAGTTTTGGCCAACATAGGGTAATATTCGATCTCTGATTTCCTCAAGGTTGGGCAGTTGTTGGCTAAGATGACCAATTTGGCTTTGCCTTGTCAGATCATTTTCAGAGTCTGTTTGTAGCCTACCATGTATTTACTGCTTTTCATGGCCAGCTGCAGCCTTGAGCTGATGGACTCCAGTGACCTTTTTGTCTTCTTTGCGGCCACTATCTTCCTGCCTGCAGTACAGGAGGACCCTCAGCCAGAGACCTGCCGTCAGATGGTCAGGAAGCGAGAAAGGCTGCATTAATTCTTATGGGTCTTCCCAGATTTCTCTGAAATTTTCCTCTTCATTTCTTATGGCACAATAGTATTCCATCACAATCATATACCACAACTTGTTTAGCTGTTCCCCAATTGATTAGGCAGCCTCTCAGTTTTTTTATTCTTTGCCACCACAAAAAGAGTTGCTGTAAACAAGTTTTTGTACATATGGGTTCCTTTCCTCTTTCTTTGATCTCTTTGGGGTATAGACCTAGTAGCAGTATTGCTAAGTCTAAGTTTAATAGCATAGTTTTAATTTGCACAGTTTAATAGCTTTTGGTGCATAGTTCCAAGTTACTTCTCAGAATGCCGGACCAATTCACAGATGTACCAAGAGTACATTAATGTACCTGTTTTCCCACAGCCCCACCAGCATTTGTCATTTTCCTCTTTTGGAGGTCAATTTTGCCAATCTGATGGGTGTGAGGTAAAACCTCAGAGTTGTTTTAATTTGCATTGCTCTACTTATTAGTGACTTAGAGCATTTTTTCATATGGCTCTTGATAGATTAGATTTCTTCCTCTGAAAACTGCCCATTTCTATCCTTTGATCCCTCCTACTATCTTTAAATAATAACTTTATTTAGAAAGCATTTTGCAGTTACTTTTATCTTTTGCACATATTATTTAATTTGATCTTCATGTCAATTCTATGGGGTCGCTAGTGCAAAGGTTATGATTCCTATTTTTATAGAGCAGCTGTTGGCAAGGATCCTAGAGCCCAGAGCAATACCGGGTATTCCAAAAGTCTTAGTGCCTTAAGCTTAAAACTGTTTGAAAAAACAAGATTAAAACTGTACTCAAAGTTTTTGGAACTCCCTGTAGATTCCTTTACCTCCAGGAAAGCTAAAGCTTGGTGGGGTGTGTGGGAAGGGGTCTAGCTTGGAAGAGACAGAATCACACCTTCTACCCTTCCCCCAGCTCCACCCCCAAGTCTGTGCAGTTGGTTGGGGGCCTCAAGGATCAAAGCCACCTTCCCCTCTACTCCCTGCCTGGCTACTCCCTTTTCGTTGGCTCCTTTCCTGAGGTGAGGTGGGGGATGGAAGGGAGAGGGCTGCTTTGAGGAAACAAAGGCTCACAACAAAGTGATTTCTCCAAAGTCATGTGATTCCTGAATCTTATTGTTGGACTTAGACTAATATCTTCTTATATATCCAGCTCCTCATCTGTAAAATGGGAACAGGAACTTTAGCAATTCCATCATCACAGGGTTGCTGTGAGGATAGTGCTTTGCAAACCTTCCAGCGTGTGGAAACTATAGCACTATAAAGTGTAGGGGCTATTATAGATGGGTTCATTTTCAGGAGAGTCTCACTTATTAAAGATCTAGTGAAAGGAAAAACATAAATATCTGGGCTTCCTGCAGTTGAGAAGGATTAACCACACAGCAATTACAGAAAAACTGAAGGTGACACTGAGCTGTCCTTCAGAGGAAACATTAAAAATCATCTCAGCACAAGATGCAACTGGAGATACATTAGTTATGACATTTTCATCTGGGATCATAGAGCCGAAGGATCACAGGGAACTTCAAGCCTGGATAGGTGATTGCGGGGAGCTAATGGCCACATGCAGTGTGCCCTTGGTGCCCTCATCCAAGCAATTCTTGAACCCAAAGGAAAATCCTGAGGTCTCAGGAAAAGAGAATAAATCCACAAGGACAGTGGGCACAGATCCCAGGCCTAGGAGGTACTAAAGGCAGGAGGCATCCTCAGCAAGTCCCACTGCTAACTGACCACTAAACTGTCCAGAGAGGGGCCCCCAGTCTGGCAGATTTTGGATCCAAAATGATCTCAACTGCCTAGACTACTGGGCTGAAATGGAAAAGATATCATTTGATAGGGATGTAGTATCAGGTGCCCAAGGTGAAGGTCAGCATCCCCTTCTGCCCTGCCCCACCCGACTCAGGGAAACAGAAGATGGGGAGGAGATTGAAGTAACACCATGCTGCCCAGTCCATAGTGGGTGAACAGTGGTACATCAGGGAACATCGGGGTGAAGGACAAGTTAGACACAGAAATGAACTATTTTTCACAGGAAGATCATTAGAGGAGGGAAAAGGGTTCCAGATACCTATCTTTAACAAGTACAACAACTCTGTACCACACAATATGAGGTTGGGGAAGGGGAGGGGAGACTGAAATTGTGATATCATTTGTTTGAGGAAATCTCGGTGTGGAAACACCCTGAGCCAATGATTTACCTCCTCTGTAACTTACAGTTTTAGACAGTTGCCCATGGCTCCTAAAGACTTAAGTGACTCTCCCAGACTCACATAGCCTGTACTCATGTGGATAGGAACCCGGGTCTTGTCTCCAAGGACAGCCTTCTATCCAATATGATCCCTTATGATCCCTTATTATATATACTATTTCTTAGGTGGGGGATTGACAAGAGAGTTCCCTGATCAGTTTGATGAGTTTATAGGGAAATGGATCTTTGGAACTTTTGAGGATGCCTTCCTTTGATGTGCTGTCACTGAAGGGAATAAGAACATCAGGGGCAGCTAGGTGGTACAATGGATTGAGCACTGGATTTTGAGTCATGAAGACCTGAGTTCAGATTTTGCTTCAGACATCAGCTATGTGATCCTTGGAAAGTCACTTGATTTCTCTCAGGATTTTGAGTCATGGAGACCCAAGTTCAAATCCTGCCTTAGACATTAGCTATGGGATCCTTGGCAAGCCACTTGATTTCTCCGAGCCTCCATTTCATCATCTGTAAAATACAGATAATAATAGCATCTACCTCCCAGAGTTGTTTTGAGGATCAAATGAGATAATATATGTGAAGCCCTTTGCAAACTTACATGAAGAGTAGCTATTATTATTATATCTAAATGACTGAGATAAATTGGCCAGCTCCCACTGTTGCTGGTCAGACTGTGTGGGAGGAGCCTCTCCTTTGTGCTGGCCCATGAAAGGGACAAACAAATGTTTCTGCTCTTTTTTTCCCCCTTTTGCCTTCCCTGTCCTGCCCCTCCCTCCCCACCCCCCAACTCTGTAGAGATTGTCCTTCCTGACAGAGAAGTACAGAGAAGAGGTGCCCATACACTCTCCCACATGGCTCTAGAGAATAGTTTCTTGGCCCCCAAATCCTGTCTACAGCCTTGGAGAGGCAGGGGCATATCTCAGCCTGAAAGCAGCTGTGGAAAGGGGGACCATATGACTATTGGAGAGGGGTTCCTGAACCCTAGCATATTAGAGAGAAGAGTGGCAACTTTGAGGGCAGCACAGTCCCCAAATTTAGCCTCTTAGCTGGAGAATGGGTAGTTTCTAGGCAGTGCCAGTCTACTAGCAATTACAAGTCTGAGAATTCTGGAATCCAGCCTTCTAAAGAGAGATGGGGAATTTTTCTGAGCAGTACTAGCCTCTTGGAGGAAAAGGTCCTTGTGGACCCTGAACCTGGACAGCAATCAACTAAAGTCGCAGGATGGGGGAAGCAAGAGACCTGGATTCCATTACTATGAGTCATTTGGAGACTAAGGGGTCCTATGGAAAGGAGGTTATCTAGTTAGCAGTTCCAAGTACATTTTCTTTCTGGGTGGAGGTCTGGGTCTTCAGGGTGCTACTATAGGACTGGATATCTACATAGAGCCCTGGGAATAAAAGGGAGACTCACAGGAATGTTAGGAGACTCCTGATCGAGAAATCCCAACTTTGCGTCCTTTCCAATGGCAGTCCAAACCATCTGGAAATGTTATGAGTATAAATGATTTTAGGACCCTGGGGGGTGGGTGGGTGGGAAGAAACAGTGCTCATCGGAGGAGGAGATTTACATTGATTATTTGTGGGTTGTGTGGTTTTGCATTTCTGTAGAGTGAAATAAATGGTTGTACCTGAAAAATGTGCTGTTACCTTGAGTGCTTGCATAGCATCTAGGTACCCTCTCACCCATATGTGTGGGAGAACGAGACAGGAGCAATATCTAAGTTGTATTCTGAGAGGAAACTGTGGGTAGGAGTAATATGAGCCAAAGAATGATCTCTTGGGGCTATCCCCAAGATCCTGCAAAGCCTGGACATGGCCTTTATGAACTAAGGAGAATTAGGCTATGAATTATACTTTATTGTTCCCTATTATAGCAGCATTTTACATTGTTTCCCTAACTAGTCTATGACCTTCAGCAAATCGCTTAACTTTTCAGGTTTCCTCAAATATAAACTAAAGGGATTATAATATGGGTGGCCTCCAACTCTAGGTCCTCTGGTTTTATGGCCTCCCTAAAGACAGAGACTCTTAGAGAATCTAAATTCTGTTCCGACAGCGGTAGCGACTGAAATCGAGCTACCTCCCGAGGTAACCCTCATGAGGACATGGCTGAATTACTCTAATTGTTAGGAGGTTCATTATATTGAGTTGAAAACTACCCCTGCCCACTGGCCTTCATTCTGCCTCTGGAACCACATAGCAGAAATTTAATCTCATTTCCCTGTTGTAATGGAGGTTTAGGCATACTTGGTATAGTATGACAGCCCTTCAGATAGCAGAAGACAGTGGTCATGCTGTTCCTTCTCCTCTCCACTCTATGTTCTCCAGGCAAAACATCTCTAGTTTCCTCAGACAACCATCAGAGATAATGGCAATTAGTCCCATCATCCTCTGGTTTGCCCTTTTCTGGACATGTGTCTTTATTTACCAATCGATTACTACACATTTATAAAGTACAGTACGTCTCAAGCACAGTGCTAGGCACTGGAGATAGAAATACAAAATGGAGATGGTCCCTATACTCAGGAAGCTTTTACATTATAGAGAGGGCCGTAATCTATTCATGGGCAAGTAAATAAAAGACAAACAATGACATCAACAAAGCTATTGGGGAAGGGGTGAGCTTGGGGTGAGCTTTCTCAAATGGGGGATTTCAGCATTTCAGGCTTGGGGGACTAGGCTATGCAAAGACACAGAGGCTAGAGATGTGATGTTGATTATGGGAAGCAGTAAGTAAGCAAGTTTGGATGGAACATAAAGCATGTGATGGGAGTTATGTATAATCAGCCTGAAAAGGTAGGCTGGGACAAGATTGTAAAAAGCTTTTTAACTCCAACAAAGGAGTCTGTATTTTATCCTAAAGGTAATAGGGAGTCGCTGAAGCTTCTTGAATAGGAAAATGGCATCATAAGAATTGAACTTGAGGAATATAATTTTTTTCCAGGAGGACATGATAGCTGTCTTCACATACCTAAAAGGTTGCCTTATAGAAGAATTAGATTTGGCAGTACAGATTTATAGTCAGGAAGGACCTCAAAGGTCTCTACCCACCCAACCTCACCCCTATTCCAACACCTTTTATAGATGAATAAAGGGAAGCTCAGGGAATGGCTTGTCCAAGATCAAATAATAAGCAGCAAAGGATTAGAACCCAGTTTCCCTGACTCCCTGAGACTGCTTTCTAGTGTGCCATATTACCTCCTGACTTGTTTGGCTTGGCCCCAGAGGAAATAACCAGGAACAGGGCAGAAGTGATTATAAAGAGCTAACCTGGCTTTATCAAGAACAGGTCATACTAGACTAACCTCATTTCCCTTTTTACAGGGTTTCCACACTGATAGTTCAGGGGAATGCTGTAAATACAGTTTGCCTAGATTTTAGTGAAGCATTTGATGACTTTTTTTTCTCATGCTATTCCCATGAAAAATGTGAGAATTGTGGACAAGATGATAGGACAGTTAGATAAATTCAGAGCTTTTTGAATGGCCAGATTCAAGGAGTCACCACTAGTGGTCTGGATCAATTTGGAAAGAGATCTCCAATGGAGTGCCTCAGGAATCTATGCTTTGGCTTTTTGCTCTGCTTAACATTTTTAATTGATGGCTTAAGGAAGGGCATGGTGGGGCACACCACTCAAATTTGCTGATGGTACAAAGCCAGGAAGGATAATTGTTTCTGATGACATACTCAAAATCCAAAAAGAGCTCAACAGACTAGAGCACTGCATTGAATCCAATAAGATAAAATTTGCTAGAGTTAAATGTAAAATCTGATCCTAAGGTCCAAAAAATCACTTTACGAGTACCAGATAGGAGGAGCAATGATTATACAACAATTCATCTGGAAAAAATCTGGGTGTTTTAGTAGGTCTCAAGTTCAATTCGAGTCAACAATGCGGCCCTCAAAGATAATGCAGTCTTAGATTGCTTGGAGAAAGGCATAGTGTCCTGGATGAGGAAAGTAATAGTCTTGCATGCCCTCGTCTCTTCAGACAACATAGACATCTAGAATATTGTGTTTACTTCTAGACACCACATTTAAGGAAAGGCAGTGAGTATCCTGAAGAGAGCAACTAGAATGGGGCTCAAGTTCATGCCATTTTAGGAACAGTTGAAGAAGGGAAACAAGCATTTTTTAATCACTGACTATGGGTCAAAAGGGGCAACTAAGTGGTACAGTGGATAGAGTGCCAGACCTGGAGTCAAGAAGACCTGAGTTCAAATCCAGTCTCAGATACTTACTAGCTGTGTAACCCTGGGCATGTCATTTAAGCCTGTTTGCCTCAGTTTCCTCATCTGTAAAATGAACTGGAGAAGGAAATGGCAAACCACTCCAGCATCTCTGACAAGAAAACCCCAAATGGGGTCATGAAGAGTTGGATGTGACTGACAATATGAGCCAAGTGTTAAGTGCTAAACACTTTACAGAAATTATCTCATTTGGTCCTCATAACAATCCTGAAAGGTAGTGCTATTATGATCCCCACTGAGAAAATTGAGGTTAAGTGACTTGCCCAGGATGACACAGCTAGTAAGTGGCAGAAGCTGAATTTGAACTCAGGAAAATGAGCCTTCCTGGCTCCAAGCTCAGAACTCTATCCACTGTACTCTTAGTTGAAGGGATGAGTGTGTCTAGCCTGGATGAAATGAAGACTTCTGGGTAGGGATGGAGGTATCTGATGAAAGTATTTAAAGCACTGATGAGAAAGGGGGATTCAATTGTTGGTTTCCTTGGCCCCATGGGAGAAAAGTAGGATCAATGGGTGGACATCAGGAAAAGGCAAGTTGAGGCTTCTTCACAAGAGGAAAACTATCCTAATAACTGCAGTGCTCCAAAAGCAAAAGGAGCTGCCTCTAGTGTGACTTTGGGCAGGTCACTTTTCTCATCTGGGTTCTGATTTCCTTGTCAGCAGTGAAGGAGTTGGATTAGATGTTCTCTAAAGTCTTTTCAATGCTGGAGAGGGCAGTCCTATGCAGGTACGATGGGTTGGGCTACATGGTTTCTAAAGTCACTTCCCCTCTAAGATTCCGTGAATCTGTACACAGTACCCCAGAAAAGACAGAGATCATAGAGCATCAGTCCTGAAAGACGGATGATCTGGTCCAATCCCATTTTACAGATTAAGAAGCTGAGTCCCAGTAAAGTTACAGAGGTAATGGGAGGTAGGGTAGGCAATAGGACTAGAACTCGCTAGAAAGGAAGTCAGAAAGACTCCAAATCCAGGGCTTTCTCTTCTATATGCATTCCACACTCTGGGACAGAAATGACCTTGCATTGTTAACTCACCTTGAACCCCCTAAGGTGTTCTTGCTCTTCACCACCCCTCTGAGGCCTGAAGCTCCTACAGGAGTGGAGTAACCAGCAGCAGGATTTTTAAATGACATAAATATGCCTTTTGGACTATCGTGCAAGTGAAAGTAGTTGGAAAACATACAAAAATGAAATATTTTGTTTTATCCATGACTTAAAAGTAGACAGAGCTGTTCTTGCCATTCCACAGAGGGGCAAGCTAGGGCCAGTGATTTGAAGTGACTCCATACTGGGCTCTCCATCTGACTTGCTCCTCCTCCCACCCTTCACTGGGCCAGATGGGAGGCAGGGGCAGTTTGGAATGACCTCAGCTGGGCCTCAGAGCTTCCACTGCTCTTGAGGGAGATAGATTCAGAGGGGTCTGGTCAGGAGGCGAAGTGATGTGTCTCTGAGGAAAGTGAGGTCTGGGTGTGTATTACACTTACATGTGTGTGTGAGAGAGACTGGGTGTGTCAATGGATGTGACTGTGTGTGACTGTGTCACTGAGTATGGCTGGCAGAGGCTGTGTGTCAGTGTGAGTGCATCACTGGGTGTGCCTATGAGTAAGTGAATGAGTGTGTCACAGGGTGTCTGTTTTCAAGCCATGTCCCATCCCCCTGCCTTCTCGTCCCACCCATTCCCCTCCCCTCCCCTTCCTGGACTGGACTCACTGAATGGCAATGGATTGGGGGTGACTTTGATCTGTTACCCCCCCCCCCCGACTGCAGATAAGGGAAGGGGTTTGGAGAATGGAAGGTGTGGTTCTCTCTCTCCAGGCTAGATTTCTCCCCCCACAAGTCTCAGCTTTCCTTGGGGTGGAGTCTGTTGCTCTGCTCTTTAGAATCCCTCCCCACAGCTGCTCCCCAGCTGCCAGCTCCACCCGAAGCAGCTGGCAACCTGGGGGAGATGAGCGAACCCCCTTTACTCATCCCCTAAATCCTTTGAGTTGAAGATAGGTACACACACAAAAAAGCTTGGCATCAACATATCAACTTCCCCTCCTATCACCCACCCTTGGCACATCTGGGTAACAGGAGTATCTCCTCTTCATAGGCAAGTGGATGAAGAGAGAGGAAAGGCAACTTGTGTGCTTGGTAGACCAAGCACTGGACCTGGAATCAGGGAGATCTGGGTAATCACGGGTAAATCAAACTGTCTCAGTTGCCTCATATGTAAGATGGGGCTGATACATGCTTGACAGGAGAGAGTAAGTAGAGTCCTTTGCAAACTTAAGAGTCCCTCTGAAAATCTGCACATGATCCTGTGGCCAGTGTGCAATGGGCAGGAAGCCTTATGAAGTTAGCATGTTGATCTCTTACAGATTACTTGGGGTCTCTAGGCCTATGTGTAGGAGGGAGGTACCCTTCCTTGCTAAGGGTATGACATCCCTGCCCCCTTCTAGAGCTAGAGATCTGGCAAAACTCCCGAGTTTGGTGTATATCCATCTGTGGGCTGTAGGACCAAGGGCTGAATCTACTTAGTGGGGGACTTCCCCCTCCCCATTATGGATAGTCCTCCACTCATGACAGCTGGCCTCAGAATGCACAAGATCCTTTCTTCCCATGAAAAGAGCAGCTGGGGATAGAGAAGGAAGTAAATGCAATCCCTTTGGATCTTACCCTCATCCTTACAGCTGTCCCATACTTTCTAGGGAGCAGCATAAGGGCTAGGAAAGGAGCCCCCAAGAGAAGCTCCTAGGGTCGTGTACATAAACTAGGCTCCCAAATGTGTAAGAAACTGGCAAAGTGGGACAAAAAGTGGGGAGTGAAACGGACTTTTCCTCCTATTCCTGAGTTGGGGCCAGTCAAATGAAGTACCTACTATGTGGCATGCACTACGCTAAGAGCTTTATTTGTTCACTATTCCCCATGGCCAGTTTTAGGGACTATTCCCTGGGGCCCCACCAAATACTCCCCAAGAGATCTGTTTTTTGGTGTGGAAGGATGGGGCAGGCCAATAGTTCCCACACTTCCTTTCCTTTCTCCTCCCCACCCCCAAACCCTGAGTCATCCCTTCAGCCCCACAGGAAAGGGTGGAGCTTTTTGGCCAAGAGCCAGACTGCCTGGGTCCTGTCTTAGCCCAGCTGGTCTGGGTGTGTGTCCATCCCCGCCCCCCACCCCAGGGCCTCACAAATCTGGGTCCAGCCCTGGGGCCTGTACTGAGTCAGGGCCTAAGGAGGCCCTCAGAGGATCAGAACTGCTCTGGCCAAAGACCAGTGGAGGAAGAGGTGTCAGAGGAGGGAGTTGGGGTGGGTTGACTCAGAGCAGGCCTGGGAGGTAGCCCTGGACAAAGGGCCCAGGCGGACAGACTAGGGAGCACAGGGTCCAGCAGTACCCGGATTTTCAGTCTAGCTAGCAGGTCTTATGTTTTTCTGTTTTCTTTTTTGGTAGGGGGAGAAGGGAGACTGATAAATGGGTTAAGTGGCAGAGAGAGGCCAAGCTGTTTCTAGACACAGACTGTAGGACCAACACCTGTCAGACGTGAGAGCCTCTGGCCTCCACCCTGTAAGCAATGTACAGGTGGAAACTGCTTTCCCCTCCTCTTCCAACCCCAAAGTAACCAAACCAGGGACAAGAAGGAAGTGAAATTTCACAGAATCTCTGAATTGGAGATCAACGACACTGCAGACAAGTGGTCATCCAACCTTTACAGGAAAACGAGAGAAGTCCACCACCTCCCGAGGCTGTCCATTTGATTTTCTTTGCCCCAAACACAAATTGCACAGCCTCTTCCCTCTAGCTGACGTGCTCAGAACCAGGGCTCTCTTTTCAAGGGGGTGGTGGTGGTGAATAGGGTAGAGTGGGAGAGAATGGTTTTCTCCATTAAACTTTTGTGTTCCATGGGCTCATCTACCTAAGCTCCTTATTTTATAGATGAGGAAGCTGGGGCATAGAGGCCAGGTGATCTGCCCAAGGTCACACACTGAGTTACTGGCAGTCAGGAAGCCCTCCCTAGGACCAAGGTCTACAAATTGCCATTCGTTCTTTTCACGAGGCCAGCTTTTTAAAAACCCTTCTTTTTTGTCTGAACTGGTTAGTTCTAAGAAGCACCATGGTACAGCAAACAGCCTTCAAATGGACCTCTCCCCTTCTCTCCCCAGCCCACCCCAGTCCACTGGGAAGCCCCAAGGAAAAGGAAGAGGCTGGTGGGACTGGGGCATTAGGAGGAGCAGTCACAGAAGTCTGCATCACGTTTATTAGAAGGTTGGATTTGGGTGTGTGCTCTAAAACGGGTTACAGAATAAATACCTGTGCCTTTAGAACAGGAAGTCCACGTTTTATACAAAGTGCTCATTACAGGAAGTTGCAGCGTCAAAATCCGGGAAAGGAGTGAGAGCAGGACAGCCCTGCCCCCACCCCCATCCCTAAGATCTCAACTAGGCCTCTCTCATTATTATTGGTATTTGTCATCATTGTCAGAGTCCAGGCCTGTGGTCAGAGTCCCTTCCTTTCCCTCGTCCAGGGCACGGAGGGCTCCTGTTATTTCATTATGTCCATAGATCCTGCTCTGTGCCCAGAAGATGCCAAAAGCTGTGTGAGAAGTGGCCTTTGAACTCAGGGAAAGGGAAGGGAGAAAAAATCATTCTTGGCTTAAAAAAAAAAAATTCAACAAAAAAACACACACAATCTACGGGGTCATCTCTTACTGAATCAGTGATTGACCTTCCCCAAAGAAATCTAAGGTAGAATCAGCCCAGCAGGCACAGCCGGGCTGGGGGTGGGAGTGGGGGCACCACAGATCCTTCCAGCGGAGGGGGGGCCCAAGGAAGAGGGGTAAGGAGGGGAATAGAGAAACAGAGACAGAGAGACACACCCCTCCTGGAGTGAGGCACCTTCGAAGCTACAGAGAGCCCCAGCCCAGACCCCCTAGTCCGGTCTTCTTGGCTTCCAGCGAATTTGTATAAAATCCTCCCCCCCACACCAGAAAATGAAAATAAAAATTGAAAGAAAATGGGAGGAGGGGGAGAGAAGCCATCAAAGGAAAGAGGAAGATTAGGGGCTGCATAATTGAGGGGCTGACTGGGGGGGGCCCAACAGCACCCCCAGCCCCCCACCTAGCCCCGGTGTTAACTTGTGACGTAGTGTTTGGTGGACGGCTGGCCGTACACCCTGTAGAAATCCTGGTGTCCAGGCTGTTGGGAGGCATCTATCCAGTCTCTGACGGCCAGGCCTGGGAGTGACTGAGGGACAGAGGGGGCAGGGGGGAGTGGGTGGGAATACTCCTGTGAGGGCACTGTCCAGGGGAAATGGCCAGAACGGGGATAGGGCTGGTGGCTGCCGTGGTTCGACACGGAGGAACAGTAACAGTTGTCCACGGAGCAGACGAGGATCTTGCGGCCCCCATACTGGGGCAGCACCGGCTGCTGTGGAGCGGTGCCATTGGGGTAGTGCGAGGGTGTGAACACCGAACTTGAATGGACGGGCTGCGCCCCCCCTGGCAGGGCCACAAGGTGCTGTGTAGAGCTACAGGGCCCCAGCTGGCTCGACTGGCCCTCCCCAGCAGAGGCCGGCTGCCCCACGAACTGGCTCCCTACAGGGCCTGCCGGAGACTCCAGGAAGCTGGCCTCAGGAAAGGCCGTCTGGTGCTTGCGTTTCTCTGCCCCAGAGCTGCTGGTCATGCCACACGGGTACAGGGGGACTGTCTGCAGAAAGGGCACCGGGGTGCTAAAGGGGCCTGTGGAAGAGAAAGCAGACAGGTTACCAGTGGCTTCAGGAGAGGGAGAAAGGCCAACAGTCATCCAAGAAGGGAGGCCAAGTCAAAGAGCTCAGATCAGGAGGAGGAACCAGGGACTGAGCCCTCTGAGTCCTTAGGGAGAGGGGCCCCCCAGCACTACTGCCTGATCGAAGCTTCCGGGGACCTGTTCTTACCTTCCAGCAGCTTCCTCAGCTGCTTCTCTTTCTTGGAGATCTCATTCAGGAAGAGCTTGGAGTTGAGGTGGCCAATCTTGGGAGGGGAGAGGCTGCCCCCTGTGCAACTCTGAGTCCTGGGGAGGGGGAAGTGGAAGAGGTGGGTATCTATCCACTGTAAAGTGCTTTGCCCACCTGGGACTTAGTTATCCCCAGACTTCTAGCCCAGGACCTCGAAGGGACCTCCCCCACCTTCATTCTCGGCCCCTGGTAGCAAGGACATGCACTTACCTATCCATTAGAATCTTGACGGATTTGGTGTTCTACAGAAAGAGTAAAAAGAAGTGTGACAAAGTAAGTTCAAGCATCCCTGCTCCAGGGGCTGTTCTTTAGATGGGACCCTTGCCTACCCCCTCAGGCTGGGATGCCCTTCTTTTACATAAGCTCCAGGCTGAGCATATGAAGAAGGCTGACAAGGGCCTGCAGGCCAAAACCCTGTGAGAAGTATGGGGGGAGGGGGGACCCCACCGAGACATTTACCAATTCAGCCAAGTCCAGGTCTGGCCTCACTACTGACCAGTGCCTCCCCTAGAACCTGGGGCAGCTGGTGGCGCAGTGTTGGAGTCAGGAAGATCTGACTTCAAATCCAGTTCCATACACTTATCAGCTGTGTGACCCTGGGGATTTAGTCTGTTTGCCCCAGTTTCCTAAACTGTAAACTAACAGCACCTGCCTCAGGGGGTTGCTGTGAGGCTCAAATGAGCTAATACTTGTAAAAAGTGCCCAGCACAGTGCCTGGCACACACACTGCTCCCTGTGTCTGTAAGTGTATAAAGAAATGCTTATTTCTTTTCCTTCCAGCCTCCCTCATCATGGGGTCAGTGACTCCAAGGTTCTGGAATCACTGGGCCCTGCAGCCACCTAACTCTCTTCTGCCTGCCTGGCACTCCCAGTGCCAAAGGGCCTCCGCCGTCCCCGAGGACTCCTCCTGCCCTCTTCACCCACCTTCATGAAGCTGATGTCCTCTGTCTTGTCAAAGACGAGCTGCACGGAGCTGAGCAGCTTCTTGGCTTCCTGCATGCGCTCGGTGAGATGCAAGGCCTGCGCTGCGTTCTCGCTGCAGAACTTGGCCTGGGCCTTGTCCAAGATCTCTATGCTCTGCCGCAGGTCCTCGTCGAGCAGCTGGTGCAGCTTCTCATACTGCAGTCTCACCTCGTCCTTCAGCTGGCTCACCTTCTCCTGCAGCCAGAAACAAAGAGGCACCGTGGTCCGCACCCTGTCACTCCCTCCCACTCCTTGGTCCTGCCTGTCCTTCAAGGTCTAGCTCAAGCCTCCCCTCCCCGGAAAGCCTGCCTGGATGCCTGAACAGCCCAATAACCTCTCCCTTCTCTACAGGGATCACAACTCAGGACGGATTCTATCCTATCACGTCTCACCCTGGGTGTTTCATGTGCCCGTCTGGAAGCAGAGACAAAACCTCCATCTTCCTCTGTAGCCTGACATGGCCTGCTCCCTGCACCCCTCTTCCCCCCAACGGGCCACGAGGTGACTGAAGCCGTCCGTCATACCTCCACCAGCCGCTTATCGGACTCCAGTTTGTAGAGGTGGTCCTCGATGTCCTGCTCCCGCTCCTCTAGCCGGTCTTGCTGCTTCATGAGCATCTTCTGTAAGGGAGAGCGTGCAGGGAGGGAGAACGTTGTCACTCAGGGAGGAAGAGGAGGGACCGTTCTCCAGGAGAGATCTGGAAGCAACAGCTTCCTTTCATGAGGGACTTTGTAATCTCTCCCCTGCCCCTTCCACACCTGGGCAGGAAGGGACCAGCTGCCTCCAAAGCCTCAGCAATCCCTTCCCCCAACTTCCAACCTTAGCCTGTTCTGTCTGTCCCGGTGGCCCTGATACGATCCTCTATACAAACTCATAACCGGATAATCTCCAAGAGGGGAGAGAGGAAGAGGGGAAGGAGGAGAGAAAAGATGAGAGAGATTGATTAAATCTGGAAAGAACACAATTTAGTCCAGCTACCTCCTTTAAAAGGTGAGCAAACAGACCCCAGAGAAAAGAGACTCACCCAAGGTCCCAGGCAGAGTACTGGAAATACAGCACTGTGCCTTCAAACCCAGTCTGTTTTGCTTGACACCACCCTGCCAGGCTTCTGTCATTTCCCAAAGCGACAAGAAGCAGCTCTAGCTTCAGCCCCAGCTCTGCTCCCCTGCCCCAGGCTCTCCTCTCTCTTGGGCTGAAGAGTCAGAAGCCTATGGTTCTCTGCCCCATCCTGTTCTTCCCAGCTCTGCTCCTGGCCGTTACCGGAGCAACCAAACCAGCCAGGCTTCTGCTGAGGAAGAGAGCGATGGGAGGAGAACCCCAACTTTCCTCTTGGTCTCAGGCTAGCCGGGAGGCTCTGGCGCACCCTCGGTCACACGTCTGTCCCCACGCTGCTTGTGGCCGGATCCCTTGTCTTCAAAAAAGTTCTCATCGTGCCATTTGTTTCTCAAGAACCTTCAGAGGTTCCTCATTACATCTGTGACAAAATCCCAATTTGCCTGCCTGGAATTTGAGGGCCTATATAATCAAAACATAGCCTTTTTTTCTAGTAGACTCACCATCCTCTCCACATTCACCTTGCACACTTCAGCGTCTGCCTCTGCTGCCTAACGTGCGCCCCTCCCCAACCAATCCAAATTCATCCCCCACTGATCAGTGACCTAGATTAAGTCCTGCCTTGTCCAGGAAACCTTTGAATAGTTCAACTCAGTGGTATAATGAAGAGAGCTTGGAGATATGGGTTCTAGACCCAACTCCAGGTGATCTGGAACAAGTCGCTTCTCTGTGAGCCTGAAAACAGAAGGCTGGACTAGTGAGTAAAGGGGTCTAGCGGACTTCCTTCTCTGTTTAGAATCTCTCGTCTGTATCTTGGTCTGCAACAGATCATGTGGCATTTTAAAATCACAGCCTGACTTTATTACTCTCTGAATGATGGGTATGAAGCTGTGGACTAGGAGGCCCCTGACAGTGGTTTCTCCTCCTGCATCCCCCTCCCTAAGTGCCTAAATACAAGGAATAGATACATATTCAGTGAATAAGGCTGAGTCTTATTAGTAATTAATTCCTCTGGAAGAAGGGCAAGTGAGGATCTGCAGGCAGGCACAGGTGTTTAAATCCTTCTAGTCCAATGGTGACAAATCCATAGGGAGTTCATAAGGATCTCTGCAAGCTGCATACTAACTTAGAAAACCACATGTTAACATCATCTATGTTCTATTGCATTTTTATTTATTTTGCCACATATTTCCCTATTCCATTTTCATCTTGTTCAGGTTGTACTTAGGAGTGCGGCAGGTCCACAAGCTTTGCTGCTGAAAGTGGCTTGTGACGTCCTCTTACCTCAGATTTCCAGTTCTGGACTGGTCTGGTCCTAACGGGTACCAGGGGGGCTGTCTCTCCTTCCCTGATGGGATCAATCCCTCAGACCCACCACCACCCCCAGCTCTTTTTACAAATAAAAGTGTGAGGAGGTGAAGAGAGTTGCCTAAATGGGTTGTGATGAAATGGTCCTTGAGCCTCAGAGCTGGGCAGCCCTTGCACACCATCTAGATGTTAAGACTAAGGACTTTCTTTTGTGCCATGAACTCTGTCACCTAGTGGGGCCTAGCAACCCCTTCTTGGAATCTGGATTTGTTACCTATGTTCATAAGAGAAGGAAAATGCTAAATTTTAGTTAGAGGTCAGTGAAAATAAAGGTGTAATTTTTTCCCCCATCCCAGGTTCATGGGCTCCCTGAAGTCTGTCCATAGATTCCCTCATAACCTGACTCCAGGTTTGTGGCTTGATCTCACATCCCTCCCCGCCCCTGCGCCCCCCCCCCCCCATTTTGTAGATGAGGAAACTAAGGCCCAGAGAGGGGAAGCTGCGTTCTCAAGGTCACACAGGGAATGGAAGGATTGAGACCAGAACCCGCAGCATGAGTCCCCAGAGGCCAGCCAGCCTAGCCAGCTGTAACCCAGCTAGGGCTACATAGCACATTCATATAATGGAAAGAGAACTCCATTTGATGCCAAATCCTGGCTCAGTTACTTTCTCCCTGGGTAACCTTGGGCAAATCACTTGACCTCTCTGGGCCTGTTTCCTCAACTGTCAAATGAAAGAGCTGGATCAGATGACCTCTAAGGCCTGTTCAATACTATTTCAATTCACTTATAACCTATCAAATAAGCAACTCAAAACAAGCCACTCCACTACTACCAACTCGACCTTCCACTCCCACCTCCATTAAAAAGGAATCTAGTGACAATGCTCCTTAAGTCCTGGCCCAGCCTCCTCCATGTTACAGATGGGATAGGAGAGGCCTAGTGAGAAACCAAAAGAAATCTACCCTAGGAAACAGTAAGGTGAAGACTAGGTTTGCTTTTCAACTCCCAGCTTCAAAGTATTCTGACCCAGGCTAGAAGGAAGGAGCTGAACTCTCTCCTGGGGCCAGCTGCCTGAGCTGACCCTCACAGCGTCTCCTTGGAGAACCCGACCCCAGCTGCTACCTGCCCCCATACCATGCAAAGTGGACACCACTCCTGGCCTGTGGGTCGGGTCCCAAGAATACAACTTGAGGAAAGGGAGGGAAGTGGGGGATCAGGCTTTTCCCAAAGCCTTGTAAAAGCTGCCCAGAGAGAGGGAGAGAAATAGGATTATCAGGGCTCAGGCCCGGCTTGGCCTGTCTCACACACAGACCTAGGCAAAGATTTTCTATAGGCCCCCGGGGCTGCAGTGGGGGAGAGGGGGCCCCAAGGAGGAGGAGGCCCAGGACCTCCCCCTCCCGACCCCCCACAGGAACAATGGGCCTTTTCTTCTAGAGGGGACCTTTGGCCCACAAACTCCTACTCAGGGCCCCTAGCCCAGCATCCTCCCCCAGCCTCAGGTCAGCTGTGGGGAGAGAGAGGCACAGGAAGGCCAGAGCCCTTGCTGCTGCTGCTGCTACAATCATCTCCCCCCTTCCCTCCTTAGCCAATTACTCTGACTAAAGCCCCTTAACCCTCATACGTGTGTCTGCACAGGCCCTGCACCCTCCCTCCTCTGCAGCTAGAAGGATATGGGTAGGAGAAGATGACTAAACACCCTAATTCCTGGCCCAAGTTTCTCTCCCCATTGAACCAGAACCACCCCTCACAGGGTGTCTATCTATACTGCCCAACATCTGGCCTCGATGGCTACTGAAGTCCCTTCCGACTCTCCAATTTGGGGAGCTGCCTGACCACCCACCCCAACCTGGGACTCCTTCCCTCACTGGGATCACCTCCCCAGTGTTACGAGGATCTCTAAAATGCGAACAAGCAAACCCTAATGTTCTTGTCTGCTAGGATCTTCTTTGGAGGTCACCACTTCCTTGGCTCCTACCCCCCATTTCTGACCCCTCTAAGGTGGAAGGGTGAGGTGGGGACCAAAGCTCTGGTCGAAGGGCTGCTTCAGGGAATGGGCCTAGGAGGCTCACATGGATTGAGTCATACCATGCTACAGCTGGACTGCCCTAGCCAGAGAGAACTGAGGAGAGAGCAAGGATGCTGGCCCAGCAGCAGCAGAAACGAGAAGGGAGAGGGCCCCTCAGAGAAGAAGCGACATGAAAGTCGTCCCTGGGCATAGGAGAGCCCTAACTCCTTACTTGAACAGCTCCAACCCAACATTTGCTTTGCCTAGCTCCCCCCAGCCCAGGTCCTTCCAAATTTGAGATTATGTCAATTGCTTGGCATCTCTAGGGACTTGAAATCTCTTCTCTTTAAGCCAGTACTCCCTAGCCCTTGTCCCACCCTGAATTTCCTGAGGCTGGACAGGCCATTTTGCTGATGGTATCGCATGGTGGCTGTGATATACTACACTTATATCACGGTCACAAGCCAGTAGGTGTATATAGAGGCCGCGCGGTACCACGGAAACAGTGGAACAGGAGTCAGGATTTTAGCCCTGGTTCTTTCCACTAATGTGCTGTGTGACCTCAAATAAGTCACATCTCTTCTCTGGGTCTCAATCTCCTCATGTAAAATGGAGTTGACCTCTAAGCAATCCTGGAGTGATCAGATAAGACAATGTCTATGACAGAGTTTTTCTGCTTCATAAACACACACACAGTTAGAAGCACCTTGCTGAAGAAGGCTCAGAAAGGAAGGTTATCAGGGAGCATTTCTTTAGCATGTCCCACGTGCCAGGCTCTGTACTAAATATCGGAAACACAACAAAGGCAAAATGGTCCCAGCCCTTCAGACTCAAAGGGGACTCACCAGGCATCTGACCTGCCTCCCTTAACTCCACTCACAGTCAGGGCAGGAGCTCCTCTTGCCTGAGGCCTCTACCATACCAAACTCCAGGGTAAACCAAGAGCACCAGCAGAGTTTGATTTCAAGAAAGAGGATAAAGAGGATATATCTATATTCCTACCCCAAGGCTTCATACTCCCATTTTCCAAACTCTAGCTGGGGCCAGGTGGCTGATGTCCCAAAATAAGGGAAGTGGGGGAGAGGGCCAGAAACCACCTCGGCCTTCCAGCTCTGGCATCACTTGCCACAGGAAGGGAGGCGGGGGCAGGCCACTGCAGTGGGGGCTAGTCCTGAGAAGGTATGACAGCTGAGGGTCCATTTCATAGCTGGGAAACATAGGGCCCATGGAAGGGAAGGGATTTAGCAGTGTTAAGATAGTGCTTCACTCTCTCAAATCCAGTAACTGGACAGTGAGCTCCCCTAGGGCCAGGGCCAGGCATACAGGAGAGGGCTTAGCTGGCATATTTTCTGAGATCAGCAGACTGTTCCAAACTGTCTCATCCTCGGGCAGAACCTTCCTGCATCAGACTCTTGAGCCTGGGGCTTCCAGATGCCTGTCAGATCCCTGCCCCTGACCCGGAGCCAAAAGCCCCAAGCTCCTGGGGTCATTTTGCCAAGCAGGGTTGAGCAAACTCAAACTCCCAGATCTTATTCCTAAAGCACAGTTCTAATTATATTATTCTCCTGCTCAAAAACTTTCAATGGCTCCCCGTTATCTAAAAGATGAATTCACATTTCTTAACCTGTCATTCAAGGCCCTTTCCCCAATGACCTTCCCAGCCTTGAATCACACTACTTTCCTTCACATACTAGTACAGTGATGTCAAACTCAAACAGAAATGGGGACCACTAACCTAGACACAAGGATCCCTGTGGACTGAATAATGACTTAGATTTAAAACGTAATGTTATTTGTGTTTTTGTATTTCATTAAATATTTCCCAATTCCATTTTAATCTGGTTTGCGGAGCACCCCTCTGACCTAGCAGACAATCTAACCAAAGTGAACTATTCTTCATTGTACCCTAAGAATCTCACCTCCAGGCCTTTGTTCACCCCACCTTCTGTACCTGCAATCATCTTCCCATAATGCAATCCTTTTGACCAGTTGGAGGCCCAGCTCAGGTGGCCCGCTTCTATAAAGCCTTCCCATTAATTGTCCCTCGTCCCTCCTCCGAGTCTCCTCAAACTAACTACACACCTGGCTTAGTGTTCTTTGTGTTCCAATTCTCAGTGTGCTGTATTCCTCTCTGGAGTCCCCCCACCCCCACCTCCATATACACAAAAGGAAGGGGTCCAGTCCACAGCAGGTACACAGTAAATGGCTGTTGAAGGAGATGGTCCTTCCCTGTCACCAGCAGGGTCTCCTGGGTCTTTCTGGGAAGCACTGAATAAACTGCAAGACAAGTTGGCTTCTGCAGTTTCTCTTAACGCTCAAATCCCACTCCCTGGGCTAAAGCTGGGCATGGCTTAGTAAGACATGTCCCCTCACCTTCTGGGGCTCATCTGTGTTCAGGGTAAACCTGCCACCCACACTCAGGTTCCCTTGAGACTGGATCAGTGTGAGGGGAGGGGCTGTATGTATAGAGCTTTTGAGTTGGGGCTGGAGTTTGTCTGCTGACAGTTGAGATGTCTGGTGAAGGCCTTTGCTATGGGACACTGGGGCTATATAAAGTTAATAAATAATAATAATAAAAAGCCTCAAGTCAACCTTGAGGAGAAGCAAGGTCAGGAGGGAAATGGGGCCCCAGGGGCTGCCAAGCCAGCAGCGAGTTTGCAAACAAGCCCCGGACTTCAGAACCGGAAGGGGTGGGAGGCAGCAGGGCCTGAGGCCTGGCAAGGTAAACAAAATCACCAGTTCCTTCCAGAGCTCCCCTACCCCCCCTCCAGCTTCCTAACACCCACCCACCCTACACCTCTTTCCAGTCCCCGCCCCCCCCCACAACCCTTCCCCCTTTGGGGAAAGGAGCTCTCAGCAGCCTTAGGTTTCACAAACTCTGGCAAAGCTCTCCACCCCACCCCCTCCACTTCCCCATCCCCTCCCACAGACAACCCCCAGAGTAGGAGGCAGGTAACAAGGGGAAAGACACCCAGAGCCTGGACCTGCCTGAGAGACCAGGAGCCGGTTTCCCAGCTGCAGAGCGGAATTAGCTTCTGCCACGCAGAGTGCAGGCTCTGGGGCAGGCAAACAAAGAGGCAGAGAGAAAGCCCCCCTTTGTCTGTGCCTGAATGCCAGCCCGGCCGGGAAGGCTTTCAAAGAGCCAGCCATCGAGCTGGCCGGGCTGGGCCCACAGCGGGGCCTCTGGGGCTGCCCTCAACCTCCTTCCCAGCTCCCCAATCTCCACCCCCCCCCAATGGCAGTGAATCTAGTCTCTCCTTTAACATCTTCCATAAATTTTAGTCTCCAGGGAATCTTCTTCCCTTCCCTTTATCCCTCACTAGAGAAGGTCTAGGCCCACAAAGTCACACACAACACACCATACACATCACGAAATTTCAAAGTCAAACACATCAGATACATAGTCTCACAGAGACAACAACACACACTCTTTCATAGCAAGCATGTGGAATTGGGGTAAGGATATGACAACCTCACATGCCGGATCAGCATGATGCTATAGAGGGAAATGAGAGTGCTTGTGTTGTATGTGTTATGCACTTTGTATTTGTTGGAGGGTCCGAGGACTCAGCTACTAGCTTCTCCCTTGTCCTGAAAAGGGGGGTGGGATGTCAAACATTCAAGAAAAGGACTAGCTGGCAGAAGGGTCCTGAGGTACCTGCTCCTCACTAAGCTGAGGCCTCCCAGGCCTTCAGTTTTAGGTAGGGCATGGGAGGGAGCCCTTGGGTGAAGGAGCCTGGGAAAACCAAGCCTCTTCAGCCACCCTCCTGCCACATTGTCTGGGGTAGCTAGGGGCCCAAGGATGGGGTGGAGGCTAACCACTTTGGCTTCCCCACCCAAGGTTACTACCTCCCTCCCTAAAAAAGAGGGAAGGGACCAAGCTCAGACGAAGGGTGGGGGAAGGTGTCCTCATTTCCTCCTACTCTCTCCATTAAGCAGGCTGTCCAAGAACATTTCCTCCCCCCAACTTCATCATGAGCTGGGCACAGCGCCCCTCTCCATTTTCCCACCTGAATCCTCCTCACTCCCAAGTGCTGAGGAAAGCAATTCAGGCTTAAAAAAACCTCCCCCAGCCCCCCCCAGGCCCTGTCTCCACCCAGCTAGCAGAAGGCTCAGTGCCCGTGACCACCCAGGGAGACAGGAGCAGGAAGGGAAACCCAGGGCTTTCTCCCGAGCCCTGGGGCAATATGTGTGTATGTGTGTGTGTGTGTGTGTGTTTCTTTCCCTGCAGCTAGCCACAAACTCCATACCAAAGAGGTTGAGGAGAGCAGCCTACCAGCCCAAGCCTAGAAGAGTCTTTATTACACACCTCCCCCACCCATGTTCCCCCCACAAAGAGAGGGTCAAGAATGGGAGGAACCAGGGCATGGGTTAGATACTCCAAAGCAGGCAAGCCCGCCCCCCATTCTAGAGATTTTAACCTAGTCCTGGAGGCACCCCAGAATTACACAGCAATAAAGTAATATGAAAAATTACAAGGACACCCAGACACACAGAAATGGGAGTAAGCCATTCTCTCTAGCTCTGCCCTCCTCCCAAGCAGATTCCTTCTTCTCGGCAAAGGACTGAGCAGAGACTAGAACCCTCCACAGATACCTTTAACCCAGACCCCTCCCCTCCTTTCCTCTAGTCCTTCTATAAATGTGACTCCCATCCTTTAAATCTGGCCTCAGGGAAAGCAGCAACATTCCCGGATCCTGATGGAAATCCCCCCCACTAACCCCAAATCCGGTGGGGGGAGGGGGAGATGGAATCAACTGGCCTGGGGCTCAGACCACACCGGATGCCCCACAGGCCATCTATTCCCCACACCCCTAGGAACATCTGGCTTTGGAGCCTAGAGAGAGCCTGTAGATAGTTTATTCCCAGGGCCCCCTCCCAGCCCAGCCCCAAACTCAAAGCCCAGATTTTAGCCTCCTTCTGGCCTCTTGGGACTTTGTGGCCCCAGGTCAGCTTTCAAAGGCTACTGTACAAATCTTGCATCTGAAGAGGCTTGGAGCAACATCTTCCACTCTTCCTACCCACCCCCAGCCCACACTTTCTGGCAAATACCAATTTCCTATGGTCCCCTCACACCTCACTCCAAGAACTGACAATGGCTCTATTCCCAACCCCCTTCCACCTTAGGCCTGGACTAGGTGGGAAAAGAGGAAGAGAGAACTAGCTCATGCTTATGGGAGGAGGGAGGTCTAGTAAATGAGAAACATTTCCTATATAAAATACAATTGTACCCCCAATCAATCAATTACGCTCTCTCTCTTCTCTCCCTCCCCCCCAAGTCCTTTGGGAGGCTGGCACAGCTTAAGAGAGAGTCTAAGCCTGTGCCTTCAGTGCCTTCCCCCCCAACCTTAGGATTTGTTGCTATTTCCTTACCCATCCAGCCCCCACTTCACAATTAGGCCCCAAACTCCAGGGGTTAGAGTCTTCTAAGGAAGGATCTATTTAGCAAACTGGACTCCTGCTGGTAAGGTGGAACCAAAGGTGGGGAGGGAGGGCTTCCTAGGCCAACCAGACTCAAGCCAGCTTCCTGGGGCCCCTAGAGCCAATGTTTCCAATAGGCAGCCCATTCTGAATCTCCATCTTTTTCGTGTGTGTGTGTGTGTGTGTGTGTGTGTGTGTGTGTGTGTGTGTGTGTGTGTGTGTAGTTAAGGGTTAGGATGGACCACCACCAATTTAATAAGCCAACCTGACCAGGAATGTTGTTGGTATGCTTTTCTAATGCTAGGAATGTGAGGGCCAGAGAAACAGGAGACAGCAGGTCTGGCTAGAGGCAAGAGTATGTGTGGGGGTGAACAAGAGTCCAGCAAAGGGTCTAAGTTACCACCGATGCAGGTGCTCACAAAAATCCAATATCTATGCCCTATGTCTTACGTCTGGAGTGTGGCACACACTGCCTATAAATTTTGCAATCTCCTGACTGTCCCTCCAGCCCCACTTCTTTTTTCAAGAGCCGGTGAGAAGATGCGGGATGGCCTTTTAGGAGAAGAGACAGCCAGGCCACCTGGGGCATCAGGAGAGGGGAGTCTATGGGCATACTACTAACACGCTACTCCAAGAGCAGTCAGGAATCACATGCACAGACACAGATATATACAAGCTACCCCCCTCCTCCCCTCCTCAGGCCAAAGATACCTACAGACTCTGAAGCAAACAAGCCCAGGTTCCCCTCTTCTGGGGCCAGTGACCACTCACCCCAACCACCTCCCCATTAAGTCTTGACAAAGTTATCTTGTAAGGGTCTTCCCCCCCCATCTCTTTCTTTCAGTCTTATCCTAACACATCTCCACCTCTCCACTCCCCTACCCACATTCCTCAAGACAGGAGCTAGACATCTTGGCTTTCCTACAGGCTCTATACTTTTCATCACTAGCTCACTCTCTCTCCCTCCTAACCCCTTCCAATCTTTATTAATAGCAACTGCAGAAGCCTCTCTGCCCAGAGCCAAGCTGGGACAGTCAAAAAGGAGGAAACTGGGCTCCCTTTAGGGGAGGGAGTGTTGGGGAGCAGCTGGGGGCCCTCTACTCCCCATTATTTTAAAGTATCGGTCTGTTCTATGAAAAGAAACCTGGAGCTGAATCTACAAATTGGAAACTAATCCTACATCAATTTTTATTGATCACTGCCCCCCCCCTTCCAGGGGGTTCTTTACTGCTAAAGAGTGAGTCATTTGAACTGGGTTCACACACAGGAAACCACCCCCATTTTGCTTTCTCACACCCAGGGCCTCCTCTGCCCTTTTTGACCCTGGGTGCCCCTACCCAACAAGGCTGGTGGTGGTGGTGGGGAGCCGGGAAGAATCAATCCCCTTCTCCCACAGCTCAGGCCCCCTCTTTATTATTCACACCCTGGGCCTGGGATTGGGGGCTGGGCCCTCCCATACAGATGGAATCTTTCCAATTCCCTCCCTCTGCCACGACTCACCCAGACTCCCCAGGCTGGGACTCCCCTTACCCCAAGGGAAGCTGTCCATCCGGGAAAGGAGGGAGGCACCCCCCTACCTTGCATTAGGCTGGCCTCCCAGCCCTGGGCCACAGCCCAAAAGGGAGGCATGTGTGGGGGTGACATTGACAGGCCATATACAATGGGAGGGTATGCGGGCGGCAATCAAGGAGCAGGGCAGCCCAGGGGAGTGAGCTGCCTGAAACCAGATTTCAAGGCAGCTCAACCTTAAACCTATCAGATTTTTTTCCCCACCCTTCTGTGCTTAGCTTCTCCCCCTGACAACTGGAAGCCGAGAGGGCTGGGCTTGGAGAAAAGGCAATCAGAGCTCGGGGTGACAGAGACTTTAAAGGTTTGTTCATGCACATGGGTCTGCGCTGACAGACACTGCCACCCACATAGAACCTCACTCTGTGCCCTGGTCTCCGGATTCTCAGTCTTTCTTCAGACACATAACTCACTTCTATTCCTCTTCATCTCCCATCAAGAAACCCAAACAACCCGGTATTTCTTAAGGGGCTCGCAGCTTTCGAACATGGCTGCCTTTGTTTACTTCCTCGCTGCCCGGGCAGCAGCTTGTCCCCATCTGGGGCAGCAATGGCTCCCAGACATTGGTCAAACAAACTGTAGCCCCAAGGAAACCAGGCTAGGGGCATCAACAAGGGGCTTTCCCTGCATAATCATTTACGGAAAGGGTTTCTCTTATTCTTGGACAAGTATGAGCCCCCCCCCCAAAAAAAAACCAACAAAACTCCGATCCTAAAGAAGAAACCACTGTAGACAACCCTAATAACGAGGTCCCATTTTTGTCTACTGCCTAGGGGAACCAGACAGGCCTCTTCCCACGTCCAGGATGAGGCAGGCTGGCAGGTTGGGGGAGGATGCAGACCGGGCCCCCAGTTTTGCCCCCGCCCACGGACTGCTGCCCTGCTCCAGACCACCCCCACCCCAGTTAAGAATCCTGTCCCCTACTTTTCCAACCCGTCTTCTTGGGACCAGGCGGCGGGTTGGAGTTACTTGCCCTAATCTCATTCCTCCGGATTTCCACGTCGCAGACAGCGTGTCCTTGGTGGGCACCGCTGTAGTAGCAGCAGTACTGGCACACGGCCACCTGCTCGGCCTCGCAGTGGTACAGACGGTAGGCGTTGTGCTGCGGGCAGCTCCAGGCCCGCACGTCGTCGGCCTCCACCAGGAGGTGCCCGCGGGCGGTGGAGGGCTGCTGCAGGTGCGTCTGCACGTGGGACTGGCAGCAGGGCGCCTCGCAGCGCAGGCAGACCTTCTGGGCGGGCAGCGGGGGGCCGCGGCGGCAGAACACGCAGTGCAGCGCGGCCGGCGGCTTGTCCACGTGCAGCGCGTTGAACTTCTCCACGATGTTGGTGAGTTTGAGGTTCTTCTCCAAGCCGGGCCGCTGGTTGTAGGCCTGGTTGCACTCGGGGCATCGAACCAGGCCGCTGTCCTTGGCCCAGGCTTCGCCGATGCAGCCGCGGCAGAAGTTGTGTTTGCAGGGCAGCTGCACGGGTTCCACGAAGACGTGCAGGCAGATGGGGCAGATGAGCTCCTCCTCGAAGCAGTTCTTCCAATTCTCCGCCATGGCGAAGGAGGCAGCTGTAGCGCCCCGGGCCGGGCCTTGGCCGCTGGCCGGGCCCCGGCCTGAGCTTCCTACCCGCAGCCGGGGACCAGTCCCGTTGAAAACCAAGACGGTCGCTAGAGCGAGCCCCGCCGCTATGCGCCCTGTGCGAGCTCAGCGGCACAGCCTCTCTGGGGCTCCGCACTGGCGGACGGCGCCCGGCTTCTCAAGGCAAGGGGTGCTCGCGACGCCGCCGCCGCCGCCGCCTCCTCTTCCTCCTCCTTGCTGAGTGTGGGGAGCGTTAGCGGGCGGCGCTGGCCGGAGCCGGGGCACGAGCCAGGGATGGGCCTGCCCAAGTCCAAATTCCATCCACGAAGCCGCGGCCGCCGCCTGCGCCTCCCCCGCTCCGTTCGTCCGCTGACATTGGGGCGCGCCCCGTAGCTGCCTCTCCCCGAGCCGCACACTTCCCTTCCTCTTCTCTGGCTGCCGGGATTCGGGGCTTCTCGCCGGCCGCCACCCCGCGCTCCCGGCTCCTCCTCCTCTTCCTCCTCCTCTTCCTCCTCCTCCGCGCCGCCGCCGCCGAGTCCGAGATTCGCGTCCCTTCAAAGAGGAGCCGGAAAAAGCGCCGCCGCGCCCGAGGGCTCAGCTAGGTCCGAACGGGGCGGGCGAGGCCCAGCCAAGCGCCCGGCGTCCCGGCTGGGGCGGTCCCCCGCTCGCTGTCCTCCCGGCGGCGGCTGCAGGGCGCCGGGGCCGAGTCGGGGGCGCCGGGCGCGCGGGGGACAGTCATTCAGATGAAATTCCCGTCCCCGGCCCGAGATCCCAGCCCTCCTCCTTCCGCCTCCCTCCACCAACAGAAACGGAAGGGGGAGGGTGGGAGGGAGGAGGGGCGGACAGGGGAAGGGAGGGCTGAGGGAGGGAAAGAGGAGGGGACGGAGGAGGGGGGAGGGCGCACCAGGCTAGGGAGGAGGGGACTGGAGAAGGGAGGGAGTGCTCGCGGGAGGGACATGAAGGGACGACCCCCCTTCCTCCCCGAGCCCCCCCCCCAAACCGCGTCTCCTCGTGGGCTGGGGGTACCGGAGAGAGGAAGGAAAGGGAAGGTAGAGGAAAACTCGAGCCGAGCGCTTTGGCCCGAGCCCCCCTCCCCTCTTCGCGGCCACCCAGGCTCTGGACAAGGACAAAAAGCAAAACAAAACAAAAGAAAACCCAATCCCACCCCACGCGTCTCAGACGCTGGACAGCGGGCGAGAAAAACAAGGATTGATCCAACTAGAAAGGAATTTTTCTCCGCTGCTCGGGAATGGGAGGCTACGCACCTCGCATCCCCGGCCCTGCCCGCCCTCCTCCTCGTCACCCTCTGTCCTTCCTTCCCTCTTTCCCCGCCCCACCCCGGGTCTCTTCTTGGTTGCCGAGTCTCGGGGGTTCGGTTGGGGACGAGCTCGGCGGTCCCCGGCTCTGTTTAGCGCAGTGGGGGCGGGGAAGGTAGGGATGCTGAGGGAGGGGTTAGAGAGGACATCGAGGACCCTTCGGTCTGGGTTCCCCGCCCCCGCACCGCCCACCTTGGAGCTTTTTTTTTAACCAAACAAAAATATGTGCATGGGTTTTCAAAGGAAGGCACAAACGCCAGCCCCCCAGGTGCAGGTCTAGCCCTGTCAGCCCAACGACGCGGCCCGCGGGAACTGGGCTCCGGCCCGGGTCCCCCCAATCACCACCGCCTTTCCGCTCATCGTCAGAACGGGGGAAAAAAGGAAGAAAGAGGCCCGCCCGCAGCCCCCGCAGCCATCTTGACGCGTTATTGTTATTTCAGGAATGTAATGTTTAATAAAAATAAGGGCTCGTCTGGTCTTCCCTTGCTCCCCCAGCAACATCCCGAGACCGGGCTCCGCGGGACCGCCCGACCACGGCCCCCGGCTCCTCGGACCCTGGGCCCCAATTCTAGGCCCGGCCTTCTTCGGGGCACACAGCGCGTCCAGGGCCTCACGATTCTTGCCATGACACTCTAGGGGGTTCGAGCGTTTCTAGGGTAGTGAGGAGGGAGCGAGTGTGCAGAACAAATCCGGATCTCTTAGCCCCCCCCCCATCTTGGTCATCCTCCCCCCATTCTCCCGCCCCAGGGAAGCGGGGAGCACTGGCCATCATAACATTGAATTGACACTTAGACCGGTCCGAGACCCCAGCTGGAAGCAGAGGCCACAGGGCCTAGCGTCGGGAACAGGTCCTGAGTATTACTGCGGGGGAGGGAAAAGGAGAGGGAGGGCTTTAAATCACCGCCCTTTTACACCAGCGCTCGCGCTATAAACTAACCGGGAGGGGGGAGGGGCGAGGGCCTGGTCCGGAAGAGCCGCCGTCGCCGCCGGGGGGCTCGGCCCCGCCCCCTCCCCGCCTCTGTCCCGGAGCCTGAAGCTGCCATTGGCCTCGCGCCCGCTCCCCCTCCCCTCAGTGAAGCGAGCGAGCCAGCCTCCCTTGTCACGTGACTCGTTTTCAGTTAGCTACATTAAGCATTCCGAGTTCTGAGCGTCTTAAAGTGCTACGGTCCCTGCGGTCACTTGGTCTGGGCCTTTCGCTTGGTCTGCTCCTCCCAGGCGGTGGGGCCTGGACCTCGGCTCTCCAATAGGGGAGGGTCACTGGATGAACCTTTCTGCGTGAACGCGGCTGATAGGGGAGGCCGAAAGGGCCAGTTTGAGGTCTCCGCCCACTCGGTCTCTCCCTCTTCTCCCCTCTCAAAACCCCGAGGGGCCCGTCACCCCACCCCCAGCCCGATCCTTCCCCCAGTGGCCGGCGGGGGCCCTGAGCCTGGCTGGTCTAGGGTGCCTCGGCAGAGTCCTGCCCAGTGGGACGTCCGTCTTCTAGCCCTTCCCTCTGTGGGCGGTCGCTCACCGCCTTGCCACCTCCCCTACTTTACCCAAGTAGGGGGAAGGGTCTCTCCTCCCTCCCTCTGCACCCCGCCTCCCGTACCCGGGGGGGGAAGTTTCTCCTTTGCCGCGGCCTCCCCTCGCTACTCCTCCTCCTCCCCAGGGGAAATCTGGCACCCTGGTCTCTTTTCAGTCCCCCTCGTCTCCCCTCCCCAACTCTGTGCTCTACCCAAAGCAGGGTGACGTCTTTTCCACCTCTCTCCCCGCCAGCCCTCTCACCCCTCGTGGGTGATCTTTTCCCATCTCCTCCCCGGAGGGGGGGGGGTGGAGTGTCTCATTGCCTTGACCCACACACTCCTATTTCTCTAGGATCCGTCGCTCTTTTCAGTCTGGGGTCTGTGGACTATCTGGAAGCCTCTGCTATGTTAGGTTGATGAAGGAATCAGTCAATAATAAATAAGAAGCATTAAGTGCCTATTGTGCGCCGGGGGCTGGGCGAAATACTGGGGGTACAAAGAAAGGAAAAAGACAATGTCTGCCCCCAGGGAATTTACAATCTAATTTAGAGGCGTGGGGGAGACAGATTCGTACAAACAAGTTTATATAGAATAGGAAATGAATAAGAGAGGGAAAGCACTAGAATTTAGAGGGGTGGGGGAAAGCTTTCTGTAGACTTGGACTTAGAGGAAGCCAGCAGGCAGAGATGAGGAGGGAAGGCATTCCAGGCATAGGGGACAGCCGGAGAAAATACCCGGAGCTGAGTCGATGGGGTGTCTTGGTCATAGGACAAATGGACAGTAAGGCTTGAGTAGGAGGGGCTTCAGATGCCAAACATGATTTTGTATTTAATCACGGAGGTGACAGGGAGACACTGGGATTTATTGAGTAAGGGGACTGAACCTGTACTTTAGGAAAATTACTTTGGTGCCTGAATGAAGGATAGATTAGAGTGGGGAGAGACTTGAGGCAGGCAGACCCACCAAAGGCTATTGCCGGAGTCTAGGTGTGAGGTGATGAGAGCCTGCACGTAAGAATGGTGGCTGTGTTAGAGAAAAGGGGGAGGTGATTTGAGAGATGTTCCGAAGGTGAAACTGGAGAGGCCTTGAAAACAGATTGGATATGATAGGTGAGGGATGAGTCAGGATGACACCTAGATTGGGAACCAGAGATTTGGAGGGTGGTGTTGCCCTCAACCATAATAGGAAAGGTAAGAGATAGGAAAGTTTAGGGGGGGAAAATGATGACTTCAGTTTTGACCTTGGTGAGTGTAAGATGTCTCTGGACAACTGTTCTGAGATGTGTGAAAGACAGTTGGAGATGTGAGATTTGAGATCAGCCTGGAGAGATTGGGGCAGGATTGGGGCAGGATCTGAGAATCATTCACATCGAAATGGTAATTCTCGGGAGCTGATGAGATCACCAATTGAGGTAGTATATTGGGAGAAGAGGGTCTAGGACTGAAGCCTGTAGGACACCTACAGTTAGAAGTTAAGACTTACTGAGGATCCTAAAAAGGAGAGAAAGGGGTGTTAATGAACCTATTTCCTTGTATCCATGAACTCCAGAGGCAGACAGATTCTCTGGAGAGGCTGCTGAAGCTGCTCTACTGGGGAGTTAGTTTCCATAATCCCTGGGTTTAGTTTATTGAAATTGGAGGTGGAGTCTCATATTCAGAGAAGCCAGCAAGTTCTTGACACTTCTGATCTTCCCATAATACAGCTGCTCTTCTCTCCTGAGGTGGCCTCAATCGATGCTAAACAGACTTCCTCACCTGGTCTCCCAGATCAGGTGGTTGAGAGATACATTTAGATATTTCCCATGGCAATGGGTTTAGAATGCTCTCCATCTTCCTTTCTTCGTGTCCAAATCATACTCATCCTTCAAAGCCCAACTCACATCTCCTCTAGTAACCCAAGTTTCTTCCCTGATCTCTCCCTGCTCTGGATTATACAGCAGAGAATGTACCACTCATTTGGCATTCACTGCCCTCTAACAATTATCAGCCTTGAATCCTTGAGTTTGTCATAGGATTTATAGTAGCTAGAGTCCTGAGATCATCTAATACAACCCTCTCATTTTACAGATGAGGAAACTGAGGCTCAAGGCAGTGAAGTGATTCTCCTAGTCCTGAACTCCAGACCTACATATCTAATTGCCTGTGGGATATCATCTTTGTCTCTGTTCAAATTCACCATCTCCAAAACTAAGCTTATTTTCCTTCAACCCCCAACTCCTTACCCCAAACCACTTCTGATTTCACTGTTTCTGTCTGTAGCACCCCATTCACCTAGTTTATAGCCTCGGGCTTATCTTTGACTCTTCCTAGTTTTCTCAGTTTTTCACTTCCAATCAGTAACCAGGACTTGATTGCATTTCTACAGTATTTCTCTCAAGTTCTCTCTTTTTGAAGATTCTCACTGCCTGTATAGGTCTTCCTGACTCCAATGTTTGCCCCCTCCCCTTTAATCCTCTTCAGACTTCTGCCAGAATAATTTTTATGTGCAGAGGTGAGAGCCAGGGAGAGGATCCTGAAAGGACTTGGTAGGCAATAGGGAGCCACTGAAGGGTTTTGAGCTTAGGATTTCACATGACTCATTTGGCTGTTAGCACTCACAGCACTCTAACAGTAATCTATGGGTTCTTTGGCTATGGCAATCCACTCCCTGATTTTGTCATATCATTCCTCTGCTCAGAAATCTCCAATGGCTTCCTAACTGGCCAAAGAAGAAAGTTCACACTCTTCTTGCCTAGCATTCAAGGCCCTCTACCCTCTCCTTCCAAACTCATTTCATATTATTCCCTTTTACACATTACTCTTAGTCCAAATGCCTCCTAAATACACACTGAACTCTGTTTCCTTCCTTTGCTCACTCTTCCCTGCCGGCAGAATGACCTTCCTCCTCTTTGCCATCGAAAGCTGCGCTTAAGTGCTACCTCCTTTAGGGAGTTTTTCCTGGTTACCCTCCTCCTCATCAATAATATTCTCCTCCAATGTTAGCACTCTGGGGTTTTGTAGCTCTAATGCACTTTCCATGTAAGGTAGTGCATTAGAATTACATTACAGTTTGGTGGGGAGGTGGGGTGCGGTGGATAACTATAAACTTCTTGAGGGTGAGAATCTTTATTTTTCCCCATTGCCTAACAATTACCAAATGCCACAAGCATGTAATAAATGTTTGTTGTGCTGTAAGAAGCAGAGCCAGGGCTCACACCTAGGTCTCCTGATTCCCAATCCAGTGCTCTCCAGTATTCCTCTCTATAGGAAGCCTTCCACCCATCTCTCCCCATTCCTCCTGCCCCAGGACTTCTCTCCAACCTTCCTGGAAGCAGGGCCTAGATCTTCTCTATCTTTAGAGAATCATAGCTGAGCACAAACAAGCCCAGGCACAGCAGCCACTCAGGAAAATGTATGAAGCAGGTTTTTCTTAACTCCAATTCCATACCCTTTGGACCCTTTGGTTAGAACAATGGTACCCACCTCTTGAGGCTGAATAGGGGCCTTGAGAGGTCGTCTAATCCATTCTTCCATCTCTGGATAGGTCAGCACTAGTAATTGCATCCTGTTTTTGAGGCCAGCCCTAGATTGCTTAAGCAAAGAACATAGACTCTAAGGTATTGAAGGAGGCCTCCCTCTCCTCTGGTTACATGGCACCCAGGCCTTCTCTTACCCTACCAGCACACTATGGTTTGGATGAGGAAACAGGTCTCCAGAGATCTGGTACCTTGAACACAGGAGTCCCAACTTTTATTCCTCAGAGCTCTGTGTTTAGGATGGAATTAAGGAAAAAGGACAGGGTTTTTGTTCCTACTTTCTGACCTCTGAGGTCCCCCATGTAAGAGACCTCCAAGGGGGAGTCCCCTGCCTAGATAAAAATTACATACTGATACCTCTTGTTAAAATGTTTATAATGTTGTAAGTTGAGGTGGAGCAGACCTTGGAGGTCATCTAGTTCAGTTTACAGAGGAGACAAAAAGCTGACCAGAGGTTAAGTGACTTGTCCAAGTTCACAAAGGTAGTAAGTACCAGATTTGGAATTCAGACCTAGGTTCCCTGACTCCAAGTCCCACACTCTCCTCATCCCTGTTCCCACCTCCACCCCTAATTTAGGGAGAGAAGCAGGCCCCTGTTTTGCCTTTTGAAGGGACAGGTACCTCCCCGGCAATGATTGACCAATCAAGGGGCCTGAACTCAGGCAGCCTCCAAAAGAAGGGTTTCCTTGACGCTCTGTCACCTCCTGTGGCTCCTTAGCAACCTCTCAGGGAGCCAGGCCTTGGTCAGGAAGGGCACTGTTGTTCTTTTGCTTTTCTTAGGGCAGAGGTCAGAACTGACATCCCCATGCCCTTTCCAGTTTTCAGGGGCCATCTCTCTTGTGCTCTGCCTTTACCTATCCTTGCGGTTTTTTGAGTTTCCCCTTCTCTTTCTCTGGGGACATTTGCCCCTGTAGTAAATCATTCAGTCTCAGCCCACCCGGCCGTTCCTCTCCCAGCTCAGCTGCAGCTGCTGCAGCTGCCCCAGTCCCAGCTGGACCCAGCTGACTCATTTTCCACTCACATTCTCCTTCTGGTCAGGCCAGTTTGGCAAATCCCTCCCGATCCCCTCCCTACAGCTCTCGGGGGCTCTAAGCCCCCTTGGCACCTTAAGGAGCCCACGAGGTTCAAGATCCTCAGGAGGAGACATCAAAGGCAGGGGGCCCCAAACCTGATGGGACTAGCTTTTCTTCCACCCTGGAAGGGTGGAAGAGCTGAGGGTGGGAGCGGGGCTGTGCTTAGCACCAGACACCCACCTGTCCTTCCTCCCTGCTTCTTGCCAGAGACAATCCAGCTTAGCTCTGAGTCAGAGCAGAGCACCCCCCCCCCATTACCCTAGCCTAAACTGTCAGCCCCATACTCGTGCCAAGAATCTGATGTGGAAGGGCAACACCGCCCACAGAGGCAGGCACTCTCTCCCTCTGAAGCTGCCGTGCTCTGCTGGGAGGCTTGAGAAGATGCTAGGGAAGGGCACAGGTTTTCAAGGGGTGAATTCTGGGGGCATGGGAGGTCCTAGAAATGTTAACTTTAGCTTCAGTCCTTCCTCCTGCTGCCTAAGAGGCTGAGGGGCCCCAGCCAGGGACCTGCCCAGCAGCTCCTAGAGCTGGTCTGCCTGCTGGAGTTCATCAGTAGGTCATGGGTAGAGGGGGAGATACAGGTCTGATTCTGGAGAAGCAACTGCCCTCCCCACCCCCTCCGCAATAACATGGTCGGATCCTCGAAGGGTGACAATAAACAAAGAGCTGGAGATTCCTTTGGAAGAAGCAGTTGGTTAAATCACCCAGTCATCACCTGTGCCCCAGCAGCTGGGTCCTTGGGGCCTTCCACTGTCCACATATCATCTCTCTTCCCGAGGATAGGTGAAGGATACTGAAACTCCTTCAGCCTTCCTCCACTCCCACCCCCGCAACGAGGAGGGAGAGGCCAGAACAAAATAAAGACAGGGCTCCTTGGACTAAACATCAGTCTCAGCTACAAAGAAGCTTACGGGTCTCCTCAGCTGCTTGTCCTTTCTTCTAACCTGGCTGGCTGAAGGGGTGGGGACAGACACTAGGGTAGCCAATGATGGACACACCTAGAACCAAGGTGGCAAAGGAAGGAGGGAGCCCAGCTGAGCCTGTAGCACAGGAATCCCTTTCTACCCTTAAGACTAAGAGGCCAGATCTACCGTTCTTCTCATGGGTCTTCCTCCCATCTCACACTCTGGGCACTTAAGAGTGGGAATATGACTTCCTGTGCAAAGGCCCACTCTACTAATCTTCCCTCTATGTTTTTCTCATCATTCCCTGCCTCTTGCTTTAGATGGGGCTTTTCTTCCAGGGTTGGGCTTGGGCAGAGAAGTTCTGCTCCCTATTCCTCTCCAGTGCTCCTCTCCATGACCTTATAGGAATTTATGAGTACTGAGCTGGGATCTGGACAAATAATCATTTTGTGTGACAGAGAAATTATCAGCTGAGTAATCCTTCCCCTACTCCTTTCTGTATCCCAGCAAGGCTCTGAGGGGGTCTTTCCACTGCCTTTCAGGGTCATCCTCAACTATTATTTCACAGCTCAGGGACACTGTGGAGCCACCTACCAATCCCCTGGGATGTAAAAAACTTGGTTCTGGCATGGCTTCCGTTCCGTTCCACCCCTGCCCAGACAGAAAGCAGCACAGGACGAGGGTAGTTCTGCAAACATGTTTAATGCACTTAGATTACACTGAGGGAGAGGGGGCGGGAAGGAAACAGTTTCAGTGAGTCACTGAAAAAATTCTTACAAAAGTCCTGGCCTGCCACAATGCCCAGGAACAAAGTCACCACTGACAATAGAAACTAATACAAAAGATTAAAAAAGCTCTGTTCAAAACAGCTTTCAGGTTTTTGTAACAAAATGAGAAGGTGAGTTACAGTATCCTGACCCAAGGCAGGACTTGGCACTCCCCTTTGGGCACGAGGTCCTCTCAGCCAGAGAGGAAAGGAGCCTAGTTAAAAGGCAGAAAAAGGGGGATGCTCTCACAGTAGAATGTCTAAAGTTCAGCTCTCCACCAAACTTCAAAATTCAGGCCAAACACAGTCTTAGGTCTGTCTCTTTCCAAAAAGTGCTTTACCCTTTTCAGATCCCTGAGACCTCTCCCCATTCCTCTCATCTTATTCCTTGGGCCACTCCTTTGGAAAGAGACAAGGCAAGACCAGAATGTTCTTAAGATGAAGTGTGGCCGTGGCTGGATTTCTACCCTCTGACCCAGAGAGATGGATGTGAGCAATTCTTTAGCCTCTAAGGGGTAGTTGCCCAGAAGTGATAAAGTGACAATGACAAGCACTGCCCAAGATTTTGAAAGCCTCTGTGTCCTGTAAGACTTTAATGGTATCCAATCAGAGCCATCAAGATTGTAGATACTGGGGGGAGCTCCCCATTTGCCTCGAAGAGGCTAACATGGAATACGAGACACGAGGAAATGATGGAAGAAGAAAATAGTTGTAAGTGGGACAACTGAAGAAATCAGTCACTATAGGGAAGGAAGGACCCTCCCTTGGAGCTGGGAGAGTTCAAAGTTGGAAAAGGAAGAACAGATACCCAGTTCAGGATACAAGTTCCTGAGAGCTTCTGTCTAGAGGATGAGTCTACAAAGTCTAAGGGAAAGCTAGGTCAGCAAAGAACTCAGCGATGATCCCTATTCCACTCTTCCTGAGAATCCTGAACAGGAAAACCATAAAGATCCTCTAACTTGTAGTTCCTTTCCAACTTCCACCAACGGAGAGACTAGAGCCAATACAAAGGCAGCATGCACATGCGCAGCCACGTAGCAAAAGTACTTTGGAAAAAGGGACACGAAGTCCTGAACCCAAGAGGAACATTTAAGATGTGTCTCTAGCCACTGGCCTTCCAGACTGCCCAGTGGGCTTTCTGGTCAATGTGTATCCTTCCAAGCCACCTTCCTTGAGCTAGGCTATCCTTAATATTGCTCTCCCCATTCACACAGGACTACCTGGGTCCCTCATACTGATAGTCAACCCATTTATCCCAAAGCTCCTCATGCAGTAACTTGGTGCTTTTGGCACCAAGGGAGACTTTGGCTTAAGACACCAAACCAGATTAAAAGTGACAGGTGGAGAGGACTGTGGGGTAGAGGGGCATTGAGACCTCTGTCTAGGGCCTAGAGAGGAGTGACTGATCAGGCTGGCTGCACCTTTCGTCCCCTTCCATGAGTTAGAGAAGTGAAGAATTTAAAAGGGATGGAGATGGTGGCAGCAGAGGGATTAGGGGATGAACTGAAAGCATCACAGGGCTAAGGCTAAAGACATTCTTCCTGGAAAAATCCTCCTGAGAAGACCAAAGAATACTGCTGGAGTCAGAGACACTCAGAAGGCAATCATTTAGCTGGGGTGCATGACACCAGCAACTGGCAACAAAGGGGCACACAGGATGAAGATGGAACCTTGCTGGGGAATTTGGGAACTGGGGGTCAGCAAATGAAACACCCACATTTTTCATGAATGAAAGATGAAGCTTATGCTAAAGAATTCCCAGGCCTGAATGGAAGATATGCTTGGGAAATTCAGAGAAGGCATTGGAGGCATTGTCATCTCTTGTGCCAGCTTTCTGTGAGCCATGATGGATGTAATGGACTATGGTATGCTTCACATGTTATGGAGGTATATGTTGGATGGTGCCAGAAATGGTCTCAATTCCATGGTTGAAACAACATCATTCAGGTCTGGGGTGGGAGGTAACCTAAAGGAGGCCTTGGGAGGCCAGAACTGGATTGGTGTCTTTGGAGGTGGTGGTGCTGTGTCCTGATGTCATGTGAGGATGAGAGGTTAGGTACTTGGGGAGTGACAGGAGAGAGAATACTTGTGATGAGAAGTCAGAGATAAAGGGAGGGAGGACTAGAGATATGAGAGGGAGGTGGGAAGCAAGAGATGCAGGAAGATAGAGGTCAGGGATACAAGGAGAAGCCAAAAATATGTTAATGGGAGAAAGGCCAGAAATGCAGGGGGAGAAGCCAGAGATTTAGGGGGAGAGGGACAGAAGTACAGGGAAAAAGACTAGAGATACAGAATAAAGCAGAGGATGTTAGTGGGAAAGAAGCCAGAGATGTAGAGAAAGGCCTGAGATGCAGGGGCAATGGAAAAAAAGTACAGAAGACAGAGGTCTGGGGGAAAGATGAGAGAAAGGAACAAATAAAGGAAATAAATGAATTTAGGAAGAAAGGAGAGGAGGCGGAATGTGCTGTTGCAAAATGATAACAAGACAGATGTTAGAAGTTTATTTTTCGGCTTTTAATAAACTAGAAATTCCTAGAGCCTGGAGCTGTGGGGGCCTGAGGGAAGATGAGATCAGAAAGGAGGGAGTAGAGAGAATGGGGACCTAAAAGGTCACACAAACCCTGAGCTAGCTGGAGGTGGGGGAGGTGCCTGAAGGGGCTGAGACTCTCCCTCTCCTAGGCTGGCCCCAGTTAGAGTGAGAAGCCCACTGAGAAGGCGAGGCTGATATCTTCTCCAAGTTTCCAAGAGTCTGGGCAGTGCTGGCTGCAGTCCTCACGCCTCACAGGCGCCGGTTTCAGGCCAAGGGGCTCCCTGAGGCTTCTACAGCCCAACCCACCTGGCAAAGAACACAGCCTTTCCTAGTAAGGGTTGGGCCGCAGCCTAGTATCATGTTAGGGGGGGTCTCAGGTCTCCAGAGACATAGCTTCACCCCTGTCCTACCTAGATGTCTCCTGCTTCTGAACACTCTTCCAATGGATCCAAAATGGCTTGTGAGCTGGTGAAGAAAAGTCCTTCTGTCCAAAAGGCCCTACAATAGCTATTCATTGGCAGGCAAACACTAAGCACCTTCTAGTGACATGGCTGGGTAGGGGGATGTGGGAGGGGGAAAGGCTAGGTATCATCCCCTGCCCTTTTCCAAGAGAAGAAAGCTCAACTTGAAAACCAGTTCCATTTAAAACAAAAACAAAACCAAAACCAATACGCGTGACAGCTTCTAGACACCTTTGTGGAGCAATTAAATACCATATGGTTTCTAAAAAATAAAATATAAAAAACAAAACGAAACAAAAAAACCCTAAACATACTCGGAGGAATTGTTCTGTAGCCAGGAGGAATTTGACTAACAAAAGGTTTCCAGAGTCAGGAGGAGCCAGCACATTTAATCCGTGGGTCTAGGGCTCTTCCCCAGACCTGCAGAAGTGGGCAAGCATAGAGGAGTGAGGTCAGACAGCTTGTGGGAGAGTCAGGGGTCCTAGAGTCATATCTCCAAACCAGAACCAGGGGTCGAATGACAGAGTCATTAGCTACTCTTTTGGTCTGGTAGGACCTGAGCTGGGCTGGACAAGGTCTCATTCACTCCTATTGGGCCTGGAGTGGCCTGGCCCCCAGATAAAAGGTGAGGTGGAGGGGGGCCGGGGCCAGGCCCGTGTATGCACCCCATTGTGGGCTGCAGTGGCTGTGCAGTAATCCTCTCTCTCTTTTCCTTTTATTTGCAGGAATCGTTTTTACTGCAGTCATTACACTGTTGAGTCACTTGGGAGCTAGGCCGGGCTCTCACGGTCGTCTGAAGGAAGGGGCCGAATTCAGGGCTAGTGCAGTGGGCTGTCAAACACAACGTCTGGCAAAATGGAGACTTTCAGTTTCTTTTCTGGCCAGCTGTATTCCTTGGGAAGTTTGAACTGTGAATGAGAAACAGAAACAGATAAACACAGTATACACACTTGGCAGAGCTCACTCTCCTTTTTCTGGGGTTCATGTAAAGACAAATTAGGACCAACTAAACCTTCATTTCACCTCCCTCATCTCACTCCCACCCCCAGTCCAGGTGACTCATTTCCCATTGGGGGAACTCGGGAGCAGAAATGTGGAGAGAGGAGAGAAGTCATCTGAGAACCTGACTTCAACTTCAAATACCAGAAGGAAGGCAGGTGGCTAGAGTGAAGGTACTCTTCCACCCAGGTTTTTCCTCTGCTTGATGCAGAGGAAATAATATTGAACTAAGAACAGGGAGACCTGGCTTCCGGGCAATCCTAATTCTGCCAGACTTGGTTGAATTACTTCTGTCTCTGAACCTCACTTTTCTCACGTGCAAAATGAAAGGGAGGGGCAGATTTGGATTATTCTGTGAGTGTCTTTTGGCTTTTCCCAATGGGTAACCGAGCCTCCAACCTAAGTCCTGAGGAAGAGTTTGAACACACCAAAATTCTAGGACTTCCAAGCCACGAACATTCCTTCTTTGTGGTCTGACATCATTAACCAAAGACGGTTGCAAGCAAGTTTCCTAACTTCTCCTTACCACCCATATCTCACTTCTCTGGCCCGTTCTTGCCAAAAGCATGGAAATTCCCATTCCGAGTTTGGGGCTTAGAACATCCAGATGTTAGGGTCTTGGCCTTCCTGGCTACAGTGGTTTTTTGCAAATGTAGAAAGAAGGTTCCTAAAGCTGATTCCTATAGCATTTGCTGCAGATGATTGAAAAATGTCTCCAAAGAAGAAAAGTCCCTGGCTTCCTTCCTAAGTGCTTGGTCCCTCTGTCCTGCCTTTCCTTCCCATAAAGGTCAGGGAGGGGGCGTTAAAGGTCCCAAGAGTCTAGTTGTGTTCCTGAAGGAGAAGTCTTCAACCCTAGCCTTCTTTCCACCTTTCCAAGTTGCACTGAAATCTTTTCTGTTATTCAGCCAATAACTATCTTTTGGAAATTAAAGGATGGATCATTTAATAAAAGCCCTTTAAACAGAGGCTTCCCCAAAACAGGGCACACTGGACTCTCAGGAAACTTTGTATAACATCACAGATTGGCCCCATGTGTGTCTTACCATTTGAAAGGAACTTCAAGCCAAGTAGCTGCTTGGAATAGAAAAGAAGCAAGGCCTGGTAGGGGTTCAGCTTGCCCATTTCTGGGGTTGGAAAACATGAGTGTGAAGCCTCTTGCTCATTCCTGCCCCTTAATTAGATTAAGGAGGCCCATGTCACTGGTAAGTGTGGGAGAGTAGTGAGCGGAAGGTGAGAGAAAGGAGGCAGGGTGTAGGGGAAGACTCTGGTCAGGAAAGCAAAACAGAAAAGGGTTATTTTTGGTGACCTACTTTCCTGAGCTCCCCCTCGCTCCCTTTTCTCCTCTCTATACCATCACATTCTCTTTCCCCCAACACCCAGCACCCACCTCAAAGCTGAAGTTTGGCCTAGCGCCACTGTATGAGTGAGCTTGTGCATGAACATGAAGTATGAATGCCTGTCCAGAAATGTTTCCAGCATATCTTTGGTCTCTTTGAATGGACATCCCTAGAGCACTGGCTTATGCAAAGTCCCTAGGATGATGACCATGTGGAAGTGTAAAAGAAAGAACAGACTCGCTCCAAGTGAGGGCATCCCAGGGGCAGAGGTAGGTCGCTATTGTACCGTATTATCTGTAAAGTAGTATCCTTAGGGATTTTCCAATTACCTAAAACAAGGATTAAAAGTCCTGGACTGGAGAGTCATAGGACCTCTCCAGGGCCTGGGTGAATCTCAACAACTTTTCAGTCATAGACAGAAATGCTGTAGTAAAAAGGTGCCTGACAGGCTGTGCTTGGGCCCCACACATGGGGAAGGAAACTCTGGTTCTGGCAGATACCCAGCCCTGCCTGGCTCTAGAGCCCAGGCTGGGACCTGAGCCTCAAGGAAAGGTAACTGAAAGATTTTTGCTTCACTGAGATTCCAATTGGGGAGGGCTAAGTTAGGAATTATTCTGCCTAGATGCTGGGGGACAGACATGCAGCATTATCAGGGAATGTTGTTCCAGCTCTCTCATGTGATGTTAACCTGGGCATTAAGGCAAACTGGGAACCAGATCCCTCAGAGGTGTTTTTCAGTGGGAGGGGAAGAGACTAGAGGGAGGGAAGGTGGGAAGGGACTTTCCAAGATGAGGTAAGTCTCAATAAATGAGAACTCGGAGAAAGCTGAAGGAGAAAAAGAAGGATTATGGGCCCTTCTGTTGTAATAGGTGTAGAGTCCCAGAGGAACAGGCTCCAGCCCCCAACATAGGCCTCTTCTCTGGGAACTGGGGGCAAGGATTAGTAGAGGCCAAAAAAGTGGGGAGAGCTCATGGAGGAAGGGAGGCAATAGTGAAAGTAACTAATAGGTAGACATTCTGACAGAAAAGTTAAGAGTCCCCTAGCAGCCCACCAGTGTGTTTCCAAATGGAATACTATCTGGCAACAAACACGTGCTTTCTGTTCACAATTGGCCAGTTAACAGCAGGGGATGGAAGAGAGTGAGAAGCAGCATGAAAGGCTAGTCTGGCTTTTTATTGGGGGCTAGTAACTTAGACAATTTGCAGGCATCCTTACAGCGGCCTGGGGCGGACTAATGTGGGGGGGGGGGGTGACTGAGGGGTGGGAGTGGGGGATGGGGAAGTCAGGAAAAGAAGAAGCCATTTAACTAAGAATCTTCTCTCCTCCCACCTCCCCCCACCTGATGACTGGATAAAGCTTTCATACACTGATACAAATAGGCTTACTTCCTCTGGAGAAGTCAAATCTTCTAAGTCTTCCAGCATTCTTTCTACAAATTCTTCAGTCAACAGAATCTGGAAACAGAGGTACAGGAGTTTTACATTTTTATACTCAGGGCTTTATTTGTCAGCAACAGACTCTCTTCTGCCCACAGAGAAGATTTGAGTCCATTCTCTTTGGTTTGAGGCCTTTCACTTTTGGTTCCCCTTTCCCTTTACAAGGCCTGCCTGTGCCCCTTCTGTCCATTCCCCCTTTTCTTGAGTCACTCATATTTCCAAATGTGCTAATGGGGGGTTGGGGAATGGGGAGAAGCAGTGAGACTAAAAGTTGACACAAGTCTGGCTTTCCAGTCACTGGCCAGTATTTGCTAGGGCTGGTTCTAAGAAGTAGTTTGAAATATGGAGAATGAAAAAGATTTTTGCTCTTTTTTTTTTTTACACTATTTGATGCAGTTATAGTGAAGCTCCTTCCTCTTCTAGGCCCACCTTGTCTCCTCAACCCCAATACATCAGGGTCCTGCTTTCTGGGCACATGGGAGGGCATGGTTTAGCAGAGGCAGACTGACAGCTTGTTGGGATCCTGTAAAAGGGGTCCCAGCTTCTGATATGGGCTGGGTCAGGTAACCTTTGAGGTACCTTCTAATCCTTTGGTGCTAAGATTCATATAAAAGTCTGGTGATTTCTAAGGTTCCTTCCAGTTCTAAATCATAGGATCCTTGCCCAGCATTCTGTACATGCCAAATGTTTCTGACTTCTCTGATTCTACCAAGGGCACTGCCATCTACTAGTCACATAGACCATCAATATCCCTCTCCCTCATCTATCAGATCTAATCAGTTATCAGGTCTTGTCTGTTTTTTTTTTTTTCCCTATAAACATCTCTTGTACACATACCCTCCTCTTCTTTTATCTCTGTCCCCACTGCTACCATTCTAGTCCAGGTCTGCATTACCTCTCTCTTGGACTACTGATTGCATCAGCCTCCTTGCTGCTTTCACTGCATCTAGTGTCTTTCTCTAGTTCATTCTACAAAAACGACCAGATGCCTTTTTCTAAAGTATTGCTCTGAAGTTTCTTTTGTGGTGGCAAAAAACTGGAAATTGAGGGGATGCCCATCAGTTGAGGAATGGCTGAACAAGTTGTGGCATATGAATGTAATGGAATGCTATTGTTCTAGAAGAAATGACAAGCAGGATGATTTCAGAAAAACCTGGGAAGATTTAGATGAACTGATGAAAAGTGAAGTGAACAAAACCAGGAGAACATTGTACACAGTAATAGCAATATTGTTTGGTTAAGAACTGTGAATAACTTAGCTCTTCTCAGCAATACAATGGTCCAAAACAATTCCAAAGGACTCATGATGAAAAATGCTATCTACCTCCAAAGAAAGAACAGATGGAGTCTGAATGCAGATCGAAGCATACTATTTTTCCCTTTTTAATTTTTTTTGTAGTTTTTTTCCTGTCTTCTTCACAAAATGAGTAATATTGGAAACATGTTTTGCATGATTGCATATGTATAGCATATATCAAATCGTTTACCATCTTAGGAAGGGGGAAGAGGGGGGAGGGGGAGAGAGAGAGAATTTGAAGCACAAAATTTAAAAGAATAAATGTTAAAAATTATTTTTATGTACATGTAAAAATTTGGAAAAAATAAATTATTCAAAAATAAAGTACTGCTCTGATCATATCAAACCCTATAATGGCTCACTACTTTCTCCCACATCAAGTCTACTTCCATCTCCTACCACTCACTAAAGAGCATTGTTCTAGCTAGGCTAGTCTCATATATGGATATGCCATGCTTATTCCCATCATTGTGCCTGCTTTCATGTTATTCTCTCAAAGGTGCAAATCCTTCAAGTTTTGGCTTAAATGCCTTCTCTAGGAAGGCTCCCCTGATTACTTCAGCCCTCACTGATCTTTCTCTTCTCTGACTTCCTATACTAATTATGACCTTTATCACAGAATCTAGCAATGAAGCACATATGCTCTTACATTATACACTATAGGTATATTCATAGTCCTGTTAGTTACTTTGGCTTGTTCCTGCTGGCACTTCTTAGATTGATATATGGGTGCTTTTTAATTGAGTTGAATGGATTTTAGGAGGTGAGGAAGAAGGGAAATTAGTTCTGATACAGATATGGAAGGATTATTTCAGGATGAAGGGGAAGAAAATGCAAAAGGCAGGGGATGACTGAAATAGTGTCTTTTATCATAGCAGAAGCAGACTGGTGCAGTCTTAGGTGGCAAGATAATGAAACAAGTAGGGCCCTTTTGACAGTGGTTAGGGAAACAGATGGAGCCAGGGCTAGACAGGAAGTACGAATTTCAATAACAGAGGAATGGAGGGAGAAAAGAGAAAACTTGAAAGGTAAGGTGGATGAACTGACTCCTGACTTCAGGATGTATGGACAGTGGGTCAAGATATGCTCATGATAACACAGCACAGGAAATAAAGGGTACATCCTAAAAGGAAGCCCTGGCAGATAGGATGGAATGGAAAGATTTTTCCAAGACGTTTTAAAATGCCCAGATTGCAACTTAAGGAAGACTATCAGAGAGTGAAATAGTGGAGGAAGTCAGGATGTGGCATAAAAGGGAGAAGTAGGGAAGGAAGGATGGTGGAGGTAAGGAAAGACATAAGGAAGGAGGTGTTTGGGTCCCAAATGAAGAGGAATACGGAAGAGACTCACCAAGAAGGCACAAGATTCTAGACACTATGTATTTTCATCATATTTTAGAGGAAAATGAGACTGACAAGAAGCAAGAACCCCAAGGAGTGAGACTATGACAAAAACTCAACCAAGGCCATCCTCTAAAGAGAAGACTTCTTGGATAGTCATTATTCCTTTTTCCTCTGGGCCCTAGTTCTGTTTCAGTCTGAAACCATTCTCCTCACAAAGGACCTACTTAATGACCTGTGGGGGTCCCTGACCAGAAGCCTACACTGAACTAAACATGACCTTTTCTAGGCATACAAGGTCCTTGGTCAGCCTCACATAAGCTCTTACTGCTCTAAAGCTTTCTTATGCTTTCTCAGTCTGCCATTCCTGTAAAAAAACAAAAAACAAACAAACAAAAACACAAAAAACAAAAAAAACCAACACCACCACCCTAGTTCCTTTACAATTCTGCCCCAGCCCTGGTCACGTTCACATTTTTACACTTCTAGTTCTATCTTCTCAGACAAATGCTAGCATATGCAACAGCAAATAGCTAAACCCCAACTGGGTGTAATTACTTCTGCTCAGTCAGACTAGGGTTACTCCCCCTCCACATATGATTACTGAAGAGAAGGACCTAGGTTAGAGAGTTTCCTGGAATAGCATCATGTTAGAATACTAAGGACAGAGAAAGAGGGTAATATGACCATCATGTAGTCAGGGAGACCAGTGAGAAGTCAAATGAGAAAAACATTTCCAGTTTCCTCAACCACCCTTGCAGGTCACCCTTAGTTATGCTGAAGGCAATCTCCTAGGCTAGTAAACTGCCACATGGACCCACTAGTCCAAAGCAGATCTGGTATATGTATATGTATGCATTTGTAGGGGACTTGGAGGGAAGCTATGAGCCTGCTTTTAGGAAGGAAACCAATAATCTCAGGACTATCTCGGTTGTGATTTATACCAAGGCTAAGGGAAGAGAGCATGAGGGTAGAAAAGGGAAAAAGGTCCTATATTAAGTCTTTCTAGCCTTTCCACCTCCACCCCTCTTTATTGTTGTTGTCATAGTGCTAATAACTGCAGATTCTTGCTGAAACTACATATTATTTTAAAGTTGTTGTTTAAATTTTTTAAAAAATTACATGAGATATGCATATCAAGGCTGACATTCCCAGCAAAGAAACATGACAGACTGTCATAGATCTAGGCACCTCATTTAATTTCCTTTGGGAGCTAAACCTTAGAAGCTCAGATTGAACAAATAGGTTCTGTTCTTTGTATATTTCAGAACTGGGCCTGGAGAATGTTAACAGATCTTATCAACAGGACGCTGAAGAGAGATAGCCATGATGGAGCAGCTTAGGTGCTCTCCAAAGAGTAACAGACCAACTGTTGTGATGCAACTGTGGGAAAAGTATGTGCAGTCCTGGAGCCAAATGAAACCATTATTAGTATGCTACGCTTAAAGCCGACAGTGTCTCTGCTGGAGGTTGCCTTACCCTCTCATGAAATCTGGCTGTGTCTGAGGAAGGATGAGGACCTAGCCTTGGGTATCCTTTTTACATCTGGGGGAAGGTGGCAGGGGAATGTACTGAAAGTCCGATGGCCAGGATGCTCCCCATCTACTAGGCCTAGGAAGTGCTCTGATTACATAATGTCCCTGTAGTTGACCTATTCCATTTTTTTTTTGGCAGTGGTATATGGTTAAAGGGAGGACACTTAAGCTTATGATGATGGGTTGGGGAGCAGGGAGGAAACATCTCTAGACTAGAATTTCCAAATATTCTTCTCCCCTTCTCCCTTCCGCCATCCCTAGTGTTTCTGATGTATAGTTGGGCAGAAGGTTAAAAACAGTGGTTTCCCAGAAGGAAACAGTGGGTATTGAAGGTTGGATCTCCTGGTCCAACTACTTACTCCACAGTCAAGGAAATAGCTACTCTAACTTCAATAGGGTGTTCTACCTTCATAGTGTTGATGACTGACTTTGTTATCTATTCCAAGCCTTAGGTGTTGAACTACATGTGTTCAAGAAATGGATGATGGAGTCAAATTAACCCTGATAAAAAGCTCCTGGTCAGAATAAGCAGGACTTATGGCCTTGCTCTAGAATAGAGATGTCAAACACTGGCTGCAGGTGTTAACTTTGAGCCAAATGGAAATGTAACTGGGAAATATTTAACAAAATAAATAAAAATACAATAGAATAAAGGTACTGTTAATTAATATCTGGCCTGCAGAGATCACTATGTATGGATCAGTGGCCCCCCCTTTATATCTGAATTTGATACTACTGCTCTAAGCCTAAAGGCAGAGTCTTAGGGCAGCTGAAGGGGGATGAGCCAATTGCAGCTCTATCAATTTTAAATAGTTCAGTTGTGGTAAAGAGAAGGTAGGGAAAGATTTTGTGGCTCTCCCACAGGTTCAGGCCATAGACAGAGCTTCAGTTCCTGGCTCTGGCCTTGTCCCATTAGGCCAGAAGGTGACATCAGCACAAATCACATGCTTGGTGACAAACTGGTTGGCTGAGAGAATAAAAAGCACCCTGCACACTCCCCATCCCAGGGAAGTTCTAGAAATGAACCAGAAAAGAAGCCACATATCTTTCATCAGTGCCTACCCTGAGCAAGCCTGGTTGTGCCGGGGATCCTGGCGAGGCTGCAGGAGGGAGCACAGCTGCTGCTGATTTGACACCAATTCAAACATTTGTGGTCAATAATATTTCTGAGTCTGCAAACAGTGCCTGACAATGCCCACTCCTTCCCTCCTGTTAGACAATCCACACTTTGTCCAGGGCCTTGTTTGCTCTAAATGTTGACATGTTCTTGTTTCCCAACAAGTTTGGCTGTTCCCCTCCTCTCCCCCTTCTTTCAGGGAAGGAAATGTGCTTTTTTTTTCACTCTTCACAGAGCCTGCCAAGGAGCTGCTTTAGTACATGCAGCCACAGAGATGGGGAATATTTAATTTGCAACAATGCTAAGCCCCCGCCCCCCCAACTCAAACCAGAGCACTGCCTATCTCTTTTCACCAGGCCTGGCCCAAGCTCCTGCAAAAAGGTAGCCCAGTGGGCCTCAAGTTTCATTTCCTGTTCTCAGTAGGTGGTAGAAAGTTCACTGCAGTGGTCATCAGGCTTCAAGTACCCTGAGCTGCTTGCACTATAAAAAATAAGATACCAACAACTGTCTAAAAAGGGGTCAAATCTTTCCTCTTCCTCTAGAAGTAGAAGCCAGAGCTTAGACACCCTTGTTACCACAGATCTGTGAGGCAGTCTGTTGTTAGGAGAAGAATTTCATGTACTTTTCTTCTCACTTCATAATGGGAAATATTCAAAGGTTTCCAAAGGACCTGTACATGTACTATAACCCAGTTTTCTGACAGCAGCACTAGGTACTGGCTTGTAAGTTAGGTCAGAGACTTCCAAGGTTTACCTCTTGGACCTCTAAGTCGGAAGAATAGTTGGGAACTAAACCCAGCCATCTGACTCTCCAATATGGCCTAATACAGCAGACTACATTTCTGTAGACACAGCAGCATCCAATTTCTAATCTTTTCCAAGTGACAGGCCTCTGAGTCAATGTCTAGTGGGAGACGTTTAGGGAAAGGGGGACACTCGTACAAGCTGCCATGACTGAAAAAGCTTCACAAAAACTTTAAATGCTGGGGAAAATATCATTGTGTATGAGGATATGAACCTGATTTGACCTTTTGGCCCAAGAGCTCCCCTATTTCAAATATTGATTGCCTAGTGGCCTCCTCTTTGGGCCAGATTCCTATACAGAAGACTAAGAGGGCAATATTGATGGACTTATTAAGTCTCTGGGATGGAGATTGGAGAGAGAGACACTTAGGGTTTACAACCTTTGTTCTAGAGGTGCTTTTCCCCTCTCTGTAAGGACCCTCAGTTGGCTGAAGAGTTGATAATCTTAAAATTGTCCCCCACCCCCTCCTGCCCCTTTCCTGATTTCAAAGAGAGGCTGAAAAGTGCAGAAATGAAACAAATGAGAGTCAAGAAGGAAGCCTACCTCTCGTCAGGTATAGCTCTCTGTGGCTATGTAAAATTAGAAGGTTCTTTCACACTCCCTATCATTGCAAACACTGCTTCACTTTACTGGAACAGGCCATGAGTAGACAACACTCTCTAGGTGTGGGGGAGAAAATAAAGAGTAGGTACTCGGTATGGGCCAAGGAGGCAGTAACCTGGGGGGTAGGAGTGCCAAACAGAGTGGGAAGGGTGAAAGATTGGTTCTGTGACACTCTCTTTTCCTACCATTTCTCGGACCTCCAAGGGAGCTGAGCTCCTCACAGGGCCTAAAGGTTCCTCATGGCCCCTTGACTATTTATGCCTCTCCTCCTATCTCTTTTTTCAACAGCAGTGATGGGAAGACTCTCTTATAGGAGACTTCATTGTGCTTTTTCCCCAGTAGATAACAGACCTGGGCTAGGAGCCAAAGCAAGGTGCCAAGACTAGGAGGAGAAGCTTCCAAGTCTTAGAGGCTGATGCAAGAAAGTTATTCTTTGGCTCCTCCCAATTCAACCCTAAGTAGCAAAGGGAGATTGACAGCCAAGTGAAAAGGCAGCTTTTATCTATTTATCTGATGGCCTTGGTAGGCTCTTTTAGGCTCCGAGAAGCCTTAGACTCCCTTAAAATGGCCTGGCCAATTTGGGAAATGTTTCCATTTCTTCTCAGTGTTGATAAGGGGGAAGGTAGGGGCCATTTTTGCTCAGAACATTAAAGAGACTATAGTCCTATGTGGGGTAGGACAGTTAGTATAAGACTCTCTGTCTATGGGGATGAAAGACCACTGACTATGCACTCATTTATAATGGCAAGTCCAGTACTCGAGAACTCAGCAGAATATCTGACAGGATCAGTCTGCAGCATCCAGGACTCATTTGCAGTGAGATCTACAAACCTGGAAGTGATTACAGCTCCAGATTGCCACAATGTGAATTTGCAGTGACAGCAACAGTAAGATCGTGGACTCATAAATGGTTGGTCATGAAAAATGTTGTTTGCTTAGTCCTTGGGAGGACTAGATGACTGGCTAGGAAAGGTTCTAAGGGTTTCCCAGGGTTCCTGAGAAAGGACTAGAGAAACAACTCAGAAGCCAGAGAGTGCTTAAGGGAGAAAGAGTGCATGCTACTCTTCCCTGGGAGCTCCCACGTGAGCAGGCCCCTGTGGCGGACCACACTAATGAGTCCAATAACACAAGCCTTTGATTAAGCAGCTCTGAGCACAGCAGCTTTATTGAAATACAGTGAGGCGGATGGGTTCATTCCCACCACTTCCCCTGGGTTCCCAGGGCAACGGCCCACTATTGGGGAGCATGTATAGTAGTGTCAGTGAGCCATGTGTGCCCAGTCCCTGCCGAGGGGGCTGCCTATGAGTAAACTGGGGGCTGGGAGAGCAAAGTCTAGCACTGGTTTTCAGAGGCCAAAGAAGGTCATCTCCCTTCCTCACCTATGGCTTCCCCAAATATGCTGGGAGCCTATACTTAAGGCCTAGCCATGTCTGAATGGTCTATGGCTCCAGCCTAGCTTCATTGCCACAGCTAGGTCTCTAGGGTATTTTGGGGTGCAGTTGAGCCCCCAAATCCAAACTTGAAAATTGCTGTCCTGCTCATCTGGCTTTATTGTCTGAGGGCCAGTGGAATGTCAGAAGTGCAACCTGTGTGACAGCAGAGTTCTGCTGGCTTCTCAATCATAACCACCAGCAGAAGCCTAGGCAGTGGCTGGAGGACCTAGTCCCATGACCCACTGGAGGACAGTGGCAGCACCTGCCTCTTCCCCTTTTTAGCCACAGAAGCAGTTTGGGAGCCTCTGGGCTTTATTGGCCTGGAAGCTCCCCTACTGATAAGAAAAGGAGTGTTGGCTGAATTCTGAATACCAGTTTAGAGTCAAGGGCTCTTTCTGAAGTGTAACTGAATGAAATGTGTTCCCATGTTCGGAATACCCAAATCTATTCTCTCCCGAGAAAGTTTGTTTGAACCTTTAATACATATTAATGCTATCCTGAGGACATTTCTGCTGAGACCTGTCAGCACGCATCATCTGCTGGGAATTATGAATCATTAACTCTCAGAGGCTGGGGCTGTACTGGTGTCACATATATTCTCTCCAGCACCAGGCCTCTCCCTCCCCCAGGATCCACGCTCTGCCTGGGGGGAAGGAGGAAGAGCCCCTCCTTTTCACATTCTCCACTGAACAGAGAAGCTTGCCTATGCTAGGAGGGCATGGCCGGTGAGTGGGGAAAATGGGGAAAAGGAGTGGGACAGAAGCAGAGCTTCCACTGTGTGTGGGGCTCATTTCAAGTGTTACACTTCAGAACCTTTGCTACAGTAACTACTAACACCACACAGGCAGAAATCTAATGTTACCAAGTGGGACTTTAAAAATGTATTTATAACTTTATGGTTCAAAGTAATTTTGTTATGAAACAATGTAATAATGACTGTGGAAAAAGTCAAGATAATTTATGGAGCACAATATCCCTAAAGGACAAGATTCAATTTCTACCATGGCTTGGTCTGTACTGTGTAGTAGGGTATCCTCTGTTTTCTGTTTGTTTTAATTAAGGGTTGGTGGTTTTTTAGTGGGCAGGGGCATAGAGGAGAAGAAATTCTACTGCCAGCTCAGGCAGATACATGCAGACAGCCCCCCGCCCCAATACATATTTATCAAAGAAACATTAAGGACACCCTTCCCCCCATCTAGTTAATACTGTTTACTTCCAGAACCAGTACAGTTCCTTTTTCCAAACAAATGAGATGAAGAGTCACTCCCCATTCCAGATAATAACAACCACCATAGGAGACATATGTATAGTGCTTTACAGTTTACAAAGTTCCAGGTAGGATATATGATTTTCTTTTTCTATTGGTAGAGAGGTATGACTCCCTGCCCCCTCCTCCTACCCTCCCCAACCATTCTCCAGTGGCTTTGGAAGTACGGCAGACCAAAATGACAATAAACTAAAGATAGAAGAGAAAATTTAAAAGTGGGAGGGGAGGGTGAAGTGTGGCATGTAGGATGAAAGACCCAGCAGCCTCTTACTCCATACCTAGCAGCCAATTCTGAACCTGCTTGGAGCTCTGCACCCCTAAAAAAGGTACATAAAGGAATGAGAGCTTCCAACACACCAAGCAGATTCCTTCCTTGTGTGGCTAGGCCCAGATCTAGCCACAACCGGTGCTGGAGAAAGATGGCTAATTTAGGTGTTACCCATGCCCCAGAACCTGGCTTTGTCTGGTCCATGCTTGTGGCTTCAGATAAAAGTCCAGAGGGATTCCTGCATATGTGGGGCACAAGGGATCTGTACACTAATTGAATGATGGTTCCCACATTCACTTATTTACCCTAGCACTCCTAAAGCACAGAAAGTTCTGCTACCCCAAAATTTAGGAGGGAAGTTCAAATCTGTGAGGCTTCTGTAGAAACAAAGCTGGGCTTGTGGGCAATATAAGTGGCTCGTCAGAAGCATAGCTGGTTCGTTCTGGGAGGTATCTGCAATACTTTCGTTTTCTAGAAGAATTTTTCCTTGGTGCTGGTAGCATGAGGACCATGCTCTGGGTGTCCATCAGATAATGAGGGCTTTCTTGAAGTTACCCTCAAACAATACCTACTGTCCTAGGGCATCCTATGATAGAGTATGCCTGTCCATTGTCTAAGAAAAACAACTTGCCACTAGATCCTCTGAAATAGAGCCAGATGGGGAGAGAAGGACCTTGGGCTCTGGAAAGGAGGAGGGGAAAGAAAAAAAGACCTTCTCACTTGTAACCAGGGCCCATGGGCTGCATATGGATGCTCTTCGGTGGCAAAGGCACCTTCCACTCCCGTCGATACAAATGTGATGGCTGTATCCCCCGTAATACTCTTATATGTAAAGTGCCGTCCATGTAACAGTCTGCCCCTGTGAGGGACAAAAACGGAGAAAATGAGGAGTGAGGCTCCTGAAGAACAGTCCCACAATGGATGAATGGCATTGTCTCTGGGGGCCCATTAGGTATGCTCTTTCTAAAACTTCCCTCCAAATGGCTGGGAAGGAAGTGGAGCCAAAGTGTTTCTCCTCTACTTTTGGAGGCAGGAGCCAAAGCGAATGCCCGGCCAGGGCCTTTAAAGATAAGCTCTTTCTTGGTACTTCTCTCAGCACCATTCTAAGTAGCTCTAAGCACTCAAAGTCACCCACTGCTAGAGATGGGAGGGCTAGCAAATAATCTAGTCCAATCCCTTCATTTTAAAGATAAAAGCTTAAACACAAAGAAGCAATAGGACTTTCCCAAAGTCTTTCTATGAGCGGGCACAAAAGAAAGCATTTGACCTGTGAGCCTGTGCTGGCGGTCTAGTCTGGCAGGCCTTTGTTGATGTTTTTGTTCAGTCATTTCAGTCATGTCTGACTGTGACCCCATCTGGAGTTTTCTTGGCAGAGACTGGAAGGGTTTGCCATTTCCTTTTCCAGCTCATTTTACAGATGAGGAAACTGAGGCAAACAAGGAGAAGTGACTTGTCCAGGAGCATAGAGCTAATGTCTGAGGCTGGATTTGAACTCAGGTCTTCCTGACTCCAGGCCCAGCACTCTGTCCACTGTTTCACCTGTTAGCCTTTACTATTGGACAAATCTTGCCATCTGAGCCTATGTCTGCACCTGCTTCCCAATGCTGTCCCTATAAAATCTTTGCTACCACATCTGGCTTGGCATCTGAACAACCAACCCAAGGACTTCAAACAGGGTACTGAGAATAAGAGGCTCTCAGTAAATATTTGTTGAATAAAAGCATGAATGAATTTATGGTGGTTAAATGTTAAGTTATTCCCAATCCACACCCTTGAAAACACACAGGGTGAAAGTGAGAGTAAAATAGTAGAATAAATATCACTATTTGTGAAATTCTGCTCTTTCTTTCACCAGACTACTCTGAATTAACCAATCCCCAAACCAATGGCCTAAGCCGAGTCTAAATACAAGCAGCCTTGAAGGAGTCTTTCGTAGGCTTGGGCTCTGAATTTGTACAGGCCCGCCCCTCCCTACTGGTTCCTATCCAAGTTCCTATTTACTGAGATGCAGAAGGCCTCTAACTTACAGATTACAGAGTATGATGGAAATTGCAAATTTAAAAAGTTTCTGCTCTAGACCTTTTCCACTGGCCAGTACTCAACAACTAGAGTACCCTAGCAGGCAGAGGAGAAGAGAGGTAAGAAATATATTGCTCTTCTTCTGGATTACTATTCCCTGAGTCAGGGAGCTATTCTTATTAATTTTTGTGACATCAAACCCAGGGGTGAACTCCAAAGGGCCATGGAAAAGCCTAGCTGCATCTGATTCTGTCTATGGGACTCTGAATAGAGTTCCAACCATAGAATTTGTATTTCTGCCACTGATGTGAGTAGTAGAAGGGGCACAGCTGGATTTCTTGGTCCTAGATGGAGCCTCTAGGCTAGCACTGGTTTGGGAGTTTAAACTGGTCAATTTGGATTAGAAGGTCAACAAGAAGAATGCATACCAATCTTCCAGAATGCCTTGTCCCATGACAGACTAGTGCTGAAAACATTGTTATTCTCCCAAGGTAAGGATTTCACAAAACTGATCGCTGGAGAAATGGCAGGCTTCCTTGGACAGAGAGCCAGTCACCCCAAAGAAGAGTAGGCTGAAACAATTTTCCTAGTCAACTGTTTTTATCTTGGAGAAGGCGGAGTCACCACATGGATTGAGGGGTCACTCAGTATCTCTTAGCTTTTAGAGTCTATGAGATGACTAGTGCAGGTGACAGGCTGAAGGCAATAGAGGTAGAAATGTAGTAAAGGCACCTCCTTCCCCCTAGACTGCCCTTCTCCCCCCTGCTCCCCAAAGCTGCAAGGACGGTTGTGGTTGACATGGGCTGGAAGAAAATGAAGAGGAGAAGCCTCTTCTTGGTAACAATGGCCTGAACCAGTTAGTCCCATCCTCCTGCAAATGTAACTTCTTCCCATCTATACTGGCTAGAGGCTTAAGGCATGGTGTGTGTGTGTGTGTGTGTGTGTGTGTGGAGGGGGCGGGGGGCGGTAGGGCGGTTTAGAAGAATGGAATTCCCAATCTGGCATCACACTGTGTGTGAGAATTCCTAAAATATGACCCAGTGCAACCAGTTCTAGGTTCTGAAGACCACACGTTCTCTTCACACAGACATCAACTGAAGCTTCAAAAGAAGTCCTCCACTCCCAATCCCTGAGACTCAGGCTGTGCCCAGCCCTGTGGGCAAGAGGCAACCTCACTGGGAGAAATGTGTGTGCCAAAGGCTGATGGTTTCTTGAGTGTTTTGGATCACATTTCAGATTGCAGTAGGCTGTGGTGGTTTGGGAAAGGATGGAGAAAAGGGGTGTCCTGTGAATGGAAGAGCGCCACCTGGAGACCAAACTGGGATGCTGCAAACCTCACACTAGAGGGCAGACAGCAAACAGGTCTGGTCCTCCTCTTGCTCACCTCAGACAAAGTGGAATTAGTGCTCCAGACTCCTGGTTGAATTTCAGATGTACACTTTCAAGCTGTCGTGTGCGAATTAGCTCATGGGGAATAATAGCTGCTGAGCTGTCACTTTCTAAACTGTCCTTGCGACTCCTACGGAACAAACACAAATTCAGCACGAATTAACACCAGCAATTTCAGTACTTTACAGAGAAAGGAGGGACAGGCAAGGCTACTTCATACTGGGTGTAAATAAATATAACCCAATAGTAGGGCATAATGGGGCCTCCTTGGGGCAGAAAGAGGAAGAATCTGGTAGGTTGTTGCCACAATCTTGGACTTGGCTTCAGATTGTGCCAAAGTGGCTAGTGTTCTCTAAATCGTAGCAAAAGCTTTCAAGAACCCCAGACCTCCATTTCACCAAGGTTGGGATGGGAGTGTACTGTAAGACTTAATTCTCAGAACTTCCTTCCAGTTGACCCCTAAGTGGCAGGGACATGAGATTTGACTCTGAGTACACAAATCTTCCCTGCCTATGCTCCCCAACCCCCAATGGGCAGGGAGCTGCAGCAACATAAACATCCCTTAACTGGCCAGGAAATGATACAATCCTCACTGTGGGGGAGGAAGTGGGGCTCTCTTCAGAGAGCAAATAAGGATGAGAGGTCTTTGGCTGGACAGAACAACTTTTGGGGTCAACTGCAAAATAGCGAAACTGAGACTTCTCCATCAGCCCCATATCACCACCTACTACCAGATATCGTCCCAAAGACAGTCCAGGTTTCACATGGCCTGTGGGGCTTAGCCTGAGGACTCTTCTCTCCTTGATTCCCACTGAAAGTCAGCAGTGGATGGTTACAATCCCAATTCCCAACCCTGTGCCCCCCACAGCTGGGTTACTGGGTACATTTGCAAAGTAACATTTACTCTTTCAAATTCAGCTGCTCTGACAACCTTTCAAAAGCCCTTAATCAGAACTGTTGGTTACCCACTGACACCATTCAAAAGACCGGATTCTGGTTTTGGATTGTGAACCTCCAAACAATTACCCAAGTGTCTATCAAAATGCTGGGTGAAAAGCTCAATTTATTTATCATTCTAGCTTTAAGAGCCACCCAGAATCTTGGGACTTGCCAGCCATGGAAAGGCAGACCCATGTGTAAGTAACCACAGTGGTTAAAGTCATGAAGAGGGGGGATCATCCAAAGCTTCTTGGCTTTTCTTCAGGAACAATGGCTGAAATAAGCCATGCTGGTAAGGGAAGAGGCCTGGGAAGAAGGACAAGGAAGCCAGAAAGCATTAAGGATAGAAGGTGACACTAAACGTGAAAGAATTTACCACTGGCAAAGTGAGGTGGTTTATTTTGCTACTTAAGTAATATGTTCAATCTCTCTGGTCAGTCTCAAGACTATGACTTGGCTTTTCTTTCACAAAGTAGTCTGGAGCAGCCTTTTCCATAATTACCCTCCCCACCTCTTTCTCTTCAGCATATACTCTTTGACCAGATCTTTAAAACAGCTTAGCACCAGAGCCAAGACACTCACAGAATAACAAAGCTGGAAGGCCTCTCAGAGATTATAGGTAGGAAAGTGAAGCCCAGAGAAGGAAAGTGACTTGCTCCAGGTCTCATAGAGAATTATTTGCAAAGACAGGTCTTGAGCCCAGGCCCAGTGTTCTTTGTACTGTTACTACCAATTCTAAGTTTGACGGCATCCTAATCTTGCCCATTATGCCCAACCTGATTAGGGAGAGCTGCCTTCAGTTCAAGAAGTATAATAGTATAACTCATAAAAACTATAGGTGTCTCAGGATGAAGAGCTTTAGGTGTGTCCTCCATTGAGACAAAGAGCATTCTGGGCTGGGTCCCACTAAGACCCTGGTTTTCTGTTTCTTATTATTAGAGCTTGGGCTTGGGATCCATGTCACATGGAACTGCTGGAGTCCATGAATGTAGAATACTTCACTCCAAGAATCTACTATCTTCTAGCACAAATAAGAATGCAGATTAATAGTCACAGGGAGGTGGGGGTGACAGAAGAATCAACAACACACAAGGCTGCATCTAGAAAATCTCAAGAGGGAGGGGAGAAAATTGTTGAAAGTCAGTTAAAGTCACCTTGGTAACTGCTACAACATACTCCCCCAGAACAAGGACATCAAACCCAACTACAAACAGCTTTAAAGAAATGAAAAAGAACTTAATCATCTGAGGAATTAATGCGACAAGTGCCCACATTTACACCTCCCACCAACCTTCAATCATTTGAAAATGCACTTTTATCTTTTATGTAAAAAAATTTTTTTTTAAAAAATCACAAAATGCTAGCTCTGCAGTCCCGGAGCCTGGGTATTTCCGGTGCACTGCATCAAGTGGAAATGTGGCCACTCTGCACGAAGAAGCCCAGCCTTTTGTTGATTTGTTTTTTCTGGACATCAATGCAGAAGCGTGAATTATTTGTGTGGGTGGGACACCATATTAAATCTGCAGCCAACACAGGTTTGCAGTGTTTTGCATGGCTGTCGGCTCTATCTGAATTGTAAAAAAAATCAGCAGCAGGCTCCCCAGAATGGCCTAATTATTCGGTCAGGTTGTTTTTTCCCTGGGCTGTTGGTGGTGGAGAAAGCAGAGGGCTGGGGAGGTGAGAGGCATCTCTATGAAGTATATCAGAAAGACTTCCTTTCATATCCCTTGGAAAACACGAGGGATAAAGGAGGCCCTAGTGTCCCCAAGGTCAGTTATTGTTCCAGAACCGCTGCCAGGGCTGGGTGCTCTTTGGAAGCTTTTCTTCTCCTTGAGGAATGTTAATGGCTTCAGTCAAGACTTGCTTCATATAGCTGTTAGGGAAAAGAATCCTACTCCCTCCTTCCTAAACTTATTCTCACTGCCAAGCTAGTCACTACACTGGGCTTGCAGAGGCGTGACCTTTGAAAAAAGACTACACAGATCTTTATGAGGTACAAGTCAAAAAAGTCACCATTGACAGGAAATATAACCCCCAGTGGATTACCAGTGCTTCAAGAAGGTGTGCTGTGAATGCAGAAAAACCACACATGGAAAAAGAACATAAATATCCTTTCTGGACACAATCTTCTATCGCTCTGTTTCTTGCCATACCTTGCTTTCCCCCAAACCCCCCTTTTTTTTCATCCTCACCGTGAAATCACCATTTTAACAAAGGGACTGGTGATCGCCAACGGTGACTGGTGATTGCAGTGAGGGTGAAGAAGTGTCTTCCCCATGGTGGAGTAGATCATTGTTGAATTAAGCCCAACATTCAATTAAACAAACATTTATTAAGTAGTTATTAGGTCCAAGGCACAGTGCTAGGTGCTGAAACTATGAAGACAAAAACAAAAAATAGTTCTGGTCCCCTGAAGTTTACATTTTGGTGTGAGATACTGCATTAATAAAACATTAATAAATACAAGATAACTTGAAGGGGGAGAAAGAAATCAAGAGGGAGAGGGAGCATCAGGAAAAATTTTGTACAGGATATGGTAGCTGAGCTAATCATTTAAAAAGATAGAGATTCTTCTAAGAGGCAGAGAAGATGATGGAGTGCATTTCAAGTATGAGCAACAGTTCTTGCAAAGGCATGGAAGGAGGAGATGGAATGAAGAGTTCAAGGAACAGCACTAGGGAATAGAGTGCAGAAAGGGGAGTCCGACCTGGAAATACAGGTTGGTATCAAATGATAAGGAGCTTTCAATGACAGGCTGAGGAGTGTGTAGTTAGTTTATCCTAGAGGCAAAAGAAGGCCACTGAACATTTTTGAACAAGGGGGCAAATTTATACCTTAAGACTAGAAGATACAGGGAAGATGTAGGGAGAAGAGAAACTGGAATCAGGGACAACAACTAAGAATTGACAATAGTCGAGTGAGGGATGATAAAGGTCTGAACAAGGGTAGTGGTCATGTATGTAGAGAGAAGAGAACAAATGCAAGAAATGGTGTGGATACAGAATTGATAAGACTTAGCAACCAACTGGATATGGAGCTTGTGGAGGCCTGAAAAGTGAAAGACAGCTCCAAGTTTGCAAAGCTGGGTCAATGGTGGCATCCTCAATGAAAATCGGTGAGTTTGAAAGTACAGCAAGTTTAAGGGAGAAGAAATAAGTTCTGTTTTTTAAACATAATTTGAGATGCTGTGAGGACATCAAAGCGGAGATATCAGTCAGGCAATGAGCATGTGGAACTAAAGGACAGACATTAAAAGTTAAATCAGGGGTTCAAATATTCAATTTGTTTTGAATCCATTTAAGTATACTATCATCTAGCCTACGTAATTTTATTTTATCCACAATTGCATAAGAAAATCAAATGCTTTGTTAAAATCCAGGTAAATTGTATCTACAGCACTTCTCCACTTCCACCCAAGGGACCAGTTACATTTTTCTGTGAAGAATGAGATCCAACATAGAATTCTTTTTTAAAAGATTTATTTATCTGATCTGTTTTTAGTTTTCAAAATTCACTTTTACAGGATTTTGAGTTCTAAAATTTTCCCCTTTCTCTCCCTTCCCCAAGATGGCATGCAATCTGATATAGGCTACACATGTACAATCATATTAAATGTTTTCACACTACTCATGCTGTGAAAGAAGAATCAGAACAAAAGGGAAAAACCATAAGAAAAAAAAAAAGAGAAAATAGTATGCTTCAATCTGCATTCTGACTCCATAGTTCTTTCTCTATATATGGATAGCATTTTCCATCATGAGTCTTTTGGAATTGTCTTAAATCACTGCATTGCTGAGAAAAGCTAAGTCTATCAAAGTTAGTCACCGCACAGTGTTGCTGTTACTGTGTACAATGTTCTCCTGGTTCTGCTAACTTCACTCAGCATCATTTCCAGATTTTTCTGAAGTCGGCCTGCTCATCATTTCTTATGGAACAACAGTATTCCATTACATTGATATGCCACAGCTTGTTCAGCCATTCCCCAAATGATGGGCATCCCCTCAATTTCCAATTCTTTGCCACCACAAAAAGAGCTGCTATAAATATTTTTGTACAAGTGGATCCTTTTCCCTTTTTTATGAAAAAGAAGTCTTCTTTGTTGGCCACTACACCTTTTGATGGATGACAATATCATTCAGTCAGGTAGCTGATATCCTCTAAGCAGAAAGAATATGCCAGTAGATGCTCAGATAATTGAAATCTCTCATCACTATTACATCATCATGTGTCTGTTCCAGGCTTGAGATCTATTTCCTGAACTCATTTCTACGAAAAGGGGAGAGAGAGGGCCTATAGCACCAACATAATTTGGTTTTGGCTCCTTTAAGCTTTATCCAAAAGCTTTCCACCATGCCTCCCCACATTGGCTCTTGGATTTCTTTATGTGCATGTGCCTTGTAAACACACATGGCTAAACAAACTGTGGTCTATGAATGTAATGAAGCATGACTGCACCAGAAGAAATGACAAATATGGCGGGGGCAGGGCCAAGATGGCGGCTGGAAAGCAGGGACTAGTGTGAGCTCCCCGCCAAGTCCCTCCAAAAATCTATGGGAAATGGCTCTGAACAAATTCTAGAACTGCAGAACCCACAAAATATCATAGGGAAGCAGGGCTCTAGCCCAGGACAGCCTGGATGGTCTCTGGGTAAGGTCTATCCTGCAGGTAGCTGGGAGCGGAGGGGAGCAGAGCGGAGCTGAGGGGAGCAGAGCCCAGCATGGGCGGCGCAGACCAACCAGACTGGGAGCCGGGCGGAGCGTGCCCTAACACCCTGCCCTGAATCAGTGAGCTGCGGCAGTTACCAGACTTCTTAACCCACAAACACCAGGGACAGCAGAGTAGGTTAGTGGGAGAAGCTGCTGGGGACTGGGATAGAGTTTGCTGTTAGGCCACAGCCCCTGGGGCAGCAACAGAACTACACCTGTAGTTGCTTCTGGCCCCAGGCCCACCTGGTGCGAAGAATTAAGTGGTGGATCAGAGCAGGAGTGAAGAACCTGCTGAAGATCTAAGTCCAGTCCAGGTTGGGGGTTCTTGGAGAAGGAGGAGTGCTGGTGTGGCAGAGCTGGCACATCCCCCCAGGCTTGGAACATAGAACTCTTTAGTCTACAAGCAGTCATACCCTGCTGAAAAACTCAAGGGTCAAGTGAGTTGGCTGGGAACATGGCCAGGCAGCAAAAACGCACCCAGATTCAGTCTCAGACTCTGGAATCCTTCTTTGGTGACAAAGAATCCAGAAGAAGTTAACAAAGTCAAAGAGCCTACAACAAAAGCCTCCAAGAAAAACATGAA
>CM053624.1:84659949-84689796 GCA_028646595.1 Phalanger gymnotis
CACAGGCAATGGTACATAGAAATTTATCTTGCTCTACAAGAAAGGGAAAAGGGTATGGGAAGGGAGTGGGGTGACAGAGGAGGCCTGACTGGGGAACAGGACAACCAGAATATACACCATCTTGGAGTGGAGTAGAGGGTAGAAATGGGGAGAAAATTTGTAATTCAAACTCCTGTGAAAATCAATGCTGAAAACTAAACATATTAAATAATAATAAAAAAAATTAAAATTAAAATAAAAAAACAAAGTCCAGAGGCAGGACAAAAGTCAAAGCAACTGTCAGTGGCCCAGGGGAAAAAAAAAATGACAAACACGAAGAATTCAGAGAAGCACGGAAAGACATATGAACTGACACAGGAAGAAGCAAACAGAACCAGAAAAACAAAATATATACTGTAAACAGAAAAACCCCCTAAAATAAATGAATGCTTTGTAATTATAATGACTAAGCATATCCTTGAGAAAATGCTGAGAAAATTCATCATTCCCACCCCTCTTTGCAGGGAGAAGGGATTATGGGTGTGGAATGTTGCATGCGTTAAGACTTTTTTTTTGTTTTGCTGAATCATTTTTTCCTATTTTTGAAAATCTCTTGATTGACTTTCTGGATAGGGGAGGGAGAAAGGATGTACTCAGAAAGGAAGGCAATGTGAAAAAAGAGAGAAATAGATACAACGTTCTACCACTGCAATTCGCTTTCCTTTTTATTTTGAACAAGGTGCAACTTTTCAAAGGTATATTCTCGTCATGGGTACCATCCCACCAAGTCTGAATGATAGACCTATGGTCAAATTTGCCTCCTTATGTTAGGATCTTTAGTTCACCTTACTTGTTGTCTACAATTTGTATACTTGTGTATTTGTATCTAATACGGCAAGGTTTACTGCTGGTTTCTTTCTTGGATTCTGCTATAAACTCTGGAGTATCTATGCAGCTGCTGTTGCTGCTGCTGCTGTTTTGCTCCACTTGTAGCTACACTCTATAGTACTGAGCTTGGTGGATATACGATTCCTTTCCCTTTTTCATTTAAAGCCCTTCTGAACCCTGACTAGACATTTCATACATTTTAGGTGTACTTCACCCCTGGCCAGGAGACTTTCAATCCTCTATTTTAAGTCATAGTTTGGAAAACCAAATTCTGTTCTCATATGCCATCTTCTTCAAAAAATTTCATTGATCTCTTTTGCTGTGATATCACTTTTATTCCAGATGGACCTTCCTCCTCCCAGAGAGCTATCCCTTATTACGCAGAATAAAAAAAGGGAAAAAAGTTTGACAAAAATAATGAACACAACAAGTAAGTCCAACATTGTATGCACTGTTCCACACTGACTGTTCCCCACCCCTAGAAAGAGGTAGAGAGATTTTCTTCTCTCATTTAGGGCCAAACGCCATAACACATAGCTTTAATTTTGTTGCTGATGTAGTTTTTTTAATTTACAATATTTTGCAGTCTATAGGTTGTTTTTCTGGTCCTGCTTGCTTTCTTTCTCACATAAATCTTCTCCTGCTATTCTTATTCTTCAGATTCATTGTTTCTTATAGCATTCTGATACTGTTACATTTAGATATCCTAATTTATTAACCCACTCCCTAGCTGAAAGGCATCTACTGTTTCTGATTTTTTTGCCACTATAAATAGTGTTTGTTACAATAAAAATTTTGACATCATCTCCTATTTTATTCTCCTTTCCCCCAGTATCTGCCAAAGAAGTAGCTCTTCTCTTTGTCAAAGCCTACTCTTGATCCTTTCCTTTCTCATCTACGACAGACTGCATTTTCAATCATCCCCACATACCTCAAACTCTGCTTATCAACTGGTTCCTTCTCTACTGCCTTCGAACCAACCCAAGTCTTCTGGATCCTTAAAAAAACCTTTATCCCCTCTCAAGCTATCATTCTATCTCTCTTCTCTCTTTCTCAGCCGAACTCTCTGGAAGAGTTGTTTATACTCATTCATTCCTCAGCACTTTGCAATATGGCTTCTGCCTTGCGGCTCTACTGAAATTACCTTCTCCAAAGTAAACAATGATCTCTTTAAAAATAATTTTTTTCTGAACTTAAAAACAAAAAAAGAACATTTTCATGCCTGTGGCCAAACACAAAAATAATCTACGAAAATGTGAATCTCCATCATACTGCCTGCTTAAAAAACTACAATTCTACATATTGCTTTTAATTTTGTCCTGCTTGCCTGTGCCTTCCTTCTCAACTTCCTTCTACTTGTTTCCGTGCATTAAAAAAACATGTTGCAAGGGCCTCCCCTCCCTGCCCCTCATCGTTACTGTTCAATGTGTCACCCCATGATTCTTACCTCCCTTGTAACCAAAAAAGTCAAGCAAAATGAACCTTCTTCAAAACCCTCAGAGGAGAACCAATCCAACCCCAGGTCTTCTGTTTTTCTTATTTAACTCCCTCAGTACCCTTTCTGAAGATATTAATGGGGGATACTTTTTTTCCCCATTAGAAAGTAAATACTGCATCATCATATGGCTCCTTCCAATCGTTCAAATAAATTTACCTTTATGTGTTTCTCTTGAACTTTGTGTTCGTATTTCAAAGTTCCTATTTAGTTATAGTCTTTTCATCAAAAACTCTCCAAAGTCCAGTTTTCCATTAAAGGTCCACGGTTTCCCCTGTAGGATTATGCTCAGTGATGCAAGATAAATTATTCTTAGTTGTAAGGCTATATGCCTTTTGGGACAGTGTATTCCAAGATCCGCTTCTTTTATATAATAGAAGCTGCCAGGACTTGTATAGTCTTGACCTGGTACCTTGGTCCTTGAACTGTGTCTTGGACTTTGACTAAGATATTTCTGGAACTTTTTCTTCTTGTGTTTCTTTGAGGAGGTGAGAAGTGGATTTATTTCTAACTTTCACTTTGCCCTCCAGTTCTAAAAGGTGTGTATAGTTTTCACTTATAATTTCTTGAAATATACCAACTACAGGTTTGTTTTTTTTTAATCACAGCTTTCTGGAAGTCCAGTGATTCTTAAATTATCTCACCTTGACCTGTTTTCTGGATCAGTTGTTTTTTGTATTAGACAGCTTACACTTTGTTCTATTTTTTCAATCTCTGATTTTGTTCTAATGTTTTTTTTTCTGTCGCACGGAGTCCTTGATTTACATTTGGTCTATTTTAGCTTTTAGGAAGTCTATCATTTGGAGGAGATTGACTACTTTCTAAGCTATAGTAATTCTCTCTCCAATCATTTATTGCCTTGAGGGCTTTTATCTCATGCAGTCCCTGTGGAAAGTCCATCTTCTCCTCCTCACTGTCTCACAAAGTGTCTCTCTCTTTTGAGGGCTTTATTATTTGCAATCAATTCAACACTGGTCAGCACTTTCTTTGATTTTCTCATCTCTCCAGCTTTAATTTCTGAATGTGGGCTTTGTGTCAGGGATAGGCTGTGTCCCTGACGCACATCTGGGTGGAGTGGTCATCCCTGCTTGGTTTCTTCCTGGTCATTTGTGTCCTTGTACTGACCTTAACCTTTTGGGGTTAGCCACCCATCTTTGAGGTTGGAGTGCTGGAGCTCTAGATGAGGGGCCAGGCCCGGGGCATCCAAATCCGAGTGCTGCTGGACTGCACGTTGTCTATGTCTTTGCCCATTGGGGTTCTCTGACACTTCCAAGGTCCCCTTAGGCATTTTTACCTAGTTTCTAGCTTCCTGGGGGGAACTTTCTTCTCTCCTGGCTTCTGGATGCCATTGCTCTCTCCAGCTGTGCTTGGTCTGCCCTTGCTCAAACCCTTGTCACTGGTTTCACTAGTAGTCCCCTTTCCAACTGTCCTCTTGGCTTCTAGATGATATTTTGTGCAATTCTGGTGTAAAAGAAGTTACTTACTGTAGTTTCTCATTGGATTTCTTGATCATTAGTGGGTCTAGTATGAACTTCAGTTTTGCTAAGGTAGATATAGGGGAGCTGGTCAGTCTGCCTCCTGTTTAGGCAGTCTACCTTTGCTGGAAGTCCAGTCATCTTTTAACTGCCAGATAAGATGGTTTTATCTTACTACTAATTCTTCTTGATCTGTCTGCTACATTTGACACTGCTGTACAGGCTCACTTAATTTCAGCAACATTAATCTCTACAAATTCCCTCCTACCCAACTGACCATTCCTTTTCAGTTTCTTTTGCTGGCTCATCATCTATATCATACCCCCTATCTGTGGGTGTTCTAGGGCCCTTCTCTTCTCTCTCTGTGTAATCTCTCGATAACCTCTTCAAATTTCATGGGCTTCACTATCATCCCTATGCAGATGACTTCTAGATCTATGTAACCAACACCAGTTTCTCATTTTTGCTTCAGTCTCACATCACCAATTGCCCACTGGACATTTCAAACTAGATGTCCTTTTTCTTTCTTTCTTTTTTTGTAAATTGCCTCAGACGCCACTTATTTAAATTCTCTCAATTTATAGATAAGACAAGAGGATAAAGGGGAGATACATGACTTGTCTGAGGTCACACAAGTAGCATGGATCAAAACAGGATTTGAACACATCTCTCATCTCCAGACTTCTACTGTACCAAATTGCATTAGTTTCTCCATCTAGATAAACACAATGCTCCTGATACCATGTGTTGTAGTCCTCATTGCCACTGGGAATATGGAAGGTAGAAAAATTCCCTCTCCCCTTAGTTCATTCTGAGGTTCAGTACTGACCATGCATTTTGCGTTAGGCCACAATTGTCAATCTTTCCTTCTGTCTTCTGAAAATTACTTTTAATATCTAAGGTGGTAGAGGATTTATCTGGGCATCCAAATTAGTCAATTAAACAATTTCTTTTGTTTGTCTTCCTGTCTGTGGGTTGAGAGCTTTGGAAGCAGCCATAGCCTCTGCTATGATGATTCAGTGGTTCTCAAGGCCTGCTCCTGGTTTGCTATGGATGGGGCTGTGCTGGCACGACCTGAGGTGGGCTGTGCTCCACTCTCACCCAGGTGAGACAGATCTTTCCTACAGATCTTCCAAGTTGTCTTGAGCTGGAAATTTGTTTCATTCTGTCTTTTTGTGGGTTCTACTGCTCTAGAATTTTGTTAGTCATTTTTCAGAGGTATTTGGGGGAGAGCTTTGGCTCTGCCATTTTGGCTCCATCTCGGGATGTTCTTTTTCAAACTCAACATGTCTTAAACAGGACTCATTATCTTTCTTCCTGAACGCTTCCTTTTTATAAATTTCCCTGTTTCTGTCAAAGGCTTAGCATTAGACTAGACTACTCACTCTCCCTCACCCTACATATTCAATCAGTTGCCAAATCTTGCTGTTTCCACCTTTTTTTACTATCTGTCCCATTTGATTCCTTCTCACTCACACAGCCACCACCTTAGTTCACGCCCTCAACACCTTTCACCTGGATTACAACAGTTTCCTAATTGGTCTCCCTATCTCAAGTCTCTCACCACTCCACTTTATCCTGCATTGCTACCAAAGTAATTTCCTTAGTGCAGGTCTGACTATGTGATTCAGTGATCCAATGACTCCTTATTGTCTCTAGGATAAAATAATAGCTCCTCTGTCTAGCTTTTAAAGCTCTTCACCATGTGGCCCCACCCTAACTTTCTAGCCTCAGTGGACATTACTCCCCCTTTGACACTGCAATACAAGTGAACTGGCCTTCTCTCTGGTACTCGCACATGACACTACACCTCCTGTGCCTTTGCACTGACTGTTCCCCACACCAGGAATGCCCTCCCTCCTTACTTCCATCCTATATAGTTTTTCTTTTCCTTTAAGATGAAGCTCAGGTACCATTTTCCTGATCTACCTAAATGCTAGTGGCTTCTTTCCCAAACAACATTGTATTTAACTACTTTGTATATACTTTTATTTATTAACTCTACTTATGCTGCATATGTGTGTGTGTGTGTGTGTGTATATATATATATATATACATATATATATATATATATATATATTTGTCCTCTTCCCCATTAAAATTTAAGCTCATTGCCAGTAGGGATTGCTTCATTCTTTATATTTGTACCCCGGGCATCTAGTATAATGCCTGGAACATAATAGGTATTTACTACATTTGTTGATTAACTGGTGTACGTAGGACTTTACTTTTTATCACACTGACCTGGTGATATGATGTATATGAAAATTTTCTTCTTATTAATGACCTCCTTTAGGTTCATGCCTAGCAGTGGATAATCTCTGGGTCAAAAATTATAGTCAGTTTAATCACTTTCTTATCATAATTCCAAAGTGCTTTCCTGAATTGTTGGGCCAATTCGTAGTGCCACCAAACCATAGTGCCACCAGTATATTAAGTGTTCCTGTCTTTCCACATTACCCCCCACCCCCCATCCCCAAAACACTGACTATTCCCATCTGTTGTTATTTTTGCCAATTTTCTAGGAAATACCATCTTCTTAACCAGCTGTTCACTTCCAAATCTGCGCCTTTTTTGTTAAGTCTTTGCCACCAATTGATAACACTGATGAAACCACCACCTGTGCCCTAAAGTCTTTGGTACCCTGCCCAAAATGTTATAAGCTTTAGCAATGCTTCATAGGTTTCTTCACTTCCTATACACTAAAATGCTTTTATATTAAAGGAATGCCACACTGTAGAACGTTAGAGCTTGGAAAGATCCTTAGAAATCAGCTATCTATCTAATCAATCTCATTTTAAAGCTAAAGAAACAGGTCCACAGATGGGAAAAGACTTGCCCAAGCCCATAGTCAGTGGCAGAGTTGAGCCTTCAGGTTAAGGCCAAGGTCTGTGATTTGTTCTTTTGGGGCTACCTGAATCACCAGAAATAAATAGTGGTCATTTGGGGAGGTCTTTGTCACACCCTGGATACATATCCTGGGAAAACAGCAGACCTCTCTCTTTTTGTCATCCAGCTGATAGGTACCAGCCTCAGTACCCTTCATTGAAGAGCTGTCAACCACTACTTTCTATTTTCTCTGACCCTGACTGATGGTCTCTCCTGTGCCAGCACCTGTAGATCCATAACAGTATTTCTTAGAAGATAAGCAGCTTCTTCCTCCTCTCTCCAGCTCCCTTTTCTTTGGGAGAAGCTCATATCTGGTTAGTGATCTTTTTTCTTCCCTTTCTCCTCTGTGTTACATTTTCACCTTCTAACATCTGGTCAGTGTTCAGTATTTTTCACCTTCATTTTAATATTAAAGTTCTTGCAGTTTCTTTTAAAGTAACACTTCATTCTTCATGATAACTTGGAGAACAGTTCTATTTTCCCATTTACCTTTTAATCTAAGGGGGAGACCAGTTTACATTTTAAGCATAGATAAGTCACTTTGCCATGGAAGAAATACAAACATCACACCTTCATGGAGGACATTGAAAATTTTATCTTTTTCCTCTCCATACTTCCTGGAAGTGAGATCCTCAGTCCTTTCTTGCTCTTGTTAGTAGCTACCCTAGAGAACCACTGTGGTAAATAATTTGTGGTGGTCTTCAGTTCCAGAGCTGTGATCTTTCTTCTCATCATAGCTAGCACCTTGACACCAAACCTCCTCTTTCTTATGTTACTAAACTCTTACCTGGTTTCATAATCTTATCTCACTTATTTTCTCCTTCCAAATAGAGTCATTCTGTGGCATCTCCTTTTTCCCCGGAGTCCTTCCCCTTCTCCTTCTCCTCCTTGCAGTCGTCTGCTTAAGTCTTCCTTGAATTAATCAGTCAGTAAGTGTTTACTAAGTTTACTTAATACAATGCTACTTATGTACCAGGCACTATGCAAGGTGCTGGAGATACAGAGACAAAAATAAAGAAAAAATCCCTTATAACTTTCAAAGAGGTTACACCCCATTGTATCAAACCTTTCTCCTTTAGGCTCATCTTTTCCCTTGAACTCTAGCTCTTTCTCCTTGATTCCTTCCCCCTCCTTTGCTTTTAGCCCTTCTTCAACTTCTTAGGTCCTCTTAAATTTTCCCTCTACAAATCTAATCTTTGGACCTCTTCGCAATTCCTCCTCCTCCTCCTCTTCCTCTCCACTTACCATTTCCTGTATGACTAATGTCTGACCATTATCATTGATACGAATCATCCACTATGCAAGCATCTGAAAGTAGTCAGGCAGTACAGTAGGAATTTTATAGATACATATACAAACAAGCTTTAGTCTTTAGGGAATTACTAAAGAGCAACACAAGCTGACATTCAGATCATATTAATAGCAAAAGATCAAAGAGACGACATCAGTAACCACCAAATAAAAACAGTGGTGGGTAGGAGAGAGGAATTTTATGGTTAGACAGAATGGTACTGGAGCAAAAGCAGCATAAACAAAATTTAGATGATCATGTTATCCCCTAATTAACTGCTGATTGCTTTAACCAGCAGAAACCTAAATCTGAGGGTCTTTTCTTCACCTGTAGCTCACTCTTTTGACTCAGACCTGGAAATTAAGATCTTTTATTTCCTTTGTGAGTTCCATTTACAACTCTTTCTTTTCTGAGACCTTGGGTCATCTCCCTTCTCCAACTCCCCGATAAAGCCTTCCTTTTTTTCTTCTTAAAAGAGGACTTTGCTGCTGAAGTGTTGGGTGACCCTAATAATGGATCATACTTTGTAAAAATACTCTTACTGTTCAATGCCAACAAGAGGGAATGGCATTTGGATGGAGCTCAAAGTTATTGAAAACATAAGTTTAGCGTTAGGGTGTTTGTAACTGCCCTTATTTAAATTCCTTTTGAATATAGAGAATTGAGCTCTGTTGTATGGAAATGGTGTTAAAATGGAAAGTTTAGCTTATCCAAGACATGTTTGTTGTGAATTCCTTGTCTCTCCTATTTTCAAATGTACACTCATTTGGCAAAGCTGTTCAAAAGTACCTCGTATATAGAATTGTTGCAACAAAAAGACAAAACCTAAGCAAAGTGAGCATGGAGGATGGATATCTTTAGTCCTGAAAACAGGGCATGGAGTTATTCCTGGCATCTTTCTCTCCTGCCTCAGTCCTGTTGTTATAGTCTAGGACACCTAAAAGAAACAGCTGCCTCCTTTTGAACCATCTGTTTCCAGTGAAAACAATTGCTTCTCTAGGGTAAAGTAAAGCTGCCATGACCAGTTCCTAAACCCTGTTCTTAGAGTAGACACATACAACCTAAGAGATCATGAATTTTAATCACTATCTTTCATGACAACAATATCAATCAATAAGAATTTATTAAGCACTTATACTGTATACTAAATACTGTACTACACTGAGAATATAAATAAAAAAACCAAAAACAGTTCCTGCCCTCAAGAAGCTTACATTCCAATGGGTTAGACAATATATATAAAGTGGTAATACAAGATCAATATGGAGTATATTGAATGTAGTCTTAGAGGGGAAGGCACTAGCAGCTTGGGAGGTCTGTAAAGACCTTCTGAAGGACTGGAAGCTTGATTTGCAACACATGACTATAGCTTCCTCCCAGTACAAATACAACTCCCTTCACTCTGAAACAATGAAAAGTTGGGAGTAAACCAAACATTTTCTTCTTTCAAATCTCAGGCTCCTTATAGGCTCATCTGAAGGGTTAAAAAGAATGACATGCTCCTGGGCAATGCCATAAATTATGAAAAATATGGGTTTAAGGAACAAAATAATTGATTCATAAAAACTCCATAGAGGTAGGAAGGAAGGAAAATACAAAAGGACAGACTATGGAGAAGTGGGGAAAGTTTTCTCTATAAATTTCAATTTCCTGGGCCATTTGGGCAAAACAGGAATTTGAAAAATTCATGAGCAATCTAGACAGAGAAGAGAAAAATTCAGCTTACGATGATGGTTGTACTTTTTAGTAGGATGATAATACGTCACAATTTTATAGCATTTTGAGAATGACTGTTATTCCCATTTTAACGATGAACAAACTGAAGCTCAGAGAAGACATACCTTGTTTCAAGATCATAGAGCCAGTAAGTATGAGAGGCAAAATTTGAACTCAGATCTCTCCTAACTCCAAGAGGGAGGTTCTTTCACAGTGGAAAAAACACTAGACTTGGAGAAAATAAAGGCGATCTGGGTTCTAATGTCAGTTCTGTGTTCCCCTCCTAGAGTAGGAACTAGCTCTTAGTATGGCACAGTAATTTTTCTTCAGGCCCCTTCTTGTTTCCTATCCATAAAATGGGGATTAGGGAGTAGGGAAAAAAAATGGGAGCAATGTTTGTCACTTGAACTAGGGTAGATAAAGAGAGTGTTTTGTGCATGTTACATACATGAGAGAAGTGTTTTTAAAGGATCAAGAGTACTTTGAATTCCTCACAGGAAGTTAAAGGATAATAAGTAAATTGAAAGATAAGCAGGAGACCAGGTTCTAGTTCTCCCTTTGCTAGTCTATGGACTTAGTTATTTCATCCTCTGGGCTTCCTTCAGGTTGCTCATTTATAAAAGGAAAGGGATTAGACTACAGACACCAAACTCAAACAGAAACAGCCCTATTGGCCAAACTCTGACGTAGAAAACCACAAATTCACATTGTCTACGTTGTACTGCATCTTTATGAGACATTTACTTCTGCTGTAGGCTGCTACTTTTATACCTCTGGACAGATGATTTCTAAGAGTCCTTTTCACATCTAAAAGTCTATGATTCAACTTTCCAAGTTACCTTATATTCAAGTTTTTCACTAGTAGCTGGGAATCTTTTATATACTTTGCCCCTATCCCTAACCAACCACACGCGCACGCGCACACACACACACACACACACACATACACTCTCTCTCTCTTTCTCTCTCTCTCTCTCTCTCTCTCTTTCTCCAGTCGGCCCATCACGTAGGCCTACTCTAAAAGGAAGACGCATCAACAGATGGATTTGGCCCTGGTCGGTGAGTCACCTGTAGAGTCAGGACAAGATCTCCAAAGCTAGACAAGTAACTAGCTCTTACAACTATAGTCTGGTAGGAATTCAGACTTCTGTTATCAGAAACAATGAACCTGATAATTATTATTTTCTCAGATTATCCTGGAAAAAAGTGGAACGGAAAAGCTAAAGGCTGGAATCCATTAGATTACCTCTGACCAAAAAAAAATAACAAAATTTAAAAGCTCAATGTATTTGAGTTTTTAGTAGTAGTAAGTATGCCTGGTCATTTATTCCCCAGTCATGTGCGAACATTTAAGAATCACAGCTTTTAATGTGCTACTATCCTCAGCTCAGTTAGGAATTTGTTTTGCATGGTTCCCTGGCGGCCTTACCCCTAGGCAGATTCACTAAGGGGAGGTGCCAGAATATGGTTTTCTCAGCAGATCATTTCAGGAAAAGCCAAATACATATTTTATGGTTGGAATGTAGGGGTTATGAAACATTAGAATGGGCCATGGAGGGGGCTGGTGACTCTTTTTTCCTGAAGGAAGTGGGAGAAGAGCAGGCATGAAACAACAGCAGGAAAGGTAGAAGTCCAGGTTATTCAGAGGGGAAGAGATTCATGGGAAGCAAGAAATAAGACAAGACATACAAGGAAAAGTCCCAGGTCTCAAAGTGACAATACTAGATATAAGGATTTTTTGGTTTTATTTTGTTTATTTTTTAACATATAGGTCCTACTTTGAAAAAGCCATTTTAGAATAGTAGCTATAATCTGAAACCTAACACCCCAAAAATTAAAGCCTAAGACAACAAGGTAACCAAATAATATAGGTTCTAACTATATCTCTAATTACATGATTATAAACGAGTTCTACTGGTTTGCTATAAATTGGTATTTTTACATACATAGGGTGTCCCAAAAGTGCAGTGCAGTGTTAAGTTTTAGTAACTTACGTCATGTTTTAGCCTTTACGAGTTCAAAATTGCACTGAGACTTTTGGGATACTGTGTATTGTGCCTATCAATCAACTCCTAATCATGAATTTATGAATCCCTGCCACCCCCAAGAGTGGAGCAAATAAGGTCATACCTGCTTTACAGGCTGAGACTTAAGCATGATCAGAGTGATAGCTCCCTTTTATCCAAATCAATGAGAGATCTGTTGATGACCCAATTTCTAATTTGTTGTTCTAACCACTAGACTTTGCTGCCTCTCAGACTCTACCTTCTCTTCAGTACACTTGCAGTAAAGACAAAGACCCGCTTAGAACCCCAAAGGTATGTGTTACTACTACACAGAACTGAAAGCCTGACCAAGTGAAACTCAAACACATAGACCAAATAATGCACAAACTGATTGCTACTACCATGGGGGAGTTGCAACAAACTTGTGCTAGCACATTTATGGATTGTTTCTTTAATCGTAATCAACTTGGTTTATCAGAAATGAGGTCAAGTCCCAGAGTGGGCAGCATGGATATTAAGAACTTGCTTACTAATCTGAACTGAGTACATCTCCATCGTTCCTCAAGACAGCAGGAGTTCAACCCTGGGGAGGGTGAGGAAAGTATCCGACAATATTCTTATGTAAAAGAGAAACCAATTTGCATTTATTTTGTAACATATTGGTTTCTGCTATATCTGCAATAATGCAGCCTGCAGAATTGAACACTATGAAACATTTCCTGGTTCCTTGGGTATGCATGTTTCAGACTCAAAGAAGGCAGGTCACCATGGGTAAGCACTTCGGACCTACTCCTTACTCACTTCTCTCCTCTATAAATTTCCTTGCTTCCAGAAGTCTCACTGCAAGCCAGCCTGCAAGCTGAGAGCCATAAGCACTCCAGTGAGCCTTAGATTCAGGGTGCAAATGTCCAATAAACTCCAAAAGCTTTTCAACCTTGAAAAGTGACAACTGAGTACAGTGTATATCCAGGTCTGATCTGAGAACTTATAGCTCTCAAATTTTCCTATTCAAATACTTCACAGCTATAGCTGGGCAAGATATTATAGCACAGGGGGATAGGCATACACAGATAGAGTGTTGGATTGACTAAGTACTAGATGAGGAGTCAAGAGACCTGGGTTCTATTTCTGGTGATGTTATTAACAAGCTCCGTGATCCTGGAGGGCAAGTCACTTAATTGTTCAGCCTCTGTTTTCTCATCTGTAAAATGAGGGGGCAGGTAATTTGTAAGGTGTCTTTCAGCTCCAAAATGCTATTCTACTCTATGGTCTATACTCTCAGAGGCTGAAGTACTTCCTTTGTGCTAGTATATTCTAGTTAAATGTGTATTGCTGTGAACTTTAACTTAGTCAACAATTATTTCCTTTTTTTTAAACATTCATTTTTAAAAATGTTGACTCCTAAATTCTCTCCCTCTTGCCCCTCACCACCCATTAAGAAGACAATATAATATCAATTATACATGTGAAGTCATGCAAAACATAAACAATTATTTCTTAATACTCTATTAGAATCAATGGAATAATGCTATTTGGCTTTTCAAGGCACCTTTCCATTAGAGAATCTCACCATGACTTAGGCCACCAGATGATGTGTTCTCAATAGAGGAATGAAAATATCTGAGAAACTGTATAATGGACCACTCCAGGGCTTTCTGCTTAAGCTAGGATCAGAATCATAGCACACTGCTCCAGTCACTACCAGGAAAAGCCAACTCAAGATCAAAGGCCATCTTTAGGAAATATTGTAAGGCAGTCTTTGGACGCTCTTGGAATTGGCCTATTTACACATAGTTGTTCTCTCATGTATATAGGTTCTATCTTCTCCACTAAATGAGCTCCCTGAGAGGAGAAAACATATTTCTCATCTCCTCAAGAGGATCTAGCATAGGTTGGCACACAGCAAATATTCAATAATGACTTCCTAGAAAAGCAACTAACATAGTAGAGCTAAGAACTAGTCCAACTATTCTGGAGAGCAATTTGGAACTCTGCTCCGAAAGCTATTAAGTTGTATGTACCCTTTGGCCCACTGATATCACTACCAGGTCTATATGTCGAAGAGATCAAAGAAAGAGGAAAAGGACTCATATGTACAAAAATATTTATAGCAGCTCTGTTAGTGGTGGCAAAGAATTGGAAACTGGGGTTATCTGTCAATTAGGGATGGATGGAGCAAGTTAAGGCATATGAGTACAATAGCATACTACTGGGCTGTAAGAAATTATGACGGGGATGGTTTCAGAAAAATCTGTAAAGACTTATATCAACTGATACAAAGGAAAGTGAACAGAACTAGGAGAAAAATGTATATGGAAAGAGCAAGACTGTGAAGATAATGAACTCTGAAAGATCCAGTAATAACTCTAACAACACAATGACCAACCACACTTCCAAAGGACTCAATGAAGCATATTTTCTTAGATTTTTCTTTTTTTTTTCCTGTTTTTTTTTTTCTGGAACAGGGCTAATGCAGAAATTTGTTTTGCATGACTATATATATTTACAGTGGATTCTATTTTTCTTGCCTTCTCAATAGGTGAGGGAGGAGGAAAGAGAAGACAATTTAGAAAATAAAATTTAAAATTGAATTTAAAAATGAAAAGAAAACAACTAATAATAAATATAGAATACTAACCAGTCTAGATTATTGGACCTTCCTATAAGATCTCCTAAGAGACACACCATCAGGAACTTTCTACCAGACTTTCTAACCAAGCTCCATTTTCTAGCAACACATTTTTTTTTCCCCCCAAGATGGATGAATTAACCTCTTACTGGGCCCAGGCACTGGTATTTCCAGCCTGGGATGAGGTCTCTTTTCTGCTACACCAGCACCCAAGGCAGAGCCTCTCTGGCACTGTTGCTGTTGGCATTAGGACCAAAGGGTAGGGAATAGATAACCCCTGATCACTACATTGTGTGTTGAGAGAACTTATTGGCTCAAAGCGAAAGGCATCTGATGCATAGTGCACTTGCCTGGACAAGAGAAAAAAATCCAAGAATAAACCCTGGTCTCTGAGATGGCCTTGGAGTAGAACCTCTCCTTGGAGAGCCATGTAGGGTATAAACTGCACCCAGGAAGTAGCAGCCTAAATGAAAGTCAAGGGAGATCTGCCAAGGGTGTTCCCTCCTGGGGCAGCAAGAAAATGGGATTCAGGTTCCAGTAGGGCCTTCTATTAGTTGGCTAGGCAGGAGGCTTATGGAGCTGCAGATATGAACTGAAGACCAAGCCTCAGGAAGGAAGGGCAACTACAGCAGTAACTAAGATAAGGAAAGGAGCAATGCTCATTACAATGGTCCCATTCAAGGTTAGAAGGCCCCAAATCTGATTTCATCCCAACCCTGCCTCACACAGAGCCCATGTAAATATTTGCAGATGTTTATATTCACACCCTACAATGACTCTTCAGAGACTCTTACAACTGGCAAACTTGCGTGTCTGCTGGTCCCTCCTCCCCGCCTAGTCTTTTCATCAAGTTGCAAAAATCCTTGGTTCCTATAAGCTCAGTCTTTGCTCTTTTTCACATAGGCCTTGGAGGGTAACAAATGGGGTGGGGAGAGAACACCCACTGCTACCTTATTGGAGATGAACACTCTTAAAGACAGAACCCCCTCTGAGTCCTGGGAAAGGAAGTGGCTCACTGGGGACATATGGCTTAAACCCCTAGAGAGACCAGAGACTTACGGTGCTCGGTCGTGATTCAGGCCATTCTGCCGCTGGGTGTTGATTGGAGGGAGGACAGGTTTACTGTTGATCTCAAGCCCCCTCCTCAGGGTCTCTCTGATTTGCTCTGTATCTGCAAAGACAGAGCTTGGTCACTTGATGCCATGTGGAACACTCTAAATCCAGCAGAGCTGTGGAGGCGGAAAATACCATCAAACCTGGGGAAAAGAAATCATGCTGGTCCTGAGCTATTGTCTAGGTACCCAGAAGTATGATTAGCTTGTTTTCTGTTGAAGAGAAGGATTTGGGTCTGAGCTTCAAGGGATAAGACACAAGACAGGGTCTTTCACTCTCTCTTTGGCTAGGAGGAATGAGTCATTTTCCTTTCTCTGCCTAAGATACAGGCTTACCCTCTTCCATGCCTGCCCACTGTTACTCATAGTTACCAACAAGGAAGCCCTTTATGATCCACTGAAATCTTTTAAGGGAGAATGACACTGCCACATGGTTAGGAATGCTAGCAGACACTGACTAACACATTCCCTGCATTATTATTCATCAGCAAATATATGGTGCCATTCATACTCAGCTGCCAGGTTCTGTCTGAGCTTTCTGTTTAGGGACACCCTGAATTGGGCCATACATGGAAGACCTGCCCCCAGTCACTTCCCTTCAACTCTATACCTAGGAGACTTTTAGTACTCCTTAGGTTTTGTTGGGCAAGGCATGGAGTGAGAGGCTGAATTTCACAAAAATAGTCAAATTCTCTCCTGCGGTCCACTAACCTGCTTTACTAGAAGTTTAAATTCCTTGGAAGTCTTATTTTTAAAGAGACTTTGCTGGCCTTTGAGATAAAGCTTGCTGAGTTAGTCTGCTTCTCTCTGATGACATTTTGATCTAAGCAGGCTCCTATGTACATTGTCCACCACGAAAGAAAGCCAGTCAGCTGAACCTTTGGACAAAATTTCTGGATCCTCAAAAAAAGAAAAAAACTAGCCCTTGTGTCAAGTTCAACTGAATGATTCTGATAACTGCATACCCTCTCTGAATTTCCTATTAAGCTTGGCACATCTGCAGAATAATCAGGAAGGAAAGAATAGTCGTAATGGAGTTTTCTTAAAATGTTGTCCCATTAGGGGAAGGCTGGAAATAGAAAATCTACGAATGTCACCTTGTGTTTGTTAGGAGAGACATGGCTCAAGCTATAACCTATTAACCATTTAAAAAATGAAGTGGCTGAGAAAATGGACAGAAAGTAGAAGTGAAATCTGTAATCATTTGTATCTACAAATTACTATTTCAGACTTTTTCTTTTGGAATTAACTTACCAAGTATTCACCAAGTATTCTTGTACCCAATTAATTGAGTGCACACTCAACATCATAACTAGTCATTTGATTTAAGATGTAGCCTAGCTTTGCTGATCAGGGCTGCTCATGATCCCTCTTGAGAGCTTGGAAGGAAAAGGGTCCACTGTCAATAGCCCTGTACTTCATCTCTAAGGAACCAAAGGCACTTCGTCTCTGTAGGAAAAGTCCTGTCCCTCCTGGAAATTTATGCATCGGACTCATTCTTCCATTACCTATGGCTTTAGTGGGACTGATGCAAGAGTTCTGCTCTGTATCAATTCTAATTCAACTCAATCTTCATCTTTGGTGGTCTCTACTCCTTTTCTGTAATTGCCCCATGACTCCAGCTCATTTCCATTAGCTCAGTTTTCCATGGGCAGATGTAAAAAATTATCACTGTGAATGGTATACTTCAAAAAGATACACTCAGGAAACAAATACCACCCAGAAAGAGGTTAATGAAATACTCTTAATCATACTGCAATGGGAGAGAATGATTACCACTGAAACTATGGCTAGGCAAGAAACTACCAGAATGTGTTTTTTTCTATTAGAAAGCCATCACAAGAGATAATGTAAACCAGGGCTCAGAAGAAAGACACTGGAAAGGGAGGCAAGGATTAGGTTAGAACAGAATGGGCATGAGAAAGGGGTAAGAGGGTAAAGTCTGGGGTAAGCAGAGGTCTCACCTTTGCCAGAAAGTCTCCGAGGCTGCATCCCGATACAAATACTCCTGCTGTCATCGTCGTCCTCAGGGGGCCGGCTCAGATCATCCCAGGCACACTTGGCACTCACTCCACTCAGATTTGAGCCATCTGTCTCGATCCCTTTATCAACTCTCTCCTGCTTGAAAAGACCCAAAGAACCAAAGCACACTACTCAAATGTCTTCTTCAGCAAGCACTTTTGTTGCTGCCGCTACCATTCTTATCCCCTAAGAACAGAGTCCCTAACCACACTCTCTTTGTAGTTACCAGCATCACAAACCCTTTGCCAACTACTGAGATTCTTCAGGGGCAACTGTGAGTCAGGGATACTAGCAGAATGGCCAACTGCAAGCCACACATTTTCTGCATGTGGGCAAATCAGCACTCAGATATAGCACTATTCACTGAGCTTTAGGCTTCAGTTTTTTGCCAAACCACTCCCAATGTTTTCTGGAAAAGTCCTATAGCAAAAGGCTTGGTTGGTGTGTAGGGGCCTAGACACACAAGCTACTCCCTGGAGGCTGAGCAGAAGTCTGCCTTTGATTAGGAGAAATATACTTTTCTCCCTGCTCTTTGAGGAATATATCTTCTAGGAGTTTAACAGGGAAGTGGTGATACATGGAACAAGTCTAAAAGGACAGGGGATAGAGTAACTTTATCCGAAATCACCTGAGTTTCTTTCTTTTAATAGCTAGAGGGTGAAGTTACATAGCAGAATAGCACCTAGGATATGACCAATGGACTAATCTCAGATTAACAGGCCAAGTTTTTCAACAAAACCTGAGCAAAATTTCCTTCTTTTTTTGGACTCAGATGGGCAATTCAAGGGCAGTGACTACCTACAGTTTCCATCTCAGCCTGCGGTTTAATGTAGACACTCAAAATAGACCCTAGTATTCCAAAATCTAAACTTGGCTCCCCAAACTCAACTTTAAGAAAGAATGGTATCCAGAACACTTCCTAGATCCTCTCTCTTAAAATATTACTATGGTATGTTTGTTTTCATATACTGATCATATAGTTTTCTGTGTGTGCCCAGGCTTCAGACTAAAGTTCAACTGAATAATAAGCAGCCAAGGTCAAAATAAGCCACCTTGTAAACAGGCGCTTCAGTTGGCTTTTCCCTATCTTTGGAACCCTTGAATTCCATTTCCTTAAGAAAGGCTGGTGCCAAACAGGCCTTAGTGTGATATTAGTTTGCTCTGACGAAGAAGCCTGACTGGAAAGAACACTATGTGTTGTTACTACTTAATTTATAGTTAAGTAGTAAACTAACCAGTAAACTGGTTATTTTCCCTCTAAACGTGGCAATGTGGAACCCCAAACCTCTTTCCCATCATGAGCTGTTTCCTTACTTTTGGTGTCTCAGTTATTCCCAGCTCAGTTTGGACTGTTGGACAGGGAAAAGTTAGCAAGGAGAAAACAGCCATTTATTTCCAGTATGTACCAGAGGAATAGCTCCTTGTCCTAGGCATGCCAATGTTTCTTGATATTCTCAGTGCCAAATATGAAATTCTGCCTTCCCCAGAATCCATGAAAAAATAGGCATTCCTCCAAGGACCACAGCTCAGGCAGGTTAGTTAATGGAGGAAATCAAGTAATGAGAGTAATATGGTATTTTGGAACTGTAGTACCAAAACATAGATTTTTCTTCATTTCCCACTACCCCCTGCCCAAGAGATATTCATAGAATGTTAAGGCAAGAAGTGATCATCTAGTCCAACCCCTTTATTTTAGCAAAGAGAAAACTAGAAGTTTTCTGAAATAATCTCAGCTCTTGCCCTCCTGTTGTGGCAAGTGGACATATGCACAGAAGGATTCACCTTCACACAGAAAGCTTTCCAATTTGTCTTCCTTCCTTCTCAAAAATGTTTTAAGAGACCACTAAGTGAACTTAGAGACCTGCTGTCTTGCTTTCAGAATTCCCTGGGGAGGGAGGACGGGATTGCTCGTGGCATTCAGACAAACAGTTCGTTGGTTTCACCCAACTTGTTCAAAGAATCAGAGCCCTTTCTCAGCACCTAGGACTTAGGACAGGGTCAAAGCACAGTACACAGTGTCAAATGCAAGGCTCTATTATGACTGCACAACAAGGAGCTAGAGGGCCTCCTATTTATAAGGTTTATGCCGTGACAGATGTAGGATACACAGGAAACCCCAAACAAAGCACAACGGCAGTCTGTTGGAATAGGAAAGGCACTGGATTTGGAGTCAGAGCATCTGGGCTCAAATCCCAGCTGTGCTACTTATGTTTATGTGACCTTGGCCGACGTCACTTAACCGCTCTAGGTCACAGTTTCCCCATTTGTAAAATCAGTAGAGTGGGGTAAGGCTGGACTATATGATCTCTCAGGCTCCTTCCAGCTCTAAAATCTACAATCCCAAGACAAGGGATGTTAATTGCAATCTAGAAGCAGAGTAAGAGATGCTAGGAAAACAGAAAAGTTTAAATAACCCTAGTGGGACTTCTATGATCTGAGTTTCCCTAAGCCTTCCCAAGTCTCCCATGATGAGGCAAGGGATTCTTGGGCACAAAAGAGTATACTTCCTTCCTGAATGAAGACTTCCCCTTCTCTAGGGAAGCATAGCCCCTACATTACCTTCCTATAGTACAAGAGTATCTTGGAATTCTGAATGTCTTAGGAAAGGCAATGATAGATAGCCTAAAGATATCAGTAAACCCAAGGGAGATACAAAATCAGACTTTTGGTGTGTGCTATGAAAATTTGCCTTTTTAGACAAATTTTAGGCAAATTCATAACATGTCAACAAAAAGATGACCCAACTACTAGATTCCATTAAACCCCAAAATATGTCAGAGAATGAAAATGAAAGTGTATGTGTGCAGATGTGTAAGTGTTCCTTTAGAGATCACTGCAAAGCAAACATCCAAATGAGGAAGATGGCTGTCTGGCAGCCTAAGGCAAAAAAGTATCTAAGAACTCTTCAGTCTCCAATGTCAGCCCTATCCTGACACTGACGGTTTGAGGGAAAGGAAAGGCATAATAAACTCAGAAGAAGGACAAAAGGTAGACGAGAGAGTTTTCTCAACTCAAGACATACTTGCAGATGTGGATCAATCTCAAATATGGTCTCGCCTCTTCGCATATCAGTTATTAACCAGGGGCCGCCAGCTCTGCGGGGGAGACAATAAGACACATGATGGTAACTCAATGTAGCATGGCCTTCTTCTAGAAAGTAGCCAAAAACTGATCAGGAGTCAATTTGAGGAGTTAAAAACATAGAGGTGGGCATGACTGGGGAGAGGGCGGGGTTAGAGGGAGACTACCCTCCAGTTTACTCAGCTCCACTCTTAGATCCAGTGACTTTTTCAGATTAAATAATCAATCTTTCCCCTTTTTTGCTAAGGTGGGAGACTATGTGTGCATATAATAGAAGATTTTTTTTTCAATCTATTGGTTGGTCTTGATGAACTGCTCCTTGCCTTTCTTATTCTTTGTTATTTAAGAGGGTGGGGGGGCAGAAGAGATACCCTAGGAAATGCAGGTCATATGAAAACAAAAGATACCTATAGGGACTTATTTTTTTAAAAAAAGATTAATTGGTTAGGGATATACCACCAAACCACCGGGGGGAACCCTCAATGAGAAAATTCAGTGACTTCAACTTTAATGACTAAGCTCCAGCACCAGTTTTTGCAGGAGGCGCTCCCCCCCACGTTGTTCTCACCACTCCACCCTCACACCTAATTTGAAGATGAGTTCCTTGAGGGCTGGGACTGTTTTCACTTTGTCTTTAATTCCAGTGTTCAGCAAAGTGCCTGGCACACAGGAAGCACTTAATAAATGCTAGCTGATGATTTGTTGATAATGCCAGAGTACACTCCAAAAAGGGAGAGAGAGGGCACAGCTTCCTAAAAGAGGTACTACACTAATGAAGGGCCCTACACCTCCCAGAATTCAGAGGTCCTCTCTATTTGGCCTTTGCTTTACCATCACAACCATTCCAGTGTTTGAGGGGATTAAATCTAGATGCTAATGGCAGGGAAAGAAGGATGGATAATAAGGGAACCATTATACTTACACAGGGACTGTTCGAAGTAGCTCAAGAATGCCCTGCCCATTCCACTGTTGGGCTGCATGTAGCTCTTCTGTGCAAACACCAACAATCTAGGATCCCAGAAACAAGATATGGTTGTGCATTAACAACTATCCTTCCTTCCTATTCCAGGAGAGTAGTCAGCCACCTAGAGACTTATGGGGCAGAGCCATGTGGGAGAATCTAAGTTGACCACATCTGATGTGTCAAAAGTTGAGGTTTAGTACCCCTGGATCAATGCACAGGAGACTGCTTCCTAGCATCTCATCCTGGCTATGATAGAATATACATCCTTCTGACCTCAAGATCTTGCTCCTAGGGTGCAGAGAAGGAAGGTGGGGGCCTAAGACACTAAGAGAGTGAAATGCTCCAAGCAGTACTCTCCACCTACTTCATACTCACTTTGAATCTTAAATCCTGGGTAAGATCACTGTGTTAGATCTGTTCATGTTATGGTCATATAGAATATAATCCAAGGTAATTGTACTCCTAGCTCAGAACCATCACCAAAGTGGGTCATGATTTCATCTTCAGTGCCTAGCCAATTCTGTTCTATTTTAAATAGACAAACTTAATAATCATTTAAGAAAGAACACACAATAGTTAAAAAACAAAAGACTTTTGCATGCAACTAGAAAATAAGATACAGAGGCAATGGGGTGTAGAAATTTATCTTGCCCTACAAGAAAGGAAGGGAAAAGGGGATGGGAGGGGAGTGGGGTGACAGAAGGGAAGGCTGACTGGGGAACAGGGCAACCAGAATATATGCCATCTTGGAGTGGGGGGGAGGGTAGAAATGGGGAGAAAATTTGTAATTCAAACTCTTGTGAAAATCAATGCTGAAAACTAAATATATTAAATAAATAAAAAAATAAAAAACAAAAGACAAGATTTTATCCTGAACCCCTAGATTTTTACATGGGAGAATCAAACAAGTTCAGTGGCATGTATCTTCATGTAGAAAGGACCTCAAAGGGCAATCTCTTCAAATAATAGTTAAAGAAACTGAGGCCCAGGGAGAGTAAGTGAATTGCCCAAAGTTGCAGTTAGTAAGCACTGAAGGTAGGATTTAAATCCAGGTTCTCTCACTCAAGAGTTAGTTCACTTCCTCCTGTATCATACTGTACTAAGAGTTAGCAAAGAGGAAACAAGCAAAATAAATAAATAAATAAATAAATAAAGCTTTTGCTTTATGTCTCCTTCCAGGTCTACTAGAAGTTTTGCCTTGTAGTGTATAGTTATGATTCTTCTGATTTCGCTATCATCTCATGTAGCTCCTTCCATATTTCCTTATATACTCCATACTCATTGCTTTCTATGGCACCACAAGACACTATAATTTATTCAGCAATTCCCTGTTTGACATAGAGGTTGTTTTCAACCTTTTGCTATGATAAGTTGAATAGTTGTGAAATTTTTTGTGCAAACAGGTTCTTTTTTTCTTGTTGTAATATGATACTTTTGGAATAGAGATCCAGTAATGGAATAAGCAGTCTAAAGGTATGATCAATTTGGTGATTCTCTGCTTGTTTTCATACTATCTTCCAAAATGTTCTGCAGTCCCACCAAGTCTATATTCTTAGAGAGCTTATAGCCCCATGGCCTTGTCAACACATTTACGTATGTATATGTGTGTGTATATATATATATATATATCTATATATGTATGTGTGTGTGTGCATATGTTAGTCTAGTAGGTATAAGGTGGTATCTTGGAGATATCTTGATTTGTATTTTATTATTAAGAAATTTAAACATATTTGCATATGTTTTTAAGTTTATATTTCCTTTTTTGTAAACTGTTCATATCTTTCGACTGTTACACTATTGGGAAGGGTGTAGAGACAGATGTCAGTTCCTTATGGATCCTGAATGCTAGAACTTTATCTAACATTTATTTCACAAATTTTTTTCCCTATTCTGCTTTTCTTCTAATTTGGGATGTTATGCAAAATTATTTTATGTATATTCAAATCTAGCAATTCTGTGTAATGACTTCCTCTATTTTGTTGATAAAAATGTCTTTCAGAGCTAAGTGATATAATTGCCTTTCTTTCAGTTTAAAATTTTTAAAAACTTGAGACTGTTGATTCATTTACAGTTTATATTCAGTTTTTATTGAAGTAGTAATTAGTTTTTGGAGTATGGATTTATCAAACACTATCTTTTAGACCTTCTGGATTACATTTCTGTGTTTTCTGTTCTTTCTCACAGATCTATTTCTCTGTTCTTTTTTCAATACCAGATAGCGTCTATAATTACTTTCTAGTATTGAGACTTGAGAATTGTCAATTGCTGCACTTGTCCCTATTGATTTTCTGAGAGAAATTTGACAAAACACATTGCCTTTATTCTTCTACTAGCCATGCTTCCAGAATTCTGAGCCTTCTTTCTCATCTAGGTAGACCTTTCCCTCTCTTCCTGTCTTTTGGGACATGGTTAAGTTATATAAGTACCATTATTTGATTCAGCATTCCCCTATTTTTACCTGGAGGAAGATAACCAACCCAAAGGGAGTCTGCACAGGTTGCATCTGGGGGTCCTCAGTCAGGAGCATGTGCTGTATTCTTGACTCACTATTATCCAAAGGGCTATGCCAGGATACATGGTCACCACTGCAGAAGGTGTTTTCTGCAAAACACAAAATAACTCAAAATTATATGGCGCCTTAAATTTTACAAAGTACTTTCCTTACAACAAACTTGAGGTTTGTTGCGTTGAGGTAGGTGGTACAAGCATAATTACTGCCATTTTGCAGAAGAGGAAACTGAGACTCTGAAAGGAAAATCTCTCTGAAAGCACAAAGTTACATGCCCCTCCACTACATATCAATGTAGTAGTTATATTTCGAACTGAACCTGACTAAGAGTCAAGCTACCATGAAATAAGCTGGGCATATTTTTTTTAAACATGAATAAATGGAGGTCCTGTTAATTTGTTAATACTTTATAGTTCAGGCACCTTCTCTTTCATTCACACATGCTAACTCGTTTGATCAGCTACAGATGAAAAAGGACAAAGCTACCAGTCTGATAGCTACTCTCACAGTTTCTACAGGGGGTGCTGGTAAAGAAAATGGAAGGCAGGCTAGGAGATCACCTGTTTCCTGAGTAGTAGGGCTAGTCCTGGTATTTAATTCCACGTTGACAAAAAGAAACAAAATACTCTAAATGAAAAACAAAACAAAACAAACCTCTCTCCACCTACAAATAAGCCGGACAATAATCAAATCCCTCCTGCAACCTCGTAAAAATGAAAACTGATTTCTGTACTGCCAAATGTAGCAGGTTTCTTTCATTTGATCAGCTCAAATTAGTTGCTAAATCTTGTTGTTTCCACCTTCACAACAACTCTAACACCTGACTGCTCTCACATCTACCTACCTTATTTCAGGACTTCATCATCTCTAACTTAGATTATTACAATGGCCTCTTAATTGCTCTCTTCCTTAAGTCTCTCCTCACTCCAGTCCATTCCATCCACTGCTGCCAAAGAGATTTTCCTTCAGCCCAAATTTGACCATGTCACTCCCCTACTCAACCAACTCCGGGGGCTCCTTATTGTCTTTAAGATAAAATATAAACTCTTCCTATTTACTTTTAAAGCTCTTTTAACTTTGCCCCACAATCAAGCATTTAAACCTCACTGTACTTTCCCACTTCTTGCACTCTGAAATCCAGTCAAACTGGCCTTCTCTCTTTCTTAGACATGGCATTATCTCCTGTTTCTGGGTTGTTGCATCCTGGCTGACTCCACTGCCTGGAATGCACTCTCTCCTCACCTCAGTCTTCCTCTCTTTAAGAGGCAGCTGAAACACCACCTTCTACATGAAGCTTTTAATGATTCCCTGCAACTGTTAGGGTGCTCTCTCCCAAAGCACTTTGTAGTTAACTGCTTCATATTGATTCTCTATATGTTTATATATGCCCTTGCTATCTTTTCCATTATAAAATGTAAGCTCTTTGCGAATAAGTATTGTTTCTTCCACTTTATGAATATCCTCAGCACCAAGCACAGTGCCTGGTACACTGCAGGCACTTAATAAATATTTGTTAATTAACTAATTGATCTAGGAGTTTTTATAATTCACTAATATTTACATGAGGTAATTAGGTTCCCTCAGGATTCAAGAATTTTGTAAAGGTCTTAGAAATCTGAAGAAAATAGCAACTCTAGCTAGTCCAAGGATTCATACTCTATCAGATAATCTCAGACGCTTATAACGTGGAGAAGTAGTCAACAAGAACAATACATTTTTCATCCTTTAATATGAATTAGAAAATCATCAACAAACATGAACATTTTCATATGTAAATGCCAGAAGATGGGGCTTCTATTCAAAATTATGACCTTTACATATAGCTTTAAAAATATATTAAATATAACCGCATTGATCTGCTTGTCTGTGTCTCCTTTTGAACTTCCTTCTTCTCTGCTGCTCGTATTTTTAAAAATATTTCGATGACGCCCTTTTTTTGGGTATCATTATTACTAACCTCTCTTTCCCCACAAAAACCAATTTAAAAAAAAAACTGGTCCAAAGTGGTTTCTGTCTTCACCTGATCTAAACAGGAGATTAAATAACAACACACATTTTGTTCCTGTTCACAAAGTCCCAACGTTACAATCACTGTCTTCTCTATTCACATGACTAGCTTCATGTTAGTAGCCACCAACCTTCTGTGATGTCAGAAAAGAAGTATATCTCCTGAGTTTGTTTAGGGGAGGTAGCACAGCATCGGGTAGTGTGAGCCCAAACCTACCACTACCTACGGAATTTACACTTCTTCTATATCCCCACCCACTTAAATAAGTGGCAAAGCAGCCCTTCTTCTGCTTTTATTTTGTATGCTTGTAAATGTGTATAACAAACAATGTTAAGAGCCAATAGATGGGATTGTTAGGACAACAGCAATAACACAGGACAAGTACAGTTTTTCTCATTAAATGAAGGGAGGCAGAGGAGAAATTTGACCTATAATGTATTCTAAGCATCACAGAATCAAAGAATTGCAAAGGGTCTTAAAGGTCATTTAGTCTAACATTCTCTTACAGATGAGGAAACAGAGGCCCAGGGAGATGGAATGACTTACCCCAAATCATGTTAAATTAGTCAGTAGCAGAGTTGGAGCTAGAACCCAGGTCTCCTGACTCTAAAAATATTCTTTTTACTCTAGCCTGCTGCAGCTCCTGGATGGAAGGTACTTTGGATGAACATGGTGACTGGTCATCTACAAAGAGAACAGGAACCAGCTGATTTCTCTTTGAAGGGCCAGGAGCTAACAGCACTTGGTTTATCTCACTTAGGCCTAACAAATTCTTCCCAGCAGATGGCCCTAGAGCACTTAGTTTGGAAGATTACTCAGTTCTTGCTGCATTGACTTGATTTCTTAAGAACGTCAGAAACATACTCAAAATACTGGCAGTTAAACTTACTCTGGAAACAATTGCTTAGAAAAACTGGAGCCATAGCCTTTTATGAATCAGAATTGACAATATTTTATTTTTTCAAATGAAATTAATATTTTATCACAATTTTAACAAAAATCTTAAAAATACAATAAAAATGTTTAAAATAATCATTACAACATACTCTCATAAGATCATAGAGTTAGAGACAGGGATGACCTATATGACCATCTAGTCCAACCCTCTCATTTTATGATTTTAACATTTTTTAAAAAAAACTCTGAACTCAACACAAAGCAAAACACAGAAAGAGGTGGTACTGGACTTGGAATCAGCAAGACAGGAGTTCAAACCCAGCTTCAGACACTTTGTAACTGTGTGAAACTAGACAAGTCATTCAATGTTCTATAGTCTCAGTTTCCTAACCCACAAAATAAGGGTAATACCACCAATGGTTGTTGTGAAGATGAAATAATATTTGTAAAGTGCTCTGCAAACTTTAAAGTGACCTTTAGTGTTATGTAAATAATTCTTCTTTTTCTTCTCCTCTTCCTTCTCTTTCCATACTGTGTGGGATTTTTTTTTTTTTTTTGGAAAGCCTAGAATAAACTCAACCTGTTCCGTTCAAAACTGTTCTGCCTGTCTATGCTTCCATCTGAACTCCTTTCTATATCCCTCTACTGCCTTTAAAAATGTTTCAGTTGTCTTCCTTTTTTCTTGTCTTTTTTTGTCATTACATTCGATGCATACCTCCTCCCACTCTCCAACCCTTGCCCAATTAAAAACAGAAAAGGAGAAAAAAAAAAACCTCCTTGTAACAAATAAGCATGGCCAAGTAAAACAAATCCAAACAATGACCATATTCAAAAAAGAAATATCTCTTTCCTCAATTTGAGTGCATCACCTCTCTAGGTGGAAAACACGCTCTATCATAGGTCTGCAGGTCACTTCTTTGATCAGAGTTCTTAAGTCTTTCAAAGTTGTTTTTCTTTACAATGTTTCTGTTCTTGTACTACCCAGGATTCCCTGAAATGAGTTTCTTATGGCACAATATTTTATTATATTAATATACTATATTTTGTTCAGCCATTCCCCAGTTGATGGGTTCTCTTAGTTGTAATTCTTTTCTTCTCTTTTAATCAGCCCTTTGGAATCAGAATTAAGCATTGTTACTGTATAAATTCCTCTCCTGATTCTTTTCACTTCATTTTGTATTAGTTCTTAAATCCCAGAATTCTTTGAAATTCTCTCTTTTGGCAATTCTTATGGCAAAATAATATTTCACTTATTCATATACCACAATTTGTTCTGCCATTTCCCAAATGACAAGTATGCCTTTAGTTTCTAGTCCTTTTCCTTTCCTTTTAATCTGCCCTTTGGAAGCAGAAAGTGTTTTGCTTTCAACTATTCTCTTCCCAGTATTATCTTCCCTCTTAACTGTCCTCTCCTAAGTCCTGCTTGTTTTTCTGATGAATTTGATGTATTTCTATATCAGATTCTGTGTGTGTTCACTCCTCTTTTGTCCAGTTAATATATGATGCTCACTCACCCTCACTTCCTTCTCTCCGAGTTTGTATAGTGTTCTGCTCATGTGCTCAAACTATAAGAAACGTCGAGTTCCACCCCTTTCTTCCTATTTCTATACTAGTATATTCCTTTTATACTTTCTTTTCTTTTCCCTCTTCAAAGCCTTAGAACAAAATCAATCCAACCCCAGATCCTCTTTTTTCTTATTTAACTCCCTCAATGCTCCCCTTTGAAGACATTAAGGTTCAGAAAGGACACTTGTTATTTTCTTCCTCTATTGGAACATATCATCATAAGTCATTCAGTCATGTCCAATTCTTCGTGCCTCTATGGGCCATACAGTACATGGGATTTTCTTGGCAAGTATACTGGAATAGTTGCCATTTCCTTAGCCAGTGGACTAAGGCAAATAGAGGTTAAGTGACTTGCCCAGGGTTACACAACTAATAAGTGTCTGAGGCCACATTTGAACTCAGTTCCTTCCTGACTCCAGGCCTGGTGCTCCATACACTGAGCCATCTATCTGCCTACATCACTATAAAGTGCTTCCAATTTCTCAAATAAATTTACCTTCCTTGGTTCTCTTGAGTTTTGTGTGCCTAGTTCAAGTACCCAGCTTTGGTCTTTTCATCAGGAATGACTAAAAATCCATTTTTCCATTAAAGGGTACATTTTACTAGAAGTGATTACATGCAGCTTTGCAAGGTAAGTTATTCTTGGTTGTAATGGCTATAGATGTTTTGCCTTTTGGAATAGTTATTTTAAGATTAGATTTCCTCTCATTTTCAGGAGAAGCTGCTAGGACTTGAGTGATTCTATGATCCTTTGGTACCTGAACTTTTGCTTTCTAGATGTTTGTAGTATTTTTTTTTTGTTTGTTTGTTTGTTTGACATAGGGGCTCTGGATTTTGCCTAAGACTTTTCCTTTTGGAGTTTTTTTCAGGATGTGATTGGTGGATTCTACTTTCACTTTGGCCTCTAGTTCTAATAGATATACACAATTTTCATTTATAAATTCTTAGCTTTAAAAAATTTTTGAATTATGGTTTTCGGGGAACTTGAGGGGTCTTAGATTATCTCTCCATGAACTGTTCACCAAGGTAGGAATTTTTGATAATCTTACATTTTCTTCTTACAATAGAAATTGTTTAATATATTTAGTTTCCAGGGTTGATTTTCACAGGAGTTTGAATTACAAATTTTCTCCCCATTTCTACCCTCTCCTCCACTCCAAGATGGTATATATTCTGGTTGACCTGTTCCCCAGTCAGCCCTCCCCTCTGTCACCCCACTCCCCTCCCATCCCCTTTCCCTTTCTTTCTTGTAGGGCAAGATAAATTTCTATGCCCCATTGCCTGTGTATCTTATTTTCTAGTTGCATGCAAAAACTT